>OZ005648.1:20143738-20743738 GCA_963930645.1 Salticus scenicus | reverse complement strand
ATCATTACGGGCTCTATCTACGAGTTGAACATTCATTAAATAGAATTCATTCGTCGACTAGAACCTGCTTATGTACTTTCTACACGCAAAAATATCGACAGTTTTCCAACAATATCAATACGGGCTTTGTCTCGCAATTGAATGTTTATTAAATAAAGGGAATTCGTCAACTAGAGCCTGCTTATGTAAATTCTATACGCAAAAATGTCAACTTTTATAACAATATCATTATGGGGTCTATATACAGGCTGAACATGCATTAAATAAAATGCATTCGTCTACCAGAACCTGCTTATATCTTTAATAATTACTTTCTACCCGCAAAAATGTAGATAACATTCATAACATTATCATAACGGACTACATTATAGCTTGATGGTAGGTCGTAAATAATGCCGAAATTCTTCGTATATTTGGTCGTTATGAATATAATTTTCGTAAATATCTCCCAAACAGGAAGTTACAGAAAGACCAAAAAGGGAGGTGCACAACTAGATATCTTAATTTTACATTACTTTGTTTACTGTATTTGTGTTTTGGGAGAGAGGTGCATGGTTCTGTAAACATGAATGCTAATCTCACACCATATTCTACAGAAAGAATGCTTTTGCGCATATAAATAATAAAAGCGAATTTCGTTACGTTTTCTGCAATATAAATATATTAAATAATGATTTGTATAAATATTCCGCACATAAAACAATACTTTAGAATTTATTTTTGGATGTACCTGTACACAAACTAGTAGTAGTATTTACTGTACTCTAAACAGAGAGTACGCTATAGTGAACTTGAATAACATATATTAGTTTCTAGGATTTTCATAAATATTTCCGGGAGTCAGAGGGCGGACAGACAGACAAATCAAAGTCGTAAACACTTTTGAACTTTTTAAGAAAGTGTTAATAACAAGGTTAAAATAAAATAGTGTTTTAGACAAGTTTTGTTTGAGGTATCTTTTCATAATAATAAAAAATGTATATTTATATTCAAAACAAAAAATCGCCAATAACGCTATAAATGTAGAAAAAGGTAACCTTTTTCAACATTCACGTGGTTTTATCTTTGCACCTTTTTTTATATTCCCTTAATAATGGAATGCTCCGTCCACTCTTATAATAAGTCTATGACTCCAACTTAAAGAACTCATTGGTCATTGTATCCATGATTTTTTTTAATATTAAATTTTATCGTCTGCTTATTATGGCATCAGTCCTTTAATTTTTATAGTTTGTTTCTTTTCTCGCTCAAGTTGTGTGAGAATAAAGTTTTATGTTATTTTGTTCTTCATAGTGAAATGTGTTTATCACGCATTCAGAGAATTACACTATTTGAAGCTTATTTTGAATGTAAATCGAATGAAAGATGCAAAGATGTTTGGCGATATAAATATCCAGATGATGCAATCCGCGATTGTAATGAAATGCTCGCCCTCTGGTGGGCTAAGGTGAAATTATCACACCACTGCATATCCTCATATTATGCAATCGACTTTCCATGATGAAATGGCGGAGAAAGAATAATAATTACACGTGGCTGTTATATTTACTAACAACTGCAGTGTTCAGAGAGCGCCATCTATCGATCATTACAAACGCGGATACCGAGTAAAAATATGCTATATCAGCTCGTTCGATAATTTCATAATACAGGTTTTGTGCAGGTGGGTACAAGTTTCTGTACAAGAAGTCACTCCCAGCATGTTAAAATGCGTTTCTAAACACATGCGCAAACGAGTTCAGCGTTGCCTTCTAGAAAAAGGTGAACATTTTGAACATTTATTATAAATGCAAGTTCTGTATTTTTTTCTCCGTTAGTTTAAATGTGCCTTTTATCATTAGCACAAAAATAATCGTTTTAAGGTTTGTTTTTTTATAAATAAAAAATATATCAGCGTCAGTACTGGAACTTTTAGGACACTCTGTATATATAGATCTATCATCCCCATATTATCGTGCAAAGATTTTTGATGCCGAAAAAAAGCTTTGGAATCAGCCATTAAGTGGTATTAAAGGAAAAAAAGAAGAATGAATTTGAAACTATATATGGAGCTTTTCATTCACCTTTAGTAAATAAATTATTCATGAATTTTATTTGCTAAAACATTCGTGTGTATTCCCGTGTGTATTCACTCGGGGAAAGACTGCCATATTTTGGTAAAATCACCGTCTTTTCCCGAGTGAAAATGAATCACTTTTTTCTCCTCAATGATCAATCTATATATTATTACTATATCTATGTATGGGATACGATACATTAATAATTTGGGTTTTAAAAGTTCTTTTAAATGGATTATTTAAACTCTATGAACCATATTTTTATTTTATCAGTTTCATTAGCAGATCCTGCTGGGCGATTTTTTAAATTTGGGTGTTGAAGTACACCGAACGTTTTTCGACAAGACGTTTAATATAGCAACAGCCATTTTAATCTAAGTAGCGCATCAAATATATAAAAATATAAATGATTTATTTTTATACAAAATTTACAGAACAAATGCAGTTTTAAAGATAGGAAATTTATTTCAACAAGCACTATTTTAAACCTAAAAATCATTAAAAATATAAGCAGAATATAAAGGATTCTTATGTATAAACAAAAAAGAGTCTGATAAAATTATTAGCAAAATAGTCTTCCCCTTTTCATACAAAAAAAAAAAAAAAATTCCATCGCTAATATGGCGACAAAAATTCAAAAGCCGCCAATGGAGCGACATAATAAAGTTGTGTAACACGATAACGTTTACCTATTTATTTATTTTTTTATATAATAATCACTATGCTAATTTATCATACAAACAAATGAGCCTCTGTGTGTTGCTGCACTTGCACGCTGTCGAACAGAAATATTTGAAAAATTCAAATTAATATTTAAATAAATAAATAAAAATATGTTTAATGGGAAATATATATAACCATAAAAAGATTAGTTGTCTAAAATACGGCAAAAATAGCGCTCATAGCATATTGTTACAAGGGATTAAGTCTTATTGTTACAATGGATTAAGTCTAAAATGGTGACAAAAATTCAAAAGCCGCCAAAGAGAACTATATTAAGGCTGTACTATCAGGTTTACAACCCATGAATTATATATAAACACAAAAAATTAATTGTCTCATGCGACAGACGTAGGCGGTCACAGCATATTGTAATATTTGGCGTGAAATTGCTGTCATTTAATGGTTGATTGGATAAACAAAATAAACATATGAAATAACGTAAAAGCAAATATTATGTTGTCTAAACCCAGTTACATTTGAGTCCAGTCCGTGTTACATGTGAACAACACGTATAGTGTTGTTCACTTGTAACTGGGATTCAAATATAAAAGGGAAACTCCAATTTTTTCGATACTATCTATTTCGAAACTGTTATATAATAAGCACCTAAATGGAAGCTCATTGGTAAACTATTGTCGCAGGCAATAGGGACAAGCGCCCGAGTTGCAGTGGATGACCGAATCGCTGCCGAATGCAGCAGGGACCTGGAACGAGCTTTTGAACAATTTCAGTAATTTATTTTATTTTTATAAAGCTATATAGAAAAGAGTTTCCTTTAAATTTAGTGGCCAGCGAAGCGGGCAAAGCCTGCTAGTATACAGATATACACACAACTTGTCATTAAAAAAGATAAATTTTTAACTTAAGTTGCAAATTCAGCTTTTTCATCAAACAGCTATGTAAAATATAACATGAGCAATAGTGTAGATGGTTGAAGTGAATGCTATATTTAAATTTTATGCTTATTAATCAACTAGCTGACCCATCCGACTTCGCACAAATGAACAAAATTTATTTAAAGATGGATTGACATGTAAAAAATCAAGAAAGATATCAGTTTATGTGTGTCAGGCAATATTACTAACTAAAAAGTCAAAATATCATTTTACATTTTTTTTTTTTTTTAATTAGTTGTTAAATGTTGGCAATTTTTACCTAATGTTATTTATTTATTTATTTAAAAAAAAAAAAAAAAAAAAAACTAAACATTTCTTTACTCATGAATAAAAAATATCGAAAAATAAACCTATGACATGAAAATGTTTTTGATAAAATTGACGTCATAATAGCTTTAATTATTATTTATTTGTTCATCTCGCAAATATATTTAATATTTTCCATAGTTGATGGTTATTTTAATAATGTATATTAAGGGAGAAATCAATAATATGAAACAATATTTGTACAATATATATTGTTACAGAATCTGGTGTGAAACAACCACACGACTTCCATTACCCACTATTACACGTATTATATACAACTAGCTGGCTTTGCCCGCTAGCGGGTCAGTATTTTCAAATGAATCACTAAAAATAATGAATCACTAACAGAAACTTTTAGTGTTAAGAAAAGAAATTTAAAAAAAAAAATCATTTCTGATTCGGTAAAAAGTCGGGCCGGGTCCCCACGTGCTGCGCGCGCGTATTTCTTATCTGACCCTACGTGCCCCCTAAAAAAAATCATTTCTGATCGGGTAAAAACTCGCACCGGGTCCCCACTGCCTTCGGCAGCGCAGTACCGTGTGCGCTGCGCGCGCACAACTGAAGGGATACACGTGCTGCTCGCGCGTATTCCTTCCTTGAGCCTTCGTGCCCTCTAAAAAAAAAATCATTTCTGATCGGGAAAAAACTCGCACCCGGTCCCCACTGCCTTCGGCAGCGCAGTCGCGTGCGCGCTGCGCGCGCACAAGTTAAGGGATACGAGCGCGGTGCACGCCTATTTCTTCTCCACCCTTTCAGGCCCTCTTAATTAATCTACGTATACCAATTTTGAACGATCTAACTCATTTGGCTGAGATGCAAAAGAAAACGTAATCAGGACACCTCAAAACGTGTAAATCTGGTGAAAACTTTCGATAATTTAAAAGAACTTTAAAATATCTTTCGAATGATGTATTAAAAATAATTTAATCATAATTAGAAATTGAAATATTTAAATTTGAAAATATTACAGCGCCATCTGTCGGTAGAAATTTCTGTATTTCACTGTTCCATTCCAATTCAAAAACGCTTTCTAATGATGTATTACTTATGAAATTATTTTAATTAGTAGCTGAGATACAAAGAAAACTAATTCAGGACACCTCAACACGTGTAAATCTGGTGAAAACTTTCGATAATATAAAAGAACTTTAAAATATCTTTCGAATGATGTATTAAAAAAAAATTTAATCATAATTAGAAATTGAAATATTGAAATTTGAAAATAATACAGCACCATAAGAGAAAACTGATTCAGGAAACCTCAAAACGTGTAAATCTCGTGAAAACTTTCGATAATTTAAAAGAACTTTAAAATATCTTTCGAGTGATGCATTAAAAATAATTTAATTATAATTAGAAATATTGAAATTTGAAAAAATTACAGCGCCATCTGGCGGTAGAAATTTCTGTATTCCACTGTTCGATTCCAAATCAAAAAAGCTTTCTAATGATGTATTACTAAGAAATTATTATAATTAGTATCTGAGATACAAAAGAAAACGTGTAAATCTGGTGAAAACTTTCGATAATATAAAAGAACTTTAAAATATCTTTCGAATGATGTACTAAAAATAATTTAATCATAATTAGAAATTGAAATATTGAAATTTGAAAATATTACAGCGCCATGAAAGAACACTGATTCAGGAGACCTCAAAACGTGTAAATCTGTTGAAAACTTTGAATTATGTAAAAGAACTTTAAAATATCTTTCGTATGATGTATAAAAAATAAATCAATCGTAATTAGAAATTGAAATACGCGTATTAGAATATTGCAAAGATGTCCGGCGTGTAAAGATAAAATTTAATTTGCAATTAAAATGTAAATCTTTTGTTTATTGACGAAAATCGATGAAAATTGAAATGCAAGTTTGTTTTGTGGTGTAAATATTATATACTAAATAAAATGTGTAAAATTTGAAAAATTGAAGAAAATAGAAAATTGTAATTTTAAATCGCACTACGAAACGCGTGACTTCATTAAATACCAGATGTGTTTCCGTTGAAGACTGCTGTAGACTTAATGTCTGCAAAGATAACATTCTTGTGATTCGTTGCCAACATTTTTTTATAGTTTAGTTAATTTAAAAAAATCTAATTGTCCGATCGATAAGCCGTTTAAACCATCGGTTTAAGAAAAAATAGCCCTTTCCAATGGTATCTTGTTTGTAACAATACGACTGATATTTCTAATTTATTTTCCACCTTTTCCGTAAAAATGTCGCTTTTTAAGCATTTAATCTTTATTTCTGGGTCATTTTTCGTTTTAATTAATATCTCCGCTAATTAGGGTCGCATCGTTTCGCAAATTACGTATCGTACATCTGCGATAAATTCTCTGTGCGACGGTGTACAGATTTTAATAATATAAGGAGATTTTTTGGAGATGTTATATGCATTTTTTGAGATTTTCCAGTAAGAGAAACTTGATACAGGAAAGACACATACACCAGAGTTTATATAGCGAGTTAAAAAAAAAAAATAGATAGTTATTTTTTTAAACACGAATTTCCGAGATCTAAAACTGAACTACCTAATCATGGATGACCGTTAATATTCCTGTAATAAGCACGTAATACTTGAGAAAGGTTATCTGAGTTGGATTAATGAAACAATTTTCAAGAAAACATTAGAGTCGTTTTTGAGATACCAACTTTTACCAAAACTTAGCATACTCAGTTACTGACCGGAAAACAATAATTACATACAAAAGGATATTAAATAGGAAGTTAACATGGCGAGTTTGAAAAAAATCCGTACAGGCGTTTTTAAATGAACGCACTTGCGACATCTGAAATTGAGTTGTTCATAGAGGACGTCTATCAATTTTCCTGAACTAACTAAATATATCATTCAAAAGGGCATCTAATAGATTGTTTATATAGCAACTTTGAAGAAAATCGTTAGAGCTGTTTTTGTGATAAGGGCTTACGGTCCCATTTCCGGTTTTCGATGACCCAATTCTGGATTTTCAAGTTTTACGAAAATTTGAAAAATTTATCTGTAATCCAGACCAGAATCAATTGTGAAGTTTCGTAGTTCTATCTTTATTAGTTTCGGAGATATGACAGCTAGAAGATTCCACACATACGTACACACATACACACACAATGACCCATTGCAAAAAACTACTTTTTTGGACTCAGGAGGCCTTAAAACGTGTAAATCAGGTGAAACTCTATATCGAATTTTTGGACCGAATATAATACTTCCACTACCTACGGTAGTGGGATAATTAAAGTAAAAACATAGATCTCGTATTTAATACGAAAATATACAGATTTTCGTATTGCGCTTTCGATCGCCAAACATAAAAATCGCCAAGGACGACAGATATCAAATCTATGCTTTGTTTTTAATTAAAATATTGAAAATTTGAATTAAAAATTTATTTTACCAAAATTTATTATAGACTCTAGCACTTAGAGACAGTGTAACCTTTGATTAGTTGAAAGAAAGAAAAAAAAAATCGGCTTTTTAGCTCTAGCGATCGTTATCTAAATATATACATAAAACTTTCCTCTTTATATATTAGTATAGATAGAGCATAGGTAGATTAAATAGGTTTCTAATCAACATAATGTAACTCAAATAAATAAATGCTATTTGCATTTCAGTAATGGTTGTATGCGCTATGTTATATTGAGCTACTTGTCATAACTATTAGTTGCTAAAAATAGTCGTCAAATAAATTTAAACTTCTCAATTATTCTTTTAAAAATGCATAATGAAATGCAGATGTTATTTTTTTAATTCACTTTTTATATTATTATACGCAAGCGAAGTGTGACGTCACAGACCGTCCATGGATGCAAGAAAATGATTTCCTATGTTAATCGCCCATTGGATTTTTTGTAAAAAATTATTAAAAATCGAGAAAATTATTTCCCGATTTTCATCCCCATATTTGGGTATATATATGTATTAGTTATAATGTGCATGTGTTAGATTGAGTTATTTTGCTGTCAAATTGACAAAATTTTAATTTTAAATTTTAAAACTCTGTTGTCCTTGGCGTTTTTGCATTTGGCGATAAAAAAGGTAATACAAAAATATACGTGCCAGATGTATATTTTCGTAATATGTATTGTACGAAATATTGTTTCATATTATTCATTACTCTCTTAATATAAGTTGTTCAAATAACCATGATTTTTGAAAGAAATTAAATTACGCTCGCCAGATAATTTGGCTATATATATATATTTTTTTTTTTTCTGCAAAGGATGACGATATCAAATCTATTCCGCTGCAACATATTAGTATCTTATATCAGAATATTTTATTTAGACATTTGAAAACAAATTTGACTTCAAATTATGATAGAATATTTATCATTTTCCTTTTAATTAGTATATTAGTTGGATATTTATTGTGTAAATATCATCCTCTGAAATAAAATGTTTATGTTTTCAACCGAATATGGAACCAAACTAAATTCAAAAAACTGGTGTACAATCGATAAATAGATTTTAAAACGTCTTTACACACCATAAATTTTAAGCTAGCACAACCGGTTTCGAAAGGACTTAGCCTTTCTTCATCAGGGGCACAAAAACACGTACTGCGGCCTTGGAGGCAAAAGCAAAAGTTTTAAAATCTATTTATCGAATGTGGAAGTTTGCCATTTTTTTCCCTAGAGTTTTAAAATTTAAAATTCAAATTTTATCAATTTTACAACAAACACAACTTAATCTAACGCATGCACATGATAACTAATGGATATCTATACCTAAATATGGGGATTAAAATCGGGAAATAATTTTCTTCGATTTTTAATAATTTTTTACAAAAAATCCAATTGGCGTTTAACATAGGAAATATTTTTCTTGCATCCACAAACGGCCAGTGACGTCATAACTTCGCTTGCGTATTCGCGTGAAAATATATTTTATTAAAAGTTTAAAAATAAATTAACTCGTAAATTTTTTTGGCAACAATTATAAATTAAAATAAATAATTTAATAAAAGTTTTGAAGTTAGAATTTCTAATTTTATTTTATTTTATTTTATTTATTTATTTTTAAATTCCAATTTCGTTTACGCACGTCAGTTTAAGCATTAATGCTTAGATCATTATATCATATCACATCATATCATATTAAGTTATATTATCTGAAAAATAAACACTTTTAACGCTATAATGACGTCAGATTTAACGTGTAAATTTAACATTTCGCAAAGCTTTATATGAATTTCAATTTAATTCACGTGCAAATATATTTCTTTTCTTTTCATGTCAAGATATTTTGAAAACAAAATGAACATGTACTAAATGTTTCTTTTATGTTGGCAGCAGCCAATTTTTTAAATATTTCATTATTTCCATTTCTATTATGGCTTTTATGGGGATTTTAATTAAAATGCTCAGATTTTAAACTAAAATTTATTTTATCAAAATTAAATATATCCTATAACAATCAGGCATACTGTAGCTTTTGGTCAGTGAAAGAAGTTTTTAAATCGGTTCAGTAGTTTCAGAGATTACCTTCCACAAACATACAATTTTTTGCGCTTTATCTGTATATATATATAAATTACGTGTCACGATGTTTGTCCGGGGTAAACTCCTAAACTAAGGAACCGATTTTAATGAAATTTTGCACACTGTGTGCCGTTTGGTCCAACTTGAGAGATAGGATAGTTTTTATCTCAATTTATTGTCACAATATTGTTTTATTGCAATTATTTGTTAATTATAGACCTTTATTAAAGTTGCTCCAAAATATCTGTGAGTTCCATTAATTTAATTGTTGCCAAAAAAAAAAAAAAATACGAGTTCATTTTCTTTCGACATAAAAATAAATACATTTGATCAAACGTGAACGTTAAAAAATTATAAAAAGTTAAATTATGCATCTCACGAAAATTGACGTCATAATCAATTTAAAGATTTTATACACATTGATAAAGTGCTAATGTAGTTCTATCATAGATATCTGTATATATATAAAAATTACGTGTCACGATGTTTGTCCGCGATAAACTCCTAAACTAATGAACCGATTTTAATGAAATTTTGCACACTGTGTGCAGTTTGGTCCAACTTGAGAGATAGGATAGTTTTTATCTCAGTTTATTGTCACAATATTGTTTTATTGCAATTATTTGTTAATTATAGACCTTTGTTAAAGTTGCTCCAAAATATCTGTGAGTTCCATAAGTTTAATTGTTGCCAAAAAGAAAAAATACGAGTTTATTTTCTTTCGACATAAAAGTAAATACATTTAATCAAACGTGAACGTTAAAAAATTATAAAAAGTTAAATTATTCATCTCACGAAAATTGACGTCATAATCAATTTAAAGATTTTATTCGCATTGATAAAGTATGTAGTTATACACAAGCGAAGTGTGACGTCACTGACCGCCTGTGAAATCAAGAAAAAGATTTCTTATGTTAATCACCCATTGTATTTTTTATAAAAAATTATTAAAAAACGAGGAAAATTATTTCCGGATTTTAATCCCCATATTTTTGTATAGATATGTATTATTTATCATGTGCATACGTTAGATTGAGTTATTTTGCTGTCAAATTGACAAAATTTTAATTTTAAATTTCAAAGCTCTGTCGTCCTTGGAGTTTTTCGTATTTGGCGATCAAAAACGTAACACGAAAATATACAAGCTAGATGTATATTTTCGTAATATGTATTGTGCGAAATATTGTTTCATATTATTCATTACTCTCTTAATATAAGTTGTTAAAATAACCATGATTTTTGAAAGGAATTAAATGTGTGCGCCAGATAATTTGGCGATATTGTTTTTTTTCCGCCAAGGATGATAGATATGAAATTTATTCCGCTGCAACATGTTAATATCTTATGTCAGTTACATTATGTATATGCTACAATTTATTTCACGTGACACGTGTGTTAAACATTTATTTACGACATAACCTTGTTTTTTCAATTTTTGTTGCATTATTCTAATCTGTATCACTTCGTTTTCTTTAAGAAATTTGTGATCTATACATAACGTTCTAAATAAAAAGTAATTATTTCAATATTTTAAAACTTATTTAAAAGTCTGTTTTATTTAACATTAAATTTTAAAAGTTAATTTAAAACTTATTTAAAAGTCTGGAAGAGTTTAGGTCTGTTTATTTGTTTTGTAACGCTAATCTATATGATCGATGTTCGAAACTTTAGTTAATTATTTCTCTTATTTTTCTTTACTTTTTCTTTAATAACTTACCAATTTAACGTTCCTGATTAAATTTGTGATTTATATATGTATTTTGCATTAAATTTTGACTCATATTTATTGCTGAAAATGCGATCGTAAAATCTTGCAATTTTCTTATCTTAATCCTCAATGCTTTCCTTCTAGATTAACTTGAATTTACTATTAAAATTTTAACATACTCAGAATCTTCTCACCACTTCGTTAAAATATATTAATCTTTTCAGTAATATATTAATCAGTATATCCCCACAACGATATTTGGCGATTTTTTGTTGGCGATTATGGCTAAATCATAAATCTATAAATCATAAATGATAATCTAAATCATAAATCAAAAACATAAAATAATAAATCCAAAATAAACAACATATAGGCTGCCATATTATATCACAAACAGTCCAGAGCAACATCGTTATCGTTCAAAACGGCGCCAAAGAAAAATCGCCAAATTCAGCTGTGGGGATATACTGAAGTTATAATTATCCGAATATAATTACTGAAGTTATATTATAAGTTATAGTTGTGGGTAACAGCTATAGTATTTCCCCACAACTGGATTTGGCGATTATGGCTAAATCATAAATCTAAAATAAAAGCATGCAGGTTAACATATTTCATTGCAAATAATCCAGAACGACTTCGTTATCGTTCAAAAATGCGCAAAAAAAAAAAAAAACGCCAAATCCAGTTGTGGGGAAATACTATATACCTTATCAAATTATCAACGTATTACTTAGCCGCAGCAACGCGCGGCCGGGTCTGCTAGTATAATGATATAGAATAGATTACCTAAAAGTTAAATTTTAGAAGATGGACATTTCGACACTATCATACTTTGTTAATTTATTTAATAAATGAGCTTGGAAAAATTGATAACTTTTTCTTTCTGCAAAACTTCACATTAAGGTGCGATAGCTTTTGTTTACATTGCAAAAAGATTGTAAACCAACGCTACGACTGTAATTTTATTTAAAAATCAATAAGATAACAAGCAAATAAATGAAAATCCTTACAAGTTTTGAATTTCGGCAAAAATAAGTTTAATATGCGAATTAGTAAATTAAAACACATAAAAGACATCTGAATAAAGTAAATATCCAGCATTATTCTGTTAAAATATTTGTTCACAGCATTTAATATGTAATCCATGTATTCCTTCTTCCCTTTATAAAATATAAAGCTATTTTTCAAATAAGAAAAATTTAAAAATGAAATAATTTCTGAAAACTTATTAAAACTTCAACATTTCAATTTCAACAACACACTATATTTTTTTTTTATATAATTATTTATTAAAGTATAAGGTTTTATTTTAAATCAAGGGTATCTGTATAAAATGTTAATTGTGGGTTATAGATAAAAATGCAATAGAAGTAAGATGAAAACTTTTCTTTTTCTACATTTTTCGTCTATAATTACGGTGAGTAAAAAATAAATATTTATTCGAGATTCGAATTCCAAATTTATTCGTATTATTCCATATTTTTATGCGATTCTGCATTCTGATTGGCTAATCAGTCATATAATCGATATTAAAGCCCGAAGATTACCGAAGATGAAATCGGAAGTAAAGATAGACGAAATTAGCCGAAATCATGACATAACCGTTCTTCACGGGTCTGAATTGCTTTTTAAGGAAAAATCTTTAATTTCCAGTTAAAGATCTTTAGTTAAGGACCCTTAACAACTTCATCACAATTGGCGAAAAATCACTTTTTAACTTGTAACTTTTAAACAATTGAAGCTGTCGAAAAAGTGTAGACATATTCCGAGCTGGTTAAATTTAAATAAAAATTACTCCGTTATCGTGTTCACAACTTAACATGGGAAAAAGCGTTATACATATACCTATATAAACTTTTGAACGGAGGGTGGTTTTGGGTTCTAGGGGTCATGATCGGTGAAGATATGAAGAAATTTTCCAGAAGTCGTGTCATGAGAGCCATTGCAATAGGTAGATTTCCTATAAGGAATCTACCTAAAAAGTGCACCTGCAGACAATTCAAATATATAGTTTATATAAATAGATCAACAGGGAGGGGAAAAAAATGTGTCAAATAGACAAAGAAAATGAATTACCTCACAATTTTGGAAAAAAAAAAAAAAAAAAAAAATGTACTTCCCCGAAGGACTAAAGCCGACAAATAAAAAGATAGCCAATTCCCCCCCCCCCCCCCGTTTCCCAATAAAAAAAGACATTGCAGCGGCGCCATCATCACCATTTCTCGTATAGATTATTATAGTTTACCGATAGACAATGGGCTGCAATATAGATATATTCAAAGACGAAAGGAGGCCGCTCACCAATATGCAGCAGTTTTGAGCGATTTTAACCTCTAAAGAGGAGCCCCGACGACAAATGTCACATTACATTGTGGAATTTTGAAAGAGTCCGTCTCCATAGGTTAAGCCTCCCCCGTTATTTATTGCATAAACATACACACACACACAACTGCTGACGGATATAAAATCCCACGCGACTGAGGGCAGAAGTTAATTAAAAAGACAAAATTTAGGCTTCTAATGAGGAAATTTCGTAGGCATCTGAAGAAAATTCAAATTTCGTGACGGGACTTTGGAAAAATTAGTAAGTTTGTAGTTTGTTAAATTGGATAATTCCATTAGGGTCACGAAGATTTTAGTTAATTTAGTTTTTAAGAGGGGACGCTCTAAAATGTTAAAAAGCCAGTTATTGGGTCTGATTGGAGGGTTGAGTAAATGAAATGGTGCTGTGAGGGGACATGCAAAGTAAGCATGTTAAGGAGAGCCTTCCTCTCCGCACTCGCATCGAGAGGTCCTCAACCGAGGAAAACGAAATAAGTAGATTCTGAAAGTTCCATGACCCGTCAGAAAGGCTGAAATTGCTGGGGACAAATCAAAGTCATAATTTTTCACCGAGCTAATGAGGGTATAGGTGTAGCCCTTTGTTTGAAATATCCCATTCAGCTTGCTATTCTTTGTGGAGGTTTTGGAAAAGGGACTTTTTGATAACGGAAGAGGGCGCAATATATATATTGAACAGGGAGCAGACCCCGCTTACTGCTCTTGGAGCAGTGTTGAGCGCACAATATATATGTTATCGGCAGTGAAACATCGTCCTTCGTGTTATTTGACTTCAAAGAAGTATCTCACGACCATCCTTAGGGATGCGTCCCAGACCGTCGCTAATCCTCCATTACGCAGTACTAATGGGACGTTAAACTCAACCAAGCAATCAAAAGTATCTCGCATACTGTATTTCGCCTCCTACCCAATGTGTTTTTTACATATTAAACACATTGAGGGATATTTTTTATTTATTTTTATTATTATTATTTTTTTTTTAATATAAAATTTAAAACTGAATCAGTAGTTCTTGATGTTGCAGACTTCTTTCTTAAACATTTGAAATTAATCACGTCCTTAGCCATGCCTCAATATCTTTATCACTTAAATAAATCGATGGATAAAAAAAATATATTCGTGGATGAACTTTTCCTAATAATTGTGTACGATATATATATTTGAAAATATATTTTCAAATTATGTTTCTACACATATTCACTAAATCTTTACTCCGTGAGTAAGGAATGTAGAAATGCACTTCGTTGAGAGTTTTCTATGCCTGGCGAATTAGCGCGCCAATAGAGTGAGGCTCCATCAATTAAATTCCATCTTCCAAAGTCAAAATGACCCATCTTAGGAAAGTGGGGGTTAAACACAAGCTGTTTGTAGTAAAATTCAATCACGTAAATTGTAATTTGAATTAAACGAAACAAAATTAAAAACTAACTTCATTATATTAAAGTAAATATTTTTATAAATTAAAAGAATTTAAACAAAATTAAACAAACTTGTGTCAGGAACTAAACTTGGAGAAAAGAACACGATATCGCATATTAGCAATGAATAAATAGAACAGACCATCGTAAACAAAACCGACTGCCCCAAGGCACCAAGCTTCTTTTTGGTAACCATAAAGTGTGACGTCTTTTTTTTACAATTGCCGCCCGAAATGTTTGCCGTTCGGGAGGACATCTTCTACCATAGAAAATGAGCCGCTTACTATTGTACGCGCTTTGGTTGGAAGATTAATCGTTTAGTTAATCAGCATCAATTTAATAAAAGTCCAACTAAATATCAAGTTTTAGTTAAATTCCGTTCACTGGTTCGTGAAATACCCCAGTCCTCAAAATTTTGGTAACAAATTTTCAAAAGTCATCAAATCGTATTCAAGACATCTTAAAACTTGTAAACCATCGAAAACTTTCCCGAACCAAATGCTTTTTTCTATCCAATGTTTGTAGAAGAAAGAAGTTTTACTTAAAATATCGCTCAGACTAATATATATATATTTTTTTTAAGTATACCATTTTTGGCCAAAGTACAGGTCTCAATATGGTGTGTGTGGTTGGGGGGGGGGGGATGAAGGCGTTCTTAACAAATGAAATACTGGTACAATCTCGCAATTCAATACATAAAACGTAAGGCATATTTAAAATCATGACACATGTTTTTTATTTCCATAGTAATGGAAACTTTACACACACTAACTATATTATATAATGGGTTTAGAGTAAAAAAAAAAAAAAAGGACTTACTCTTCGTCTAGATGGAGGTATGGCAGCCATTGAATTATTGATTACACCAAAACTTGATTAATCCAAAAATTTATTACTCCAAGACTTGAAGATTATCTGCACAAAATAACAAAATAGGTTACGATTAGAAAGGAAATAAATTTTTACATAAGCTAACAAAGAAAGTCTACATGCTCATACCAGAAAATTTTGAAAAATTTACATAAGACTTTTTTCATAAAGTTATGTTCATAAAAAGTTTTTATGTAATATGTAGGGAAGGTTAGGGAGGGATGGGACAGTTTTGACAAAAATATTTTTTACAAATTTACTTTCACTAGTACAACACTAAGTTTCAGAGAAACAAATTGAAACATTTTAACATCTTTTAAAAATATAAATTTGGTGGTGAATATTAAAATATTAATTTTATAAGCCAATTAACATAGTCATAAAAATGTCCCATCGATAGATATAGTAATAAGACATAGATTGATCAGCGAGAGGCAAAAAGTGGTGCCTTTTTTTTTCGGGAAAAGTCACTCTAATGGCTGCCTTTTCCCGAGTAAATCACACACAGGAATACAAACGGATAATTTAGTAAATAAAATTTATTAATAATTTATTTACTATAGGTGAATGAAAAACTCCAGATACAGTTTCAAATTCATTTTTCTTTTTATTCTTCTTTTCAATACTCTCTAATGGCTGATTTTAGAACTTTTTTTCGGCATCAAAATTTTTTGCTCGATAACGTGGGGATGATAGATCTATATAGTATATATATTACTATATCTATAGTCCCATCCCTCCCTTATATGAGGGAGGGAGGGGACATGTTTATAAAATTAAAATAAGTACATAATATACAGACGCAATATGAAAAATGACAAAAACAGTGGGTCACTATGTATGTAAGGATAATTACTAATAACATCTATTTATCCAACACTAGCAGGCTACGCCAGCTTCGCTGGTCCGTATTTTTAAATGAATCACTATAATGAATTCTCAAAATTGCATTCATTTCTATCATGCGAAAAGAAAAAGAGAAAGAAAAAATCCGATCAGGGAAAATGTCGCACCGGATTCCCACTGCCTTCGGCACGCATGCCATTGTGCGCTGCGCGCGCGCATTTATGTTCGACACTCAATGAATCACTATATTATCGAAAGAGAAAAATATATTAAACATAAAAAAATTCTTCTCTCATCGGTGGAATAATCGGTCCGGACCCCCACTGCCTGCAGCAGAGTTTACCGGCGCGCACTTCTCGATTTTTCCTGCTAGAAGTCTGCACGAGCCGGAATTTTGAGACTCGGCCCGGCCCGTACAAAAGCTTTGCTTACCTGGCCTGGTATGAAATAAAAAATTCGGCCTGGGCCCGGCCCAGCCCGTTTATTTTTTGCCAGTGTACGGCACGGCCAGGACAAAAAACGATAAAATCAGGGCCCGACCCGGCCCGGCCCGATTCAAAAATATGAAAAAAAAATGCATGCCTTTCTATGAAAAATATTTTTAGTATGTGTTTTGCAGAGGTTTTATATAGCGAAGCAATAGCATCTTCTTTAACAAAACTGCTGAGCTTTTACAAGATAATTATATATAAACAAAAGTTCATTATTACAGACATACAGAAGGCACAAAGTCAAATCGAAAATATTAGCACTCAAACAATATAGGACGGTATTTAAAATGGTTATTACTGCTAAAAAGGCACGTTCAACCCTTTCCTCTTATGTACCGTAATGTATACGAATCTTTCATGTGATCCGGTAAACAAAATTTTAATGGTAATCCAACCATATTCTGGCTTTTGTACGTGCTAAAAATGGTGCTACTTTCATTCAGTGCACTGGAGAAAAGAAAAAGTTACAGCGGCAAGATTTTTATAGCCTTCATACCACCTAAACTCTACAGACCCTAGGGCACAAAGTCTTATACACAGTAACGTATCTAATTTCTTTTGTTTGAACATGTGCGCAAACTAGTAGTGACGTGCATACTATTTTGAATAGGAAACCATTTAATATTGCTTGAAATAAAATATATTAATTTCGAGACACGCTAAAAATATTTGCGGAAAATCAGATCGCGAACAGACAGACAGATAAGCAATTAAATTGGAGTTACAGACATTTTTAACCAAATAAAATTTTATGTGATATATACCAGCCTGTAAAATTATGTGAAATAAATGACTGAAGAAATATTTTGTTTTCTTTTTTCGTTGATTAACGATGAAACCAGAAAAAGATTCGGACCGACACGGTCCGGAAAAAATTTCGTTCAGGCCCGGCCCAAGTATACACAAAAAAATTGAGCCCGAGTCTGGGCTTGCAAAAAAATTTTAAGCCCGGGCCCGGCCCGAGAACAACTTGAAAAATTCGGCCCGAACCCGGCTCGTGCAGACCTCTAGTTCCTGAGCCCGCCGTTCCCACCCCTCTTAATTCTATACTTTCGAAAATACCATCAATCGATTTATCGGACCTTTCTCTAACTCTTATTTCTATTATTTTCCCCCTTCCGTCGTCTATCCTATAACTTTACAAATTCGAAAATATCCGCAATTGATTTGTAATTATCAAAAACCTCTATGCACCAGTTGTGAACGATCTAACTATTTTTTTGCCCCTCTGCCCCCCTCTTCCCGCCCCTCCTAATAATTCTACAAATTCGAAAATATCCGCAATCGATTTGTAGGTATTGGAAACCTCTATGTACCAATTTTGAATGATCTAACTCTATTTTCTTTTTTTTTGCCCCTCTGCCCCCCCTTCCCGGCCCTCCTAATAACTTTACACTTTCGAAAAAATCCCCATTCGACTTGCAGGCCTCTAAAATCTATCTGTACCGATTTTGAACGGCCTAACTGTATTTCTATTTGTTTTTGACCATAGCCCCCCCCCCTTCCCGCCCCACCTAATAATTTTAAAAATTCGAAAGTATCCGCAATCGATTTGTAGGTATCAACAAGCTCTATGCACCAATTTTGAACAATCTAACCATTTTTATTTTTTTGCCCCTCCGCCCCTTCTTCTCCCTCTTAATAACTTTACACTTTCGAAAATATCCCCATTCGACTTGAAGGCCTCTAAAACCTATCTATACCAATTTTGAACGGGGGTCCATGTCAAATCGTCCAGCTAAAATGCATTTTGACACCCAAGGTTGGCAAATTTTAATGATGGTGAATTTGTTCTGTATATGGATATAAGAACACGCAGTAAATGATACCTCTTGTTATCAATTCGTTTCAGAATTATAGCACCTCAAAGTTTTAGCAAAAATAAGTATAAAACAATGAACCACTCTTTGATCTACTCTGAATACTTCTGCATTTTTTGCTTTAAAAGAATTTTTAGAGATAGAGAGTTAATTTTTTTTATTGCATTTAATGCAGTATTAAATGCATAACATAATTACAGAAAAAGATTTAGGTTTACAAATCAGTAATGTAGTTAACATTTTCAGAAAAGTGCAAAAATAAAATATTTGTAAAATTTTAACTTGTACTCAAAAACTGTTTTACGTCACAAGTCTCTCCAAAACCCCACAAATCCATTATACCATTACAAACTAGATACAAAAAATGAAATATAACGGTACAATAAAATTAGTGGGGTTTTGAATTTTCACAAACTTACAGTAGATTAAGTTTCTAACTTTTAAAAATACAAACATACCCATTACACTTGCCCATTGATAGTCACAAAAGAATGTATATACATATTTTTAAACTTTTTTAAGTTAAGCGTTCTCATCATGTCAATAAAAGAATGAAAAATTCTTTTCAGTTTGTTAAATTATTTATAAGAAGCATGTAAAATATTTTGTTTTTTTAGTTAGTTACAAAAATAAGTAGAAAAGTGTTTCTTTTTAATATTAAACAGCTTTCAATAGTTTTTCTTGAATGTATTCCACTTTTCATCAATTTCTTTTTAACACGCTTTTATTAGCTTCACCTGAATGTATGTTTGTACGAATGTTTGTATGAATGTATGTTTGTTACTGCTCTGGGAGAAAACAAAAAATTTATATTGTAAAAAAATACTTTCCCTACGTGAACGATGTGGCGTTGAGGTACAGCTCCGCGCTACGAATCTAAAGATCCAGCGTTCGATCCCAGTCAGGGGAGATTTTTTTTTTTTTTTTATGGTTTTTGTTTTTAATTCTAAGTTATTTTAATTAAAGATTTAAATGTATGTAAATATTATGGTGTGTCACTCGCACGATTGTCTCTTACCCTGCATTTTAATACTAAGATAGATGTTTTGTGCTTTTTAGTTCACATTTATATAAAAGCATGTTCTTTAATTTTTTTAAACTATAATATTTTTTTTAATAGTATCGCACAGCTTGTGATGCCACTTCTGGAGTATCAACCATGCATAAAATGTGCTGAGGGGGATACGGGGCACTCATCTTGCCATTTTGGCCAATAAAATGTTTCAGAAGGACCGTGTGGATGCAGGAATTGGATTGAATAATCTCCTTCTGTTTTATTTATTTTGCTCACCAATCCAATCGATCATTTTCCTTCCTAAACACATACAATGTAATTCTGGAGACTTGATTCAACATCTAATAGCATTGTTCTTCCTTCTCCAGTGTAAAAGTTCCACCTGAGAGATATATCAGGATCCAAACTTGTGTGCTTCATTATGATTTCATCTGTTGTTATGGGATTAAAAAAAAAATATGACTCCTTGTTCCCGTTATTGTTTTTGAAGTTCCTTTCGACTGATATTTATTTCTGTTTCATTTAAATAAGAGAAAGAAGTTTTTGAAATCAAACTAAAACAAAACTCATACATTTGGTAGGCATTTGTGATTTGTATGGATTGGTAAACATTTTGAAGACTGTTCTTCATTACCCCAAAGCTAGTGTGTATGTCTGAATTTAATATTTTCAAAAGTTAGAAATTTAATCTGCTGTAAGTCGGGAAAAACGCAAAACCCCACAAATTTTAATATATCATAATATAAGGAGATTTTTTTTTTTTTTTTTTTTTTTTTTTGCAGTTTTTATTTAGTTTTCAACTGTGTAACTGGTTTATTGAGTTTTGGAGAGAGATGTATGTTATAGAAAAATTTTCAAGTACAGTTCAAACTTTCAAAAGAAAAAAAAAATATTTTTACAATTTAAGATATTTTAAACTGTATTAATGAATTTTATATTTAATTTTTTTTTTTTTTTTTTACATTTTCATTATCCTTTTAATACAGAGTAAAAAAAGAAAAAAAAAATTAACTATCTTTAAAAATAACTGTTTTAGAGCAAAAAATGTAGAATTACGCAGAGTAGCTGAATGGGCAGTTCATTATTTTGTGCTTATGTTTGCTAAAACTTCGAGATGCTATAATTCTGAAATTAATTGTTACAAAGAGATAACATTTGGTATACATTCTTATGTCCTTGTACAGAACAAACTCATCAAATTTCAATAAAATACGCCAACCTTGGGTGACGACCCCTGGATTTCCCCGTTTTTGATGGATTTACACGTTTTGGGATGTCCTGAACACGAATTGATAGTTTTTGGAAAACGTCTGTCTGTGTGTGTCTGTATCACGATTTTTGTGGACACTGTAGCTCACGAACCAATGAATGAAATTTAACCAAACTTGGTATTTAGTTGGACCTTCACATAAACTGGTGCTGATTAGATTTGGGGATCAATCGCTCAACAAGTGGCGCTGTGATCGCATTTTTTGTAAATTTTTAACATGGTAGTATAGGACAAAATTTCGTATAAATGTACATAATGAGAGTTATTTTTAACTTGTGATTTTAAAATTAATATGAATTATTGATAATAGTAGTAGTTAACTAGGGGAAAAATTCTGTGCATGTGGGGGCATCTCTTCCCCCCCCCGGGGGGCGTAAATTTTCACGATGGGTATCTTTCGAAAGGTTTCGTCAATACCTTTAAAACGAATGGTTGAACTATAAATCTGTGATAATTTAAAACAAAGTTATCGATTTTTTTTACATTTAACGAAAAAAAATCGATTATTATTTTTTTTTTTTAAATATTGTTACTGGGTGAATTTGTATAAGAAAATATAGAAGAAAGTCTTGTGGTGGCCACAACATACTAGTTTATTTAAGAAAACTGTATAGAATAAAGTGTATGAACAATAGATGTATACATTTTTAATTTTTGGATTTTTTTTTTTTTTTTTTTTTTTTTTTTTTTTACGCTTGAAATCAAGAAAATTCAGTTTTGCAGAAAAAAAAAATTTTTTTTCAAGGTTTTTATGACTGAAAGTTGATTTTCCAATAAATAGAAACGTAAATGATGTATTTTAAAAATTAAAACAAAATTTTATAAAAAGCATTTTACGTATAATACAACATTATGCATATAACACACTATTCTCCAATTCGTTATATGAACTCTTGTAAATATCACTGATTTCCGAATCACTCTTTTAGTTGCATTTACACTAAGATTAGAATCAGAGTCACCTTGTGCTTCTGACTACACAATGTACACAATATTAAATCTAGCATGTTGTGCCACCACAAGACTTTCTTCTATATTTTCCTATACAAATTCACCCAGTAACATTAAAAACTAGTATGTTGTGGCCACCACAAGACTTTCTTCCATATTTTCCTATACAAATTCACTCAGTAACAATATATTAAAAAAAAAAAACCTCCAAGTTTTTTTTTTTTTTTTTTTTTTTGTTAAAAGTAAAAAAAATCAATAACTTTGTTTTTAATTATCACATACTTATAGTTCAACCATTCGTTTTAAAGGTATTGACGAGACCTTTCGAAAGATACCCATCTTGAAAATCCCCCCCCGGGGGTACTCCCCCCAGGAGGGAAGCGATGCCCCCACATGCACAAATTTTTTTTCCTAATTAGCTATTACTATTATCAATAATTGATATTAATTTTACAATCACAGATTAAGAATAACTCTCATTATGTACATTTATACGAAATTTTGTCCTATACTGCCATGTTAAAAATTTAGAAAAAATACGATCACAGCGCCACCTGCTGAGCGATTGATCCCCAAATCTAATCAGCACCAGTTTATGTCAGGGGCCAAATAAATACCAAGTTTGGTTAAATTTCGTTAAAAAAAAAAAAAAAAAAAAAAATCGTAAAAAGTAGAAAAAATCGATAACTTTGTTTTAAATTATCACAGATTTATAGTTCAACCATTCGTTTTAAAGGTATTGACGAGACCTTTCGAAAGATACCCATCTTGAAAATTTACTCCCCTCCAGGGGGGTTGACGAGGCTCCTACACATACAAAAAAAATTTTCCAGTTGACTATCTCTATTATAATTAATTCTTGTAAATTTCATAATGATTACTAAAAAATAATTCTCTTTATGCACATTTATACAAAATTTTGTCCTATATCACCATGTTAAAAATTTAGAAAAAGCGGGATGGCAACCCAACCTGTAAGACAATTTTTACCAAAAGTTGATAGGCATTAATTGATGTCAAGGTGCAACTAGATACCAATTTGCATGAAATTCTGTGCAGTAGTTCCTGAGATACAGTTGCCAAAAATTTTGTCAGACACACACAGACTGACAGACAGACATTTTCTAAAAATGGTCAAATCATGTTCTACAGCTCTCAAAACGTGTAAATCCATCAAAAACCCGAGGTCGAAAATTTTTACGAATCCAATACTTTCTTCTATTGAATATAGAAGAAAGTAAAAAAGTACAAGCTGTGTAGATTAGCTAAATAACAGCCTTTTACAGCAATAAATTGCAATTAAACATAAAATTTGGTCAGTTAGTAGTGAAATATTGGTTCATAAAGATTATAATCCTTTTACTTATAGTTTTTTAATTTGAAAAAAATTACTTCTTACCCCAACCAAAAATGAATATGGTGTTATAAAGTTTTTTACAAAAAGTTCATAGAGATTTGATGTTATTATAAATATTTTTAGAAAAAGAAAAGTTTCTGTTATTGCTAGACATAGTAATGCATATATTTATTACTGAATAATATTGTCTTTAAGAAAGAAAAGAGTTCTAGTGAGGTTTGTCGCAGAAACAAAGAAACAATTCTGCCACAGGGAGAATGGGAGGGGCACATATTTCCAAGCATAATTCTGCTCCATATTATCTCAGAATTTTTTTTTTTAAGTATGAGTTGGTTATGTTATATATACATACCTCACACTATAAGTATAAATGGATTTTACAAAATTCTCTTTTCCACCCCTTGGGTGGGAGGGGAAAAGAAGCATGTTTCCAAGCATAACTCTGTTCCAAATTATCCAAGAAATGAGTTTTTTTTGGAGTGTCAGTTGGTTATGTGCCTGTGGCAGAATATGTTTTATGCTTTCTGTGACAAGCCTCGTTTGTGCAAACCTTTTCTTAAAGATGTTATTTAACAGCAATTTATTTCCTAATTTATGCATAATATGTACATGTAAAGATATATTATTAATAGATTGTAGAAGATTTCTTATTCTTAATACGAGATATGAATTTCCATTTTTTATTGAAATTTAGGAATATCTCTACATTTTATGAGCAAATACAAGTGACAAATTCTTTTCTGCAACAAAATTCCCTGTGTACCTAACATTCCTTATAAAATGACTTTATGAAATTACCTCCCCTCCTTCTGGGTGGAGGGGAGGGAAAACACATATTTTAAAACTTAACTTTGCTCCAAATTACCTCAAAATTGGAAGTTTTGGTGCGTGGGTTTTGGTTAAGTGCATGTCACTTTGACGGGATTTTCTGAAATTTTCAATTTTACTCACAAGAAGGAAGGGTGAAACAATTTGACCAGGACTTAGCATGTCAGGGGTGAGAAAGGTACTGCCAAAAGTAACAGGATCCTTAATTGAAATTTTTATAAATTTCAATGATTTTTTTTTTTTTTTTTTTTTTTTTGGGGGGGGGGGGGGTTGCTATATTAATAAGTGATATGAAATTTTTAGAATTCACTTAATATAGTAACGAAGCAGGCAATTTAACCACCTTTCAAAACACACTTAGAAAAAGAAAAAGAAAAAAAAAGAAAGAAAGAATCATTTTATAATAGTAATAGTCACTAATTTTTGAATTATTTACAAATTGAGGATGGGTGAAATTAGAAGGGTTGAACACAAAAGTGCTCTTCTTCAGAAAGACAAAAAAGATGAAGAAAAGGTTTCACAAGCAAAAAGAATAAACACAGAATGTTAAAAATATGCAAGAATTGTTTGTTTAATTATGAGAATAAATATGTTTAGTTCACTATCATAAAATTAGTGATTTTTATTGAAATCCACATTATATATATATAAATTTTTCATTTTTCAGAACTTCTCAAAGAAATTTTTAATCTTATTGGTCATTGGAGTTTCAGTGTTCATGTATTTGTTGCTTGGCTTCTACTATGCTTAATAGATCATCATTATTATATATATAAGCATGTGGTGGCAGAAATAGAAGTCATTTTTTGGGAGATTATTGCAAAACAAATTTAAAAGATTCATTCTATCAGTTCCCTATATAAATAAAATTTAATCTAACCTTTCTTTCCTAAGTTATTGAACTCTTTCTATTCTTTCAGCTTGTTCTTTTGCTTCTTGTTTTTTCTGTTCATCTATTTCTTTCTCAACTCTTCGATGTAATCCATCAAAATCTCGACTAATAAGACCTATAAGCCAATTGAAGCCTTCTTGAATTCCTGGATCTTTTAACTTTTTTTCATCATAGAGGGCACATGATGATTCCTAAAATTAAAATTTAGGAATCATCAGTAAAGTTTCGTATTTTTATTAAATTTGATAGTGTCAATTAATAACTATATAACAGTTGCACATTCTGCTCTAAATGATTTCCATTAAAAAAAGCATTTCAAAATGTTATCTAAAACACACACACTCACACATATTAATTGCATAGATAAAATAATAACTTATTCATAAATAATAAATTTCAACTACAAATAGAAATAGTAAGTTTGACCGAATGTAAACATCAATTATAAAGTGTTACAAAACAATTATAAAATTAGCATAATAATTATACTCAAAAGATTTATTTGGGAAAAAAAGAAAGATGTAGTTTAAAAAAAAAAAAAAAAAAAAAAAAAAAAAAGGAAAAAGAAGAAAATATGAAGGGAAAAAAAAAAAAAAACATATATAACTTAAATGACATACCTATTATGTATATTTTATGAAGACTATAAGAGAAACAGATTATTCTGAAAAGGGACCTATTATATAAAAGTATTACACTAACACTTACATAAATCAATCTGGATTAAAATGACTATAAATGTTAATGTGATTTAAGTGATGCATGAAGTAGAAATAATGATTAAGTTATATTAAACAGCAGAAGAAGTTAAATAATAATAATTAGAATAAGTATAATGAGAAAATAATAATTGCTTGAATTAAACAATTTGTTTAGGCAAATAATATAAAAATAGAAGAATTTATCAAAAAAAGTAGGGTTTTTTAATTTTTATTTTTTTTTTTTTAATTAAATCAAAAGTTAGTTTAATAAGAAAAAGAAGTAATAATAAACATTGGAAGATAAATAATTATAAAACAACTAGATTGCAATATGAATTTCATATATAAAGAACATGTGAAAACAGAATAATAAAATCAGGAACAAATGATACAAACATTTTTCACAGCCATTAACATAAATCATTTCGAATTAAAACACCGTGGATTTCTAAAGTGATTTAAAATATACAGAAATAATAATAAACTAACGCTAAATTAGAAAAATAAAAACAGAATAATTAAAAATACATATATCTATAGAAAAGAAAACAGTTAGATAATTTTAACTCACACTGCAAGTTTATAAGAATAATATTAAAATCAAAGAAGTATATTAAGAATTATTTGATAAATCCCATTTATGTAAAATGCATTTATTATTAAATATCTGTTTCTAAATTACTTGTTTTTTTTTTTTTTTTTTCAATTTTTTTAATTATTCTCTCCAGCATTTTTAATTATTTATTCATTTATTTAATCTATCTAAGCTTCGTCACTTACTTAGTAAAATCTCATGCACAACGATATTTATTTATTTATTTATTTTAACTATCTTATCTTACTATTTGGAGCTTTCTATTTCCATTTGACAGGTAGCATTACTATAATTACTTTATGTGAAATTAGAAATAGTAATTAAAATGTCAAAATAAAATTTGTTAATGCGAAATTTAGTTAAAGTTACCAATGAATATGATATTGTGTTGCAGAGAGTCTATTCAATTTAGTTTCTTTTACAAGAAATTTAGATTTCCCAAAATCATGTTTGACAGGGCATTTCCTGGTATTCCCTTCTCTCCTATGCATAATAATCAATTTGAAATTATATTCCAAGAAAAAATATTCTGTTATAAAAATGAAAATTAATGTTCCTGATTTGTGCAATAATATTAGGTGTCTGTCCAGTCCAGAGGTAAAACTGGGTTTGTTAAAGGGCCCTTCATAAAATTTATGCTCTTAAAAACGGATCTTTGATCGATTGCTTTCATTTCAAAAACTATATTCCATGGAACGAACAGGCTGCCTGAATAATCAGACGTGTTTTGCTGTATTACCCCGAAAAACTGATATTCATTTTCTGATTTATAAAAATAAAAGGTTTCTGAACATATGCGTCAGTTTAATTCTATAAAAGGGAACTTTTATTACCTAAAATAAAATTCCATTTTAATTATAATTTGATATTGCAAAATTATACTTTTTACGGTTTTCCAAAAAGAGGATCCTGGCTGAAAATTTCGGAAGAACTTAATTTTCACACTAAATTTTAATTCACAAAATTACATGCAGATTTTTCAGAATTTTCCAAAAAAAGTACTCTGTCTGAAAAGCCTGGATATATTTGTAAAGTTTTAAGGATGTTTGGCATTTAGGGATTAAGGCCGGCTGACTACAATTTGGTGCAATGCCTGAGTAAGATGCCCTCTACAATGATCTTTCTAAGAAAATCTGGTCCATACGTACATAAGTTACAAAGAAACTGCAGAAAACTCTAAATGAGTGGGCTGATGAGCATGACCTGGATTTGAACCAGGCACCTCTTGTCTACTAGCTTGGAAATCAGAACCTCTTGGCCACCGAATTTTAAGGGAGGAATGTGATTTAAGCATGTGATGTGAAGGGAAGGGAAAATTAAAAAAAAAAAAAAAAAAAAAAAAAAAAAAATGAAATTACGATTTTTTTTTTGTTAGAAGTAAAAAAAAAATGATAACTTTGTTTTAAATTATCACAGATTTACAGTTCAACCATTCATTTTAAAGGTATTGACGAGATCTTTCGAAAGATACCAATCTTCAAAATTCCCCCCCCCCCCCGGAGGGTACTCCCCCCACGGGGGAACCGATACCTCCACATGCACAGAAATATTTTCCTAGTTAACTATTACTACTGTCAATAACTCATTAATTTTACAATCACAAGTTTAAAATAACTCTCGATATGCCCATTTATACGAAATTTTGTCCTATACTGCCATGTTAAAAATTTAGAAAACGAGAGATCACAGCGCCACACGTTGAGCGATTGATCCCTAAATGTAATCAGCACCAGTTTATGTCGGGGACCAACTAAATACCAAGTTTGGTTAAATTTCGTTAAAAAAGATTTTTTTTCCAAGTTTTTTTTCGTTAAAAGTAAAAAAAATCGATAACTTTGTTTTAAATTATCACAGATTTATGGTTCAACCATTCGTTTTAAAGGTATTGACGAGACCTTTCGAAAGATACCCATCTTGAAAATTTACTTCCCCCCTCCGGGGGGGGGGGACCGGTGCCTCCACATGCACAATTTTTTTTTCCTAGTTAACTACTACTAGTATCAACAATTCATATTAATTTTACAATAACAAGTTTAAAATAACGCTCATTATGTACATTTATACGAAATTTTGTCCTTTTCTGCCATGTTAAAAGTTTACATAAAATGCGATCACAGCGCCACCTGCTGGGTGATTGATCCCAAAATCTAATCAGCACCATTCCATGTCAGGGCCCAACTATATACCAAGTTTGGTTGAATTTCATTCATTGGTTCGTGAGATACGGTGAAAACAAGAAATCACAGACTGACAGACTGAAATTTTTTAAAAACTATCAATTCGTGTTCAGGACATCCCAAAACGTGTAGATCCGTCAAAAAACGGAGGTCGAAAATTTTCGCGAATCCAATACTTTCTCTATATTACATATAGAAGAAAGTATATATATATATATATTGAAAACCTTTTCAATCATTGAAGAAACATTGAAAAAAATTTTTTAAACATTGAAGAGATGAAAACAAGAAACATTGAAAAAAATTCAAAAAGAGATTGCGACTATCAAACATCCAGAAATTGAAACATGCAAATTCATTACGTTTTCAAGGGTGTAGAATGAATGTTGCATGTAAAGTAGGTGTTATTTCTGTCATATATATATATACGATTTTTTTTCCAAGTTTTTTTTTTCTGTTAAAAGTAAAAAAAAAAAAAATCTATAACTTTATTTTAAATTATCACATATTTATAGTTCAACCATTCGTTTTAAAAGGTATTGACGAGACCTTTCGAAAGATACCATCTTGAAAATGTACCCCCCACGGGGGGTACTTTCTCCAGGGGGGAAGCGATGCCCCCACATGTACGAATTTTTTTCCCTAAGTAACTACTACTATTATCAATAATTCATATTAATTTTACAATCACAGGTTAAGAATAACTCTCATTATGTACATTTATACGAAATTTTGTCCTATACAGCCATGTTAAAAATTTAGAAAAAATACGATCACAGCGCCACCTGTTGAGCGATTGATCCCCAAATCTAATCAGCACCAGTTTATGTAAGGGGCCAATTCAATACCAAGTTTGATTAAATTTCGTTAAAAAAAAAAAAAAAAAAAAAAAAAACACATCGATAACTGTTTTAAATTTTCGCAGATTTATAGTTCAACCATTCGTTTTAAAAGTACTGACGAGACCTTTCGAAAGATACCCATCTTGAAAATTTACTCCCCACGAGGGGGTACTCCCCCCCCCCCCCCAGGGGCGGTAGCGAGGCTCCTACACACACAAAAAAAATTTCCCAGTTGACTATCTCTATTATAAATAACTAGCAGGCTTCGCCCGCTTCGCTGGACACTATATTTAAATGATTTCTTTGTAACTGAATATATTTCGATTGGCGACTATTTTCGTCACAGCTTTAGTATGGGACCTCCTTGGCAATATCAAACCTTTTTTGAACTTCTCGAATCTGTACAAAAAAAAAAAAAAAAAAAAAAAAAAAAAAATTCTATTAAAACAAATGTTTTCGAAAATAGTCCAATAGCTGGTGTTAATTCTTCGAATATTCTGGAAACAGTTGAAGCTGTTACTCGTACAGTATAAGTCATTATTCGATGAATGATCTGGGACAGTCTAAAAAATAGTCACTTGTTCCACAGGAGTAAAGCAAATAACATCAACTACACCAGAGCAAAAATTTTCACTCACTCACGAAAAATGTCCAGTTGATTAGAGCTCAATCCCTAAAGTGCAATGACTCAGAATAGGTCTCTGAATAACTCTGGATCGCAGTAACTACATACTCTTTCGCAAAAATCAACTCACACCTACTTAGGTATATCTTTTGGCGATGGGGCTTGGAGATGACTCCATCGATAATCCCTTGGTAAGCTCAAGGTCTACGATCCCGTGTGTCGGAGAGCTTCGAAACATCGGGAACCCTAAACTATCATTTTTCACCAAGACTATGCTTTCTATTCTATTAAACATATCTTTATTTAGTTATTTAAATATTAATTTGAATTAATCAAATATTTCTGCCCGACAGCGTGCAAGTGCAGTCACCCACAGCAGCTCATTTATTTGTATGTTCAATTAGCGTAGTGATTGGTATATAAAAAAATAAATAAATAAATAAACATTATCGTGCTACACAACTTTATTGAATCTCTCCCTTGGCGGCTTTTGAATTTTTGTAGCCATATTAGCGATTTTTTTTTTTTTTTTTTTTTTTTTTTTTTGTATAATTTCTTGCATAAAAATAGAAAGCGTTTTATCGGACACCTTTTCGTTAACATATAAGAACCCTTCATATTCTGTTTATTTTATTAATGGTTTTTAGGTTTAAAATAGTGCTTAATGAAATAAATTTTCTATTTTTAAAACTGCACTTTTTTTTCTATAAAATTATCTACTCAGATAAAAATAGATCATTTATGTGACTACTATTTCAGTTTTTTTTTTTTTTTTTTCGTTTTGTAGTATTTTATAAATTTTACATTTTTCTTGAACTACCTAGATTAAAATTGCTGTTGCTAAATTAAACCTCTTTTATATTTTTCTTGAACTACCTAGATTAAAAAATGCTAAATTAAGCCTCTTGGCGAAAAATGTTCGGTGTACTTCAACGCAATAATTTAAAAAATCACCCAGGAGGATCTACTATAAATAAAACTGATTTTAGTACAACACACATTAGCATCGTAAACTATATTAGCACTTTGTAAAAGAAATTTTAAATTAAAAATGACGTCAATTTTTTGAGATGCATAATTTATTTATTTATTTTTTATTTTTTATTGTTCAAGTTTAGATAAATGTATTTATTTTCCTGTTGGGAAAAAAAATAAACTCGACAACAATTAAATTATGGATAATTAAATTTAATTTTGGCAACAATTAAATTATGGTTAAAATTTAAATGGCTAATTTTTTGCTATTATTAGCTTACAAAATTACTATTTTATGCATAAAAATAACAAAAAAAAAGTTTTTTTTCGGAATAAAAGGTAGCCAACTTTTTAAGTTAGGGTATAAGCTATCTCCATAACAAATTTTATCGAAATCCATCGAGCAGTTTTAGCGTGAAACTCAGTCAAATAAACGGACATTCACATTTATAATATATATAAGATTCTTGTAAATTTCTTAATGATTACTAAAAAATAATTCTCTTTATGCACATTTATACAAAATTTTGTCCTATATCACCATGTTAAAAATTTAGAAAAAGCAGGATGGCAACACAACCTGTAAGACAATTTTTACAAAAGTTGATAGGCACTAATTTATGTCAAAGTGCAACTACATACCAATTTGTAGGAAATTCTGTGCAGTAGTTCCTGAGGTACACTTCCCACGAAATTTTGTCACACACACAGAAAGACAGAGAGAGAGACATTTTCTAAAAGTGGTCAAATCGTGTTCTATAGCTCTCAAAACGTGTAAATCCATCAAAAACCCGAGGTCGAAATTTTTTACGAATCCAATACTTTCTTCTATTGAATATAGAAGAAAGTAAAAAATAACTAGTATGTTGTGGCCACCTCATGACTTTCTTCTATATTTTCCTATACAAAATTCACTCAGTAAAAATTATTCATTAAAATTATTATTTAAAAAAAATATATATATCTTCTATGATGATGCAGACGATTTAACACGAATAATCAAAATAACTTCTTTTTCAATATTATATTTTAGAAGAAAGAAAAAAACAAGAATTCTTGTTTGCTATACTAAAGTCTGAAAATCATTCTTTTTGCTTAATTTTTCCGAGTTTGACTTAGTTGTATATAGCTTGACCAGAAATTACAAATAAAAAATATTTTTTCCATTTTTTTTTTTTTTTTTAAAGATTTTCTTCGTTATCTCATACAAAACTTATAAGAGATGGGCCCCTAAGTTTCTCCAAAAGAAAGATTTATTTATATTTCGAAAACTAATGACTAAATAAAGCTACAAATTTCCACACCCATGTTTTTCAGCTGTAGGATTCATATAAAAACATAGGTCATAATTCATACTTTTTTAAAATACGAATTTATTAAATTTTTTTTCCATAATTAAAAATATTTTTCTGAATCAAAAGTGATCATGGATTATGTCTGGGTTTCTTCACTGTATCTAGTTAAAAAAAAAAAAAAAAAAAAAAAAAAAAAGTTATATCAATTGAGTTACTTTTTGTAAAGATAATAAAAGTTTGACCCATGAATTTAACATTAGCATCTTTACACTTTGAACGCTTATAACTCAAAAAATAAGTAAAACATATAACCATAACCAATGTTTTCGCGTTCTCACGACCTCTAAAATTCGATTGTCCAGGCAACGAAGGCCAAAATTTGACGAATAGAAAAAAAAAAAAAATCGTGTAGTTTTGAAATTTTTCATACTCATAGCCGAGAGGGTCCTGAACAACATACTAAAAGTCCCCGCCCGTGGTGGGTGAGCGGGGGGCAGGGGGGGGCATTTAAGGGGGGCACTTTTCAGTTTTTATTAAATATCTTAAAAACTATCGCATTTACAGAAAAAATGTCAGTTACAAAATTAATCTACGTAAAATTTCCTACAAAAATGTATAGTACATTTTGTTTGCATGATCAATAGTTTAGAAGATATAGGGGAACGAAATAACACATTTTCTTGAAGAATTCTTTTTTGCAGTAGTAAAATCAACTAAAGTGTGTAATTAAATGGGTTCTGGTCAAATATTTTCTGATGTACGAAACAAATCTATGCATAGGGAATATGTAAGGATAATACAGCATGTTTTGTACATTTTAAAGGTTAGTAGGCGCAAGTGGTGGTTTAGATAAAAATCTAGATAACGAAGACCCAAAACCGATCAACAAAAAAAAAAAAAAAAATCGTGTAGCTTTGAAATTGAGCACAGTTATAAAGTTAAGTGTCCCGAACAACATACTAAAAGTCTCCAACCATGGGGGTGAGCTGGGGGCAGGGGGGCACTTAAAGGGGGCACATTTCAGCTTTTATTACGTATCTTGAAAACTATCGCATTTAGAGAAAAAATGTCAATTATATAATTAAACCACGTGAAATTTCCTACAAAAATGCACATTACATTTTGTTTGTATGATCAATAGTTTAGAAGATATAGGGGAACGAAATAACACATTTTCTTGAAAAATCCTTTTTTGCAATAGTAAAATCAAATAAAATGTTTAATTAAATGGGTTCTGGTCAAAGATTTTCTAATGTACAAAACAAATATATGCATAGGGAATATGCAAGGATAATACAGCATGTTTTGTACATTTTAAATAATTTTAAGGTTAGTAGGCACATGTTGTGGTGTAGATAAAATTGCTTTTTAATCCCTGACTTAAAAGAGGGGTGTTATGAATTTAAAGCCTTTGTTTGTCTTTATACTTATAGTCCTTTCATTTTAACATTTTTTTTTTTTCTGGGGAGCCATTTCAGGCAGTGCAAGAGAAATGCTTTGGATTCATAAAAAAACTTTTTTATTATTAAAAATAATTATTTTTCAGAAATTTAAAACCCTGCAAAGGAAATATTCTAAAACTATGTCAATATATAAAAATGAAAAATTGTCATATAAAATCAGTCTTTGAAATCATAACTACTCGTTTTATAGGCAAATCTATTCTGTTTTTTTTTTTTTTTTTTTTTTTTTTTTTTTTTTTTTAATTTTTTATGTTATTTACAATAGTAACATAAACTATAGTTTGTAATTAAAAGGATTCGGGTTAAATATTTTTTACTCATACAAATAAATATTTTTATCTATATGTGCATGTGCGCGCGCAATGCACCAAGTTTAAAGAGTGGAAGTCAAAATATGCAAATCGAAAAACTCCACTTTTCTGTAAGATATCCGTACGATACAAAGCAACCTTTATATTTTCTTAACTATTGATCATACTAACAAATGTAATAGGTATTTTCATGGGGAAATTTTACGTAGTTTAACTTTGTAATTAACATTTTTTATCTAAATGCGATAGTTTTCAAGATATTAATAAAAACTGAAAAGTGCTTCCTTTAAATGCCATATGCCCCCTCCACTCTCCCCCCACGGTTGAGGACTTTTAGTATGTTGTTCAGGACAGGACACTTAACCTTATAACTGTGCTCAGTTTCAAAGCTATACGATTTTTTTTTTAAATGTTGATCGGTTTTGGGTCTTCGTTATCTGTATTTTTACCTAAACCCCCACTTGCACCTACTGACCTTAAAATTATTTAAAATGTACAAAACATGCTGTATTATCCTTACATATTCCCTATTCATATATTTGTTTTGTACATTAGAAAATATTTCACCAGAACCCATTTAATTACACACTTTAGTTGATTTTACTATTGCAAAAAAGAATTTTTCAAAAAATTTGTTGTTTCGTTCCCCTATATCTCCTAAACTATTGATCATACGAACAAAATGTAGCATACATTTTTGTAGGAAATTTTACGTAGATTAATTTTGTAATTGACATTTTTTCTCTAAATGCGATAGTTTTTAAGATATTTAATAAAATCTGAAAAGTGCCCCCCTTAAATGCCCCCTACCCTCCCGCTCACCCACCAAGGGCGGGGACTTTTAGTATGTTGTTCAGGACCCTCTTGGCTATGAGTATGCAAAATTTCAAAACTACACGATTTTTTTAAAATGTTGATCGGTTTTGGGTCTTCGTTATCTGGATTTTTACTCAAACCGCCACTTGCGCCTACTAGCCTTAAAATTACTTAAAACTTACAAAACATGCTGTATTATTCTTGAATATTCCCTATGTATATATTTGTTTTGTAAATTAGAAAATATTTGACAAGAACCCTTTTAATTGCACACTTTAGTTGATTTTACTATTGCAAAAAAGAATTTTTCAAGAAAATGTGTTATTTCGTCCCCCTATATCTTCTAAACTATTGATCATACAAACAAAATGTACCATACATTTTTGTAGGAAATTTTACGTAGATTAATTTTGTAATTGACATTTTTTCTCTAAATGTGATAGTTTTTAAGATATTTAATAAAATCTGAAAAGTGCCCCCTTAAATGCCCCCCCCCCTGCCCCCCGCTCACCCACCACGGGCGGGGACTTTTAGTATGTTGTTCAGGACCCTCTTGTCTATGAGTATGCAAAATTTCAAAACTACACGATTTTTTTTTTTTCTATTTCTCCTATTTTGACTGGACTACGAATACAAAATAGAGTATTACCATTGAAAAAATCAAAGTTGTTGCGCGTTTTAATATGTAATATTTCTAAAGAGAATTGTTTAGCACTGATGCTAAACCTCGATCTGTCTGAAGAACAATATATCACTTTAATCTTTAATGGCCTGCTTCACCTAAAAAAATTTCCGATTCGGAAGAAAAACAGATTTACAAGTGTACCACGTGGTATGACAGGAGGTGTTAAGTAACTGAGAAGACTGACAGATTCCCAGTATGGGTTTAACTCGGCCTTGAACTAGATCAAAATTAGAGTTCCTGGGGTTTGCTGGCGCTGCCATCTTTCGCCAGCTTCTGGAGCTAAGTCGTTCTTCCTCCCTATGTGGCGCTCCTCTGAAAAACGGAAGGCGCACCCCCCCCCCTGCCTTAAATACGGATACTTCCTCTACCGGGGCTCGGAATTTCCGAGTGGCATAAGAAACAACTGACAAATCGCTGACTTTTTAAAATCATAAATCAAATGTCAGTCAGACTGTATAATCGTCAGCTGCGTCATGGTATTTTTGTGGTTTTGTTCTATTTCTTTCTCTCCCCCCCCCCCTTTTGTTAATTTCATATGACATCAAATTGCTTTCCTCATTTGTTTTTACCTATTTATATGTATTTTAACTGGAGATGTAAGGCGAGAATATTCTGAGAGAACGAGTATATTCTGATTCTCCGAAGTTCCAAATTTGGAGAATAATCGAGAATATTCTTTTTCTGTTAAATATATTTTTTTTTTTTTTTTTTTAATGTTTATCACTTAAATTATAATACTCATTCATAATCAACCCATTTGACATGCATAACTAGAATATAAAGACCTCATTTCACGATATTCGTTTTACAATAAATAATTTTTAATCTGAGAATATTCTCTGATAAGTTCCACAAACCAATGTTTCTAAACATTCAGTGCATATTCAAGACAAAAAGCATTCAACAGAAAATGAATAATTATTCATATTAAAATACAAATTTAAATTTTTTAATGCCTAAAGTTTCCTATTTGTAACTATTACCATCATTAAAATCTGAATTTAGAGAATTTTTATTTATTTATTTATTTTTCCATACATAAAAATTTTTAAATAAGAAAAATAAATAAAAAAGCCTGTGCATTTACTTAAGAAATCAAACTCACATAATTCATATTTCACTAATTCTTATTTTATATACAAAACATATGTTTATTAGGGATATATCGATTATTCGGCCTTTTCGGCCATACTGCCGAATTTTCAGCTTGGCTGAATATCAAATTATTTGGCTACTATTCGACTAGCTGAATATATAAAAAATCAACTTTAAAAATCTTAAATCAGTTGAAAAAATTCTTACATAACTTCTATTTTTAATTATTATTAAATTAGGAATAACTAAGCAATAACTTATATTTAAATGAAAACAAATTGTTTACTGTAGTTTCTAAAGTAATATAAGGGTCATTCCATAAAAATTCAAGGAGGTGCGTTGCTCGACCATTTTTGTTTCTGTTGATACAGTCGGTAACAAAAGTGTCCGATCACTAACGAAAATTCCTACGTAAAAAAAGTGCACTTCATACGGTTTTGTTAAATAAATCCTTGTGGAATCCTGCTCTTAGTCAGTCTAAGAACATGATTCGATAAGGATTTATTTAACAGAACCGTATGAAGTGTACTTTTTTTACATAGGAATTTTTTCTAGAGTTCGGACACTTTTGTTACCTACTGTACTTATGTCCCTTATAGGCCCTTATGAGAGATGTTCAAAACGACTTATTTTTTCTCTACTATTAATATGGGATTTTACACAGGTCATCAAAAGTCGTTCTCCTGGTCAAAAATGGGATTATTAGACCTTTATATTTTGACACAAATCTCTTTGAATTAAATTTATAAGTGAGGATATTAAATATTAATATCAAAGTACATAAGATATAGATATCACATGTTCAATTACACTGCTGTACCTTAATAACTAAAATAATTACACCAGGTCAAAATTCAAGGTCAAACATCAAATTTTTGTGAATTTCGATAGTGAATAACTTCTAGGAAAATAAAATACAAAATAAAATACCACACAAATTAATCTCTGGAATCACGCTAATGAGAATTCTGTGGTATTTAACCCTTTAAAGTTTACACTCCCGAGAAATCAAACAGAAGTACTACATATAGTAAAATCTACCGTTCCTATCGTGAAAAAAATTTATTACTTTATAGATCGTGCTAATGCACATTATAAAAGTTGAGAGAGCTTTATTAATTTATGCCTTCATAAAAAAGATTTTAACTTGAATGCTGAATGGCATTTCTAAGCAACATCACACGAAAAAAGGGCCGTGTTACGGAACCGAAGGAATTGAAAAAAGGTTTATTACAAAGGCTAGTTTTCAAAGAACTATAGGAAATTATATTTCAACTTCAATAGAAATGCATAATTTCTGCACTACTGCTATTACAATTCATTGAATTCAAATACGTAAGCACACAGAGTGTATTCAACTTTCCGAAACAATGCATCAGGAAAAGTATGATTCTGCCAATAAAATTCCCAATACAAGAGCTAACCATTGTTTTATTCCAATGAATTTAAGTGCACTCAGAATAAAATTATTGTACATAAGTAAAAAAATATGAAGAAGTCTGCATAATAAAATAATCTGGTGTGTCACTCAAACCACTTTTTTTTTAAAGGTCACGGGAGGGGGGGGGGGGGGGGGTAAACAAAATTCTTGTAAGTATGTTACACGCAGTGGTTATACAGTTTTTATTTATTTTTTTAATTATTTTATTAGATCATAATTTAAATTATAGAATTTCAAAGAAATTCTTTAAAAACTGATATTCGTCTTCTGGTAAAAGTTCCATGTCTATGCCCTTTAGAGAATAAAATTATTTTCCATGATAATTGCGCAGACTACTAGGATCTCAGAAGTACAGCACCAAATGCCGAAAGAAAATCAATTTTGTGCCAGCATATGGAAGAAAGATTCCCTACCCCCCCCCCCCCTCCCGTTAAAAATGAAAAAAAAAAATCAAATTATCCCAGATCTATGGTTCAACCATTCGTTATAAAAAAGTATTGACGAGCTCTTTCGGAAGATGTCCATGTGGGAGATTTACACCTCCAGGGAGGGGGAAGAGAGTGATACTCCTACATACACACGTTTTTTCCCAGTTTACTACCATTATCAATATTAATTTTACAATCATGCGTAAAAAATAACTCCGACTAACAGACGGAGATTTTCTAAAGCAGTCAAATCGTGTTCAAGATATCTCAAAACGTGTAAGTACGTCGAAAATCGGAGTTCGAAAATTTTCAAGAATACAATACTTTTTCCCTTTTATATAAAGTAATAAAAACTCAAACGAAACAAATTTTCTTTTTCGCTTGTTACACTTAAAGTTTAACTAAATATACGCTAAATAAATTTAAAACATTTGAGGCTAAGTGTAGGAAAATTACACAGGAAATGTTTAAGAAAATCACAAAAACATAAGATAGATTAACGGCCTTCTTCACTTACCGTCGCCGGAAGTCCGAGCCAATGTTATTCTATGGGGAAATTTTCTTTACAAATAACTTATTAACTAATACTTATTTTTAAATTCTGTTTTCGCATTCAGAAAATTTTCAACTGTTAAATTGACGTTTTTTTTTTTTTTTTTTTTTTTTTTTTTTAATATGTATTTTTTTTATTTTTAATACTTTATTTTGAAATTGCAAAATGAAAAACAATCACATATTAAAAATTCGTACTTTTTCAGCTTCAAAATAAAAAATTTAAACAAATAACTTTTTTAAAAAAGGTCCGTCAATTTAACTCGCTGGGAATTTTCAGAATGGGAAATCAGAATTTAAAAATATCGATTAGTTAATAAGTTATTTGTAAAGAAAAATTTCCCATAGAATTACATTAGCTTCGGCTTCCGGCGACGGTGAGTGAAGCGAGCCCTAAGTGACTAAAAATTAGCTATGGTTTTCAGTACGACAAACAAATAGCGAGGTAAAAATACGTATAACCTGAACTATTCATTTGCTAATTGTTTCTCAAATTAAAGAAAAATGAACTTTTTATAACATGTAAAATAATCCAGATTTAAACAATTGAAAATTAACTGGTTTAATCCAACTTTTTTTATTATTATTTTTTTTTTTTTTAATAAATGTTTTAGACTAAGAACGAAGTACGTTATCACTTTGTAATTAAATAACGATATTACGTTAAAATTCGAAAAAGCTACGATATTTAAAATAACATCATATGTGAAATAAATATATCTCAATTTAAAAAGCATAAATATACACTCATGCAAAAACACCAATTTATGTTTACATAAAAAACAATCCGAAAATTAAGAAATGGGAGAAAAGTGCTATCACCATACTTTAACTCATCAAAATGTACCATGTTACATTTTTACATTGAATTTTATGAATCAGTTTAAAATAATCCGAATTAAACAACAAAATAAAGATTTTCATCTTAACAAGATCATAGTCAGAGGTCTGCAGAGTGAATGGAATGTTTTTCAATGTATATTTCAGTTTTTCTGAATTTATTTAAAAAGGTGCATAGTATTATGTATAATAAATTATATTTTCCACCTATATTTATTTATTTTTAATTGATGGGTTGGGAGGAGGGGGAATAACGAAAAGTTGTCCCTTATTTCAAACTCAAGTGAAATAAAGTTGCTGCATTTATTTTTTAATACAAACTATTTTCGTTTGCTAAACCTTGCACCCGTAATATCAGTTTAAACTAAGCTATTTTGCACCCTTTTCTCCCCAGGGCCCGACTATGCTTTTTGAAGACCCGGGGCACTGATGCTATTCGGAGGCCCCCATACCCTGCTCTAAAGAGCTCACCAAAAGAACCCATTCTCAAAATCAAAAATAAATAAATAAAAATAGTACGTTTTTTTAATTTTTTCCTTCAATTATACCTTCTATTTCCTTTTTTTTTTTTTTTTTTAAGCAACCTATAACAAACTCATTAGTTTTATGTTCAAGACAAATGAAAAAATGTAGCACATTAATCAGCCAATGTGTAGGAAATTAGTCACAAAATTTTATAATTGTTTAAGCTCTCTAATAAAATATAGAAAGAAAAATGTAATCAATTTTTGTTTTTAATACACATATGATGAAGAAATTTGTACTATTACTTCTCAATTTTTGGAAATGAGGTCCCCTAATTTTGGAGGCCCTGGGCCAGTGTCCCGTGTGCCTGTGCCATAATCTGGCCCTGTTTCTCCCCCCTTGAGATTAAGTAAAAATTCAGTTTTTTTGGGGGAAAAAAATAGATTTTATTCATTTTAATATTACGATTTCGAGGGCTTTACTTCTAGAAAAATTCAAAAAGGAGAGAGGAGAGGGCGATAGGGCCCGATAGCTTTTGTCTATTTAGAAACGTTAACTTTGTAAAAATGTAACAAACATTTTGTTTTTATTTAATCCAAGCTTATAATCAGTGGTTAAAATAAATGTGATTAATAAAAATTTTAAAGTAGATAATTTTCAAAATGTTTTTCAGAAAATGGAAGGGGGGGGGGGGGGGGGGGCTCTGAACTCTTCCTTCGCTTCTTTAACCTCTTAATTTGAAGTTCAGTTATTAATATCTTAGTAAAACAAGATTATAAAATAAATGTTTCTACACTTGGTTTTGATTGATAGGGAAAAATAAATTCATAAAATTAAAATTTCCATAAATAAAACTTTAAGTGTAAAAGTCGAAAACATATACTGAGTAAAAATTTAGATTGTAACTAATAATATTTGACACGTTTATGAGACATTTATTAGAAGAAAACAGTAATTATAAATTTATATATAAAATATAAAAAAGACTATCGAAACAATATTGGCGTAATTAAAAAAAAAAAAAAAAAAAAAAAAAAATTTAAACTGTCCTCTTTCCGCAATATGTATTTTATTTTGAAATTGTTAATCTAAATTCGTTTTGAAAGAAAAAATAATAATAATAAACTTTATACGAATATTTAAATTTATAATTCAATTCTATAGTATTTCATAAAAATAAAATTACTATGAATCAGATATTATATTAATTATAAAACTGGATGTCAAAAAGATTTTTAAATATTAGGATAGAAAGAGAACTTTTTTATTCCATGATATAACATTTAAATGATTTACCTCTTTTGTAAAAGGAAGGGGAAAAAATTATAGACAAATTACGAGTTCGTAAGTATGTTACAGTAGACTACAATGTAGAAAAATTGATAATTATGATAGCATAACTTGATGATACTTGTTTGTTTGTTTTATTTATAACATGTACATCAGATCTGTATGATAATAACATTTGAAGACAACAATATATTGGACGGTAACAATGTACTTCATGAGATTTATAGCGAAAATTTGCTAACGTAGAGCAGCAAAAACGTGTAATAGGGGTAATGAAGAAAGGATCAACAAAACAGTGATGCCAGATGGTCGAAAATTATTTCCCCAAACAAGTCTTCAAATTTCCCCAAATCAGGGGTTTTTTTTCAAAAAAATCCCCAACTTGATTTCTGCTAAAAAATAAAAATAAAAAAATTTTCAAAAAAAAAAAAAATATATATATATATATATATATATATTTCAAGCAGATTTTTCTGTGATTTAAGCTCAGATTTTTCCCTAAATGAAGGCAATTAAAAAAAAAAATCCCCAAATAACAATAAAGCTATTGAAAATCTCTAGTCGTAGGGATAAATCATTACATTGCCAACATTGACAGAGTTGAAGAACTCCCCAGATTTGTCCCCAAAAATTTTAGAATTCCCCAAAAAAGTCCCCCCAAGCATTTGGTTCCCAAAATTGTCCCCAGAAGCCCCAAAATGGGGACAAAATGCCCAATCTGGCATCATTGGTGCAAAAGTATAAGTAGTTTAGAGATAAAGTTTTGCCAATCAACTGACAAACCTTTTAAGCCAATCAGTGATGAAGTCGCAGTTCAATACAAATCGTTCATTGGTTAATCAGCTAGGCTATCACATTTATTTTTCGTCATTTCTTATTTAAAAGTCATCTTCTATAGTTGGCGCTGAATCGCTGAAACTATTCGTTTAATTTAGGTACTTAATTTTGTAGAAAGTTCCTTTGCATTTGGACAAAATCTTTTCAAGCGAATATATAAGAGAATGGCTATCACATGGGCACTTTAGGGTTACATACAAACGGAACGTTTGCAATTTCGATGACGTAAATTTTGCAAATTTTTTGCAAATACAGTCGGCAGCAAAAGTAACAGAGCACTAGCGAAAATTCCTATGTAAAAAAAGTACACTTAATGCAGATTTGTTAAATAAATCCTTGTCGAATCCTGCTCTTAGTCAGTCTAAGAATGTGATTCGACAAGGATTTATTTAACAAAACAGTGTTAAGTGTGCTTTTTTTCACATAGGAATTTTTGCTTGTGCTCGGATAATTTTGCTGCCGACTGCAGTCATACATTTGAAACGCTTGCAAATGGCTTTGCAACTGGGAGTGTTTCATTTGTATGTACCCCTAAGCCTGTACCCTGTGTACACAAAATTTAAACTAAGCACAAAATTTTACAGATGTTTAAAATTCGCCGTATTCACCCCCCCCCCCCCCTCCTCGAATCTCCTTTCACTTAAAATTGATTAAATTTTAAAATCTCTATAGTTAACCCTTATACTGGAACATCGGTCTCTATCTGAGACCGCTAAAGGTTAGGCTTAGTGTAAGGACTTGCGGATGGATATTCCTAAAACAGAGGACCGCCACGTTTGGCGATAAATGTCCAAGGGACCCGCCTTAGTGCGACGTAAAATGCATTCAACCTGTAGGGGATGGCATATCTCAGAACAACCCTTAGGGGTGAGTCCCGAACCGTCGCCAATTGTCCACATCGTGGCACTAGTGCAACGTAAAACCCACTCAAACAAGGGAAGCTATCTTTGGGGTTGGCAGTGAATCTCAAGTTTTGAGCGCTAACTGACACATTACGTAGAAATACCAATAATTGAGAATTCTTTCTGAAAGTTTAAGTTCGATTGGTTTTGTTGGTATTAGGTTATAGTGACCATATGTCCACGAATATCGAGGACACCCCATACTTTGAAATCGTTTTTCTAAATTTTGAAAAAATGTAGAATGAAAATTATTTATCAAAATTATTAACATTTGCGTCCTCATTTATTTAGCATAAACTATACATCTGTAATTACACTGTAAAAAAATAACTATTACCAGCTGCAATCTGTGATTTATTTTATCCAATCACAGAGAATTTCTTGCAAGAAATTCTCTGTGATTGGATAAAATAAATCACAGATTGCAGCTAGTAATAGGTTTTTTTTTTTTTTTTTTTTTTACAGTGAAGAAACTCTCTGTGATTGGAGAAAATAATTATTTTCTCCTATCACAGAGAGTTTCTTGCAGCTGGTAATAGTTATTTCTTTTTTACAGTGTAGGGGGATTCTAACAGTTATTAATGCTAATATATTACGAAGGTACTCTAATATGGTCATGGTATTAGGTAGAATTAGAGTGCTATGAAGAAAGTTGCGGATGGAGTTACGAGTTTTAGGGAAGTTAAGAGTTTCTAATGGAATTATGGTTTTCGGCGAGTTTTTGGAGTTCGAGTTGGATTGGAAAGTATTATAGGCAAAGTTTTGTTGCGATGATTTATTCAAAGTTTTTTCCAGTCGTCAGATATATTTAAGTAGTAAGTCATTCGAAGCATGAAGAAGAGTCATTTGTAGGAAGTCTTCTAGAGTCAATTCATTTACAAGCGAGTTATTGAATGGAGCTTCCTTGGGGAGTTATCTGCCCTTTGAAAGGTATATTTTATCAGTATCTATCATTTTTACCCATTGATCAGTAATAATGCGACATTAAATCCAATCAACCATATAATATACTCTGTCGCCCCTATGATACGTCATGATTGAGAAAGTAAATTTATGGCTGTAAGAATTCATAATTTATCGCCACAAAATTTCGCCAAATGTGGTCGAAGAATACTGAATGTTCAGTATTCTTCGACCACATTTGATGAAACTATGGAAGCATTTGCGCGGGCGCTAATTCAACGAATTCAATGCTGAAATAGGGGTGACAGTCAACTGACTCAGAGAAAATGAGCAATAAGAGAGCACTGGATTGCTGGATGTTTTCCAAATTTCAAGCTGGCATCCTTCCAACATTTTGGACTCGTCCTCACTACTAGTTTTAGGATATGTGGCTGCACCGTACCTTTTTTTTCAAAAAGCGGTCTGTGAGACAAGCATGATGAAAACATGTTTAGCTGACTAGTGTAATGTTGTTCATGTTCAAGGCTAAAAGCAGATAGATTTATTTTTTGACCAAACACTTATTTCAATGTGCTTGTCGTTGCCCATCTGCGCAGCACTAGTGCGACGTAACACTAACCAACCAACCAACTAATGTGCTTGTCTGTTTGGTAAAAATTGTCAGGATTAAAAAAAAAATAAATAAATAAATAAATCTATAGACTTTTCTTTTGGGTCGAAAGGCCAGCTATTTTAAATGTTCATCAACTTTGAATTCATGAGGGGAAGGGCAATCTGCCTTACGTCTTTCTGCTCATTATGACCATGGAAGTTTTTACAATTTTAACCATTGTAAAGGCAGTACAAGAAAGTGATAGTCTCCTGCACCTTGCTCGTTATGCCCTAGGAATTTTGCAATTTTAATCGTTCTTAAAAGAGTACAGTCGGTAACAAAAGTGTCCGAACACTAGCGAAAATTCCTATGTAAAAAAGGTACACTTCATACGGTTTTGTTAAAGAAATCCTTGTCGAATCCTGATCTTAGTCAGTGTAAGAACATGATTCGGCAAGGATTTATTTAGCAAAACTGTATTAAGCATACTTTTTACTTTCTTCTATATGTAATATAGAGAAAGTATTGGATTCGTAAAAATTTTCGACCTCGGGTTTTTGATGGATTTACACGTTTTGAGAGCTGTAGAACACGATTTGACCCGTTTTAGAAAATGTCTGTCTGTCTGTCTGTGTGTGTGTGTGTGTGTGTGTGTGTGTGACAAAATTTTGTGGCAACTGTATCTCAGGAACTACTGCACAGAATTTCATACAAATTATTATGTAGTTGCACCTTGACATAAATTAGTGCCTATCAACTTTTGGTAAAAATTGTCTTACAAGTTGCGTTGCCATCCCGCTTTTTCTAAATTTTTAACATGGTGATATAGGACAAAATTTTGTATAAATGTGCATAAAGAGAATTATTTTTTAGTAATCATTATGAAATTTACAAGAATTATTTATAATAGAGGTAGTCAACTGGGGAAAAATTTTTGTATGCGTAGGAGCCACGTGAACCCCCCTGGGGGGGAAGTCCCCCCTCGAGGGGAGTAAATTTTCAAGATGGGTATCTTTCGAAAGGTCTCGTCAATATCTTTAAAACGAATGGTTGAACTATAAATCTGTGATAATTTAAAACAAAGTTATCGATTTTTTTTACTTTTAACAAAAAGTAACTTAGAAAAAAAATCTTTTTTTTTTTTTTTTTTTTAACGAAATTTAACCAGACTTAGTAATTAGTTGGCCCCTAACATAAACTGGCGCTGATTAGATTTGGGAATCAATCACTCAACAGGTGGTGCTGTGATCGTATTTTTTCTAAATTTTTAACATGGCAGTATAGGACAAAATTTCGTATAAATGTACATAATGGGAGTTATTCTTAACCTGTGATTGTGAAATTAATATGAATTATTGATAATAGTAGTAGTTAATTAGGAAAAAAATCTCGGTCATCGCTTCCCCCCCCCCTGGGGAAAGTACCCCCCGGGGGGGAGGGGGGTAAATTTTCAAGATAGGTATCTTTCGAAAGGTCTCGTTAATATCTTTAAAACGAATGGTTTAACTATAAATATATGATAATTTAAAACAAAGATATCGATTTTTTTTTTAACAAAAAAAAACTTTGAAAAAAAGATCGTTTTTTTTTTTTTTTTTTTTTTTTTAAATATTGTTACTGCGTGAATTTGTATAGGAAAATATAGAAGAAAGTCTTGTGGTGGCCACAGCATACTAGTTTTTTTTACATAGGAATTTTCGCTAGTGTTCAGACACTTTTGTTACCGACTGTACGAAACATTGTTAGTCGAGTCTGGCAGAACATGCATAAATATTCTTAACAGTTCTAACTTCTTTCATTGTACAGTTTGTTTGTTTTCTGTGGGGGAGGGTCTCATTTCGAAACAACATCCATAAAACTGTGATGATTGTCCGCAAATATAAACCGGATCGTAACTCATTGCCGAAACGTCAGGGGAGGCCCTCTGTTGAGACTCAAAACGGTTTTGGGCTGTGTCTGTGTGTCTGTCTGTCTATCTGTCTGTCTGTCTGTCTGTCTGTCTGTCGCGCGATAGCGGCCGCAAAAATAGAGCTATTGACTTCAAATTTGGTACACATGTTCATGAGCCTCACGAAATCAGCTGTATAGTTTTTGGTGTGTATTCCATTTGTAGTTCGTATACAGGGACACGCTAAAGTTTTTCTTATCATTACGGCCTATGGGAGGAATTTGTATGTATCGCGATAGCGGCCGCATAAATAGCGCTATTGACTTGAAATTTGGTACACATGTTCATGAGCCTCACAAAATCAGCTGTATAGTTTTTGGTATGTATTCCATTTGTAGATCGTATACAGGAACACGCCAAAGTTTTTCTTATCATTACGGCCTATGGGAGGAATTTGTACGTATCGCGACAGCGGCCGCATAAATATCGCTATTGACTTGAAATTTGGTACACATGTTCATGAGCCCCACGAAATCAGCTGTATAGTTTTTGGTATGTATTCCATTTGTAGTTCGTATACAGGGACACGCCAAAGTTTTTCTTATCATTACGGTCTATGGGAGGAATTTGTATGTATCGCGATAGCGGCCACAAAAATCACGCTATTGACTAGCAATTTGATACACGTGTTCATGTGCCCCACGAAATCAGCTGTGTAGTTTTGGGTGTATATTCCATTTGTAATTCGTGTACAGGGACACGCCAAAGTTTTTCTTATCATGACGGCATATGGGAGGAATTTGTATGTACCGCGATAGCGGCTACAATAATCACGCTATTGACTTGCAATTTGGTAAACATGTTCATGAGCCCAACGGAATCAGCTGTATAGTTTTAGGTGTGTATTCCATTTGTAGTTCGTGTACAGGGACACGCCAAAGATTTTCAATCATTACGGCCTATGGGAAGAATCTGTATGTACCGCGATAGCCACCGCAAAAATCAAGCTATTGACTTCCAATTTTCGCCGAAACGTCAGTGGAGGCCCTCTGTTGAGACTCAAAAGGATTTTGGGTTCCGTCTGTCCGTCCGTCTGTCTGTCTGTCTGTCGTGCGATAGCGGCCGCAAAAATCACGCTATTGACTTGAAATTTTGTACACATGTTCATGATCCCCACGAAATTAAGCTGTATAGTTTTTGGTATGTATTCCATTTGTAGTTCGTATACAGGGACACGCCAAAGTTTTTTTTATCATTACGGCCTATGGGAGAAATTTGTATGTATCGCGATAGCGGTCACAAAAATCACGCTATTGACTTGCAATTTGGTACACATGTTCATGTTCCCCACGAAATCCGCTGTATAGAACAAAAATCTTTGAACTCGCGTCATCGTCAGCTGACGCTTTCCATTTGAAGTGATAATTTTGGGTGAACAAAAATCTTTGAACTCACGTCATCGTCAGTTGACGCTTTCCATCCTTGTGTGATACAAATAATGTATCATACAATTAACTTGCTAATGTAAAATGTTAATAATCATATACTGTATATTGTTTTAAAATCTGGTGCGGCTCTAGACGACTTCTCTCATCTCCGGGCACTGTCTCTATTGCAGTTAGACCTCACAAAACCGAGAGAAAGGCCAAAGGCGCCATTTTTCTCATGTTTTTACAATCTGGTGCGGCTCTACACGACTTCTCTCATCTCCGGACACTGTCTCTTAAAGATTGCAGCCGGAAACGTTGCAGTTAGACCTCACTAAACAGTGAGAAAGGCCAAAGCCGCCATTTTTCTCACGTTTTCACAATCTGGTGCGGCTCTACACCGCTTCTCTCATCTCCGGACACAGTCTCTTACAGATTGCAGCCGGAAACGTTGCAGTTAGACCTCACTAAACAGTGAGAAAGGCCAAAGCTGCCATTTTTCTCAAGTTTTTACAATCTGGTGTGGCTCTATACGACTTTTCTCATCTCCAGATATTGTCTCTATTCCAGTTAGACTTCACAAAACCGTAAGAAAGGCCAAAGCCGCCATTTTTCTCACGTTTTTACAATCTGGTGCGGCTCTACACGACTTCTCTCATCTTCGGACACTGTCTTTTAAAGATTGCAATCGGAATCGTTGCAATTTGACTTCACAGAACCGTGAGAAAGGCCAAAGCCGCCGTTTTTCTCACGTTTTTACAATCTGGTGCGGCTCTACACGACTTCTCTCATCTCCGGACACTGTCTCTTACAGATTGTAGCCGGAAACGTTGCAGTTAGACCTCACTAAACAGTGAGAAAGGCCAAAGCCGCCATTTTTCTCACGTTTTTACAATCTGGTGCGGCTCTACACGACTTCTCTCATCTCCGGACACAGTCTCTTACAGATTGCAGCCGGAAACGTTGCAGTTAGACCTCACTAAACGGCCAAAGCCGCCATTTTTCTCACGTTTTTACAATCTGGTGCGGCTCTACACGACTTCTCTCATCTCCGGACACTGTCTCTATTGCAGTTAGACCTCACAAAACCGTGAGAAAGGCCAAAGCCGCCCTTTTTCTCACGTTTTTACAATCTGGTGCGGCTCTACACGACTTCTCTCATCTCCGGACACTTTCTCTATTCCCTGATGCAAAAATGACGTTGAGGCTCCTGATCTGCAGATCCACTAGTATTTAAGAAATGTTGAAAATTATTGTTTAATACATTTTCTTCGGTTGTTCTATGGAACGCTTAGATTGTAATTCACAGCGACAATCATTGCCGAAACGTCAGTGGAGGCCCTCTGTTGAGACTCAAAACGGTTTTGGGGTGTGTCTGTGTGTCTGTCTGTCTGTCGCGCGATAGCGGCCGCAAAAATAGCGCTATTGACTTGAAATTTGGCACACATGTTCATGAGCCCTACGAAATCAGCTGTATAGTTTTTGGTATGTATTCCATTTGTAGTTCGTATACAGGGATACGCCAAAGTTTTTCTTATCATTACGGCCTATGGGAGGAATTTGTATGTATCGCGATAGCGGCCGCAAAAATAGCGCTATTGACGTGAAATTTGGTACACATATTCATGATCCCCACGAAATCAGCTGTATAGTTTTTGGTATGTATTCCATTTGTAGTTCGTATACAGGGACACGCCAAAGTTTTTCTTATCATTACGGCCTATGGGAGGAATTTGTATGTATCGCGTAGTGGCCGCAAAAATTGCGCTATTGACTTGAAATTTAGTGCACATGTTCAAGAGCCCCATGAAATCAGCTGTATAGTTTTTGGTATGTATTCCATTTGTAGTTCGTATACAGGGACACGCCAAAGTTTTTCTTATCATTACCGCCTAAGTGAGGAATTTGTAAGTATCGCGATAGCGGCCGCAAAAGTAGCGCTATTGACTTGAAATTTGGTACACATGTTCATGAGCCCCACGAAATCAGCTGTATAGTTTTTGGTATGTATTCCATTTGTAGTTCGTATACAGGGATACGCCAAAGTTTTTCTTATCATTACGGCCTATGGGAGGAATTTGTATGTATCGCGATAGCGGCCGCAAAAATAGCGCTATTGACGTGAAATTTGGTACACATATTCATGATCCCCACGAAATCAGCTGTATAGTTTTTGGTATGTATTCCATTTGTAGTTCGTATACAGGGACACGCCAAAGTTTTTCTTATCATTACGGCCTATGGGAGGAATTTGTATGTATCGCGATAGCGGCCGCAAAAATAGCGCTATTGACGTGAAATTTGGTACACATATTCATGATCCCCACGAAATCAGCTGTATAGTTTTTGGTATGTATTCCATTTGTAGTTCGTATACAGGGACACGCCAAAGTTTTTCTTATCATTACGGCCTATGGGAGGAATTTGTATGTATCGCGTAGTGGCCGCAAAAATTGCGCTATTGACTTGAAATTTAGTGCACATGTTCAAGAGCCCCATGAAATCAGCTGTATAGTTTTTGGTATGTATTCCATTTGTAGTTCGTATACAGGGACACGCCAAAGTTTTTCTTATCATTACCGCCTAAGTGAGGAATTTGTAAGTATCGCGATAGCGGCCGCAAAAGTAGCGCTATTGACTTGAAATTTGGTACACATGTTCATGAGCCCCACGAAATCCGCTGTATAGTTTTTGGTATGTATTCCATTTGTAGTTCGTATACAGGGACACGCCACAGTTTTTCTTATCATTACGGCCTATGGGAGGAATTTGTATGTATCGCGATAGTGGCCGCAAAAATAGCGCTATTGACTTGAAATTTGGTACACATGTTCAAGAGCCCCATAAAATCAGCTGTATAGTTTTTGGTATGTATTCCATTTGTAGTTCGTATACAGGGACACGCCAAAATTTTTCTTATCATTACGGCCTAAGTGAGGAATTTGTAAGTATCGCGATAGCGGCCACAAAAATTACGCTATTGACTTGCAATTTGGTACACATATTCATGCGCCCAACGGAATTAGCTGTATAGTTTTAGGTGTGTATTCCATTTGTAGTTCGTGTACAGGGACACGTAAAAGTTTTTCTATCATTACGGCCTATGGGAAGAATATGTATGTACCGCGATAGCCACCGCAAAAATCAAGCTATTGACTTCCAATTTTTGCCGAAATGTCAGTGGAGGCCCTCTGTTGAGACTTAAAAGTATTTTGTGTTCCGTCTGTCCGTCTGTCTGTCTGTCGTGCGATAGCGGCCGTAAATATCACGCTATTGACTTGAAATTTGGTACACATGTTCATGATCCCCACGAAATTAGCTGTATTGTTTTGGGTGTGCATTCCATTTGTAGTTCGTGTACAGGGACACGCCAAAGTTTTTCTTATCATTACGGCCTATGGGAAGAATTTGTTTATACCGCAATAGCGGCCGCAAAAGTCCTTCGATTGACTTGCAAATTGGCGCACACGTTCCAGCTTTGCATATAAGTAGCTGTATAATTTTTATTGCTATATTGTTTATAAACTGTATATAGGGACACGCCAAAATTCTTAACATTACGGCGTAAGGGTTGAATTTCTTTTAAACGCATTTTAATATCATTACTTTGCAATGAAGAAAGTGAAACTAGCGTACGTGAGTAAGATGCTTAAACTCATGTTGTTTGAAGAAAATGTGTGCTCTTAAGCTTTCTAATTAATGTACAGGACCTTACAAAAGTGTTCTGACAATGTCACGTAGTCATCCAAACGATGTTAAATTTGTAACAATTATTAATTTTAAACGCAAAATAAGCTGAATAGTTTTTACTGGTGTATACAATGTTTAAGGTTTGTTTACAGAGACACAAGAAAAATTTCGTAACATTAGAGCCTATGGACAAACTTTTATTTAAGCGCGCTCTTTAATGCGTTTATGCTGAATTGAACTTAATAAAATTAACATACATTATAAAGATGCTTAAAATTATGTTTACTCTTAAAAAAGGTTCTGTATAGACTAAATAATTTATGGGACCACACAAAATAATTCCGAGTATGTACTGTAATCATCCAAATGATGTCAAATTAGTTTGAAAAATTAATGAGTTATAATTAATTAAGTTTATTCTCATTATTGGCGTTTATAATGACTGTGGCTACTTTTCCGGGATACATAAAAGAATTTCGTACTAATACGGTCTACAGTCGATATTTCTTAAAAGTTCATTTTAACATGGTTACACCCCATCAAATATAATGAAATTTTATTAGAATTTTAAACGCATGTTTTCCAGTTGATAATTGTGGGCATAGAATTGGAAATTAGTTCGCAAAATATTTCCGATATGCTATGTAATTTTATTTGTATGAAAATTGGCAGTTATGAAATTTGGTATTTATGAATTTCAGGGAAATAATGCAAGACCGTCGTTTATTAAGAATACATATTGTTGTGTACTTGGGAGTCCGTAAATTGTCCGAGAATGAAAGGCGAAACTTGCAAAAATTCAGTGACGTATTTACAGAAAGTTCCAGTAAAATACAGGTCTATAAACCAAGTATCAGCTTCAATTCAACCAGTAACAACAGCAAACCAACAGTACAAACTGTTTAGCAATAACACATAAAGAAAGTCTCATCCAAATAGGCTCAAAGCAAAGCAAGCATATGACGAAACTAACACAGATCTGACACTGACCGACTTGGCGAAAAAATGCTCCTTTTATACTTTTCTGTCGAACACAGACTGTTCTGGAAAATTCTCGTATCTCATAATGAGATTAGAGCTTCTATATTTGGTATATCCCTAATAAGGATTTTCTCGCCAAGGAGGGAAACAGTCGCCAAATTTGGCGCCAAATCCATTTCTTCCCTTATTGGAGCTTTTTTAAGTGCTTTTAAGGGAAAATTAGGCTATTTTAACGCTATAACGACTAGAAATGCACAAAATTAACATTTTATTATCTTTACTTAACCTCTTTGAAAGAATTTATACAAAAATAAATGCAAATATTTACAATTCCGTAACACTTTATAAGATATACAAAGAGAGATACAGCGGGGGTTGAGGGGGGCGGCAGCCCCCCACAGGAATGTATCTGTTTATGGTAACAAGTCGATCGAATCAATAAATACGATTATATAACAAGGAATAAATAAAAATGACCTATTGAATAATGTCTGATGTAAATAGGACGTTGAGGCTCCTGATCTGCAGATCCACTAGTTAAAAAAATTTTTCATTGTTCCTATTAGTGTTGAACCTTGTTTATTTTAATTTTCAAATGGAATAAAAAATGATATATCTCCTTTGTCAATGAATAAAGTATATACAATGACTTGCAAAATTGAACACATTTTGGAAATAACAATTTTTTTTTTTTTTAACACTTTCCAACAAGGTTGAAAAGTGTTTATGACTTCGGTTTGTCTGTCTGTCTGTCTGTCTGTCCGTCCGCGCTCTAACTCCCGTAAATATTTATGGAATTTCTTGAAACTGATATATGTTATTCAAGTTCACTATCGGATGTTCCCTATTGAAAATGGAGTTTATACCTCTACTGGTTTGTGTACAGGGACACCCGAAAGTATTTCAAAGCATTGTGTTCTACGAGAGGTATTTTTATAAACCCTATTTTCATACCTTTACTGTAGACATATCTTAATGAAATTGAAATATGCTATTCAACTTCACTATCGTACGGTCTCTATTGAAAATGGAGTTTATACCTCTACTGGTTTGTGTACAGGGACACCCGAAAGTATTTCAAAGCATTGTGTTCTATGAGAAGTATTTCTATAAACCATATTTTCATACCATCACTGTAGACATATCAGAATGAAACTGAAATATGTTATTCAAGTTCACTATTGGATGTTTTCTGTATAAAATGGAGGAAATACCATCATCGGTTTATGTACAGGGACACTCAAAATTATTCCAAAGCATTGTGTTCTATGAGAGATATTTCTATAAATCAAATTTTAATAACTTTACTTTCCACAAAGTTTTAGAAAATTAAAATATGTTATTTATATGCACAAAAGAATGCTTTGCATAGAATATAGCATGATTAGCATTAAATTTACAGGGTGGCACAAAAATATCCAGTTATATTAAGAGCTATTAATAAAAAATTGCTAGAATTGTACTTTCCTTTACGTTAAGCGTTTTTAACACTTTCTAACATTTTTTAAGTGTGAATATGATCTCTTACTAATATGTTATGTAAAAATATTGTTTGGAGTCCATTTTACAAAGTTAAACATTGACTATATTTTTGCATTTTGAGGTCTCCTGAATACAGAAGTGAAGCTTTCAGCAATTTGTCTTAGGAGAATAACTTTACTAGAAATAAATGAAGGAGTTTGAAATTTAGTACTTTGAAGATCATATGGAGATGATATTTAAAAATTTCGACTATGATAAATTTCTAAATGTGGATTGAATAAAAATTCTAAATGATTTAATGTATATATTTTTTAATTGAATAATAACTAAATGTTTTATGGGCATCGATAGAATGTATTGGGCTTGAAGAAGGAGGCAAAATCCTCACACAATAAAACATAAAGCAGTTTCTAAAAAGAGTAAGACAAAGAACTAGATTACTTTAAGTGTTATAATACTCATAATTTTAATACTTTAAGAATACAATAAAAATTGTTAAAAAATATTTTATGTTTTTAGTTTAAGAAATAAATGGACATGAGTTTCCTATAGTTAAAAAAATTAAGCGGAATTTGAACTATGTGAAAGTGAAATAATTTAAAAAGGCTAGTAGGGTAGATATCCTTGTTTCATTATCACAATTTCCCCTAATAACAAAAGCAAAGCAATTATCAGAAAAGGTATCGACCACATCACTGTAGTGTTGTGTCCTCTTCATGGCTTAAAAAAAAAAATCTGGTGTGAAACAACCACACGACTTCCATTACCCACTATCACACGTATTATATGAATTTTTGAGAGATAATGTGATCAGAAAACATAAAAGTGACCTAAAGAAGTAGAAACCTAAAATTTTTCCGGTAAGAGAAACTTATAAAGACATATAAAACGAAGCTTACATATAGCGAGGTTAAAAAATAAGAGAAAAAAATGGTAGAGTTATTTTTTGAAGCACAAATTTCCGAGATTTGAAGGTGATCTACCTAAGCAGGAAGACTGTTAATTTTCCTCTAATAACCACGTAATACACGAGAAAGAAATAGATTTATATAACAATTTTCAAGAAAATCGTTAAAGCCGTTTTTGAGATACCAACTTTTACAAAAAATCAATTATTGAAAGGAAAACAATAATTACATACAAAAGTATATATAAAAGTGAGTTAATATGGCGAGTTTGAAAAAAATCCGTACAGCCGTTTTTAAAGGAACGCGCTGGCAAGACCTGAAATTGAGCTATTTATACAGGACGCCTATCAATTTTCCTGAACTAAACAACTATATCATTCGAAAGTACATCTAACAGAGTGTTTACATAGCAAATTTAAAGAAAATCGTTAGAGCCGTTTTTGAGATACGGACATACGGTCCCACTTACGGTCTCCGATGTTCGACTTCCGGTTTTTCAATTTTCACCAAAATCTGGAAAATTTATCTGTACACTAGACCTGTCTTAATTCTGAAGTTTTGTAGTTCTATCTTTATAAGTTTCGGAGATATAGCCAGAAGATTCCACACATGCATACACACACACTGACCAATTGCCAAAAACCACTTTTTTGGACTAAGGGGACCTTAAAACGTGTAAATCAGGTGAAATCTCGATATCGAATTTTTTTGACCAAATACAATACTTCCATTACCCTACGGTAGTAGGGTAATGGAAGTAATATATAATTTAGTGCCACAGTTTATAGCTGTCCAATGGCTACAAAAATTACTTTTGCTGATTCCATGAATAATAAATCATTTCATAGAAATAATTGAATTTTTTTAATCATGTCATAGAAATGATTTTCTTTCAGACCCCTAAAAGTTTTTACTCTCTAATTTTATGCCCCGGAGATAAGCATGAGTTTTCTTCACTTTCCGGGGATACCAACTAATCATATAAACTTATTCTGTTACGCTACAGTTTTGACCAACAAAAATACGTAAAAAAAAATGTTTGTTTTCTGTAATGTTTTACCCCTGGGGAAGAGCAGATTATGATTGAAAACAAATTTTTAATGGCAAAACTTTTTTCATAGTGGTTGTATTTTAATGCTCAAAATTTATTTTCACCGAAATGATCAAAGCGGTTTGGTTTCTTTGTTGAAACAAATAAATGAAACAAATTATCTATATAATCTTCCCTTATGTTTTAACACTATTAGCAGCCTAAGGTTTTGTTTTACAAACCCAGTAGTCGGTAGAGGCCGAGTTCTAAATAAAGTAATTACTCGACATTGCCTCCTTAAAAAATGTATTCGCGCGAGGTTTGAAACTCTAGTTTTAACAATCGCCCTTAATCCACACAACAAATTATGTTCGATGTCATTTTTATCTTTCTTTTAAAGACATCTTTCAACCAATTTATATTTCAGCCATATACCTATAAATGCTTTAAGTATATACAAGGGTTAACAAGATATTCGAATGTCATTAAAAGCCATTATTCTTCGACCACATTTGATGAAACCATGGAAGCATCTGCGCAAGCGCTAACTCAACGAGTCCAATGCTGAAATAGGGGTGACAGTCAACCAAGAAGGTTCAATATTAAACCTCTTTGCAGTCAACTGACTCGGAGAAAATGAGCATTAACAGAACATGGAACTGATGGATGTTTTCCAAATTTCAAACTGGCATCCCTCCTAAGGCTCCTATATATACGAGCTGGCGCATCAGGCATTTTGTTGCCTTAGGGTTGCCACATGTACCCAGCGCTAGTTCTAAAAGTTTTAATAGTACTTTTCTAGGACCGGGGCGTCTGAAACAAAAGCGATCTACACGTAGCCCCTTCTCTATTCAAGGTCCTGTTGTGTTCTGATTCTAAAAAGCACCTTTTTCGAAAACTTCTCATTTCAAATCGAAAGAGTGTTGCAATCAGAAAAAAGGCACGCGCCAGTCTGTCTGGAAAGGCATTTGTTCTGAAAGCAGAAGAATGAACGGGGGAATCCCGACATCCTCCCACCTTGAGTTGCGACTAATCGGAGGAACTCAACAATCCAAGTTGAAGTCGTTGAGGGGGTTTCACCACACGGCCAGTTCGGGAGACCACCGGGGGACTGGAAGTGGGATCATCGGTTGTGGACTTCTTGTTACTGGTTCTGGAACTGGTAGGTTCTGGAGGGTCTTTCACACGTTCCTTTTCTCTGGGGTTGAGCATCAGTTTCTGTGAGAGGTTCTTGTTTTCGGAAGTCGAAGGACTTAAATTTTCTTGGAGAGATTTATACAAAGTGGGGTGATTCTTAAGTTCGGTACTGTCAATTTCTAAAGGAAACAATCTTTGTAATGGACGCAGAAAAAGTCCATTTTCGGTCTTCACCTTAGCTAGGCGTATTGCATTATCCTTGCCTGGGTAAATTTCGATCACTCTTGCCAAAGGCCAGTGAACACGTTTCTTATTGAAATCTTTTAATAGTACAACATCGCCGACTTTCAATTGGTTGAATCTTTTGGTCTTAGATGCATGTTGGTGTAATTGTCCTAAATATTCAGCTCTGAATCTGTTTCTTAAATTTTCTCTGATTATTTGCCTATATCTGGCTCTGCGGTTAAGATCTTTAGAATCCAAAGTATCTAGGTCAGGTACTTCTGATGTTGGTAGTTCTCTTAGGAACATCATTGGGGTTAAAGGTAAGGGATCTGTGTTATCTTCGGAAACATAGGCCGTGAGTTAATCACTTGTTCACAGTCACATAGTATGGTGTAAAGTTCTTCGTAATTCAAAGATGCACGACCTCTTTTCAGGATTCCTTTAACCATTCCAACAAGCCTCTCCCACCAACCTCCCCACCACGGCGCTGCAGGAGGGTTGAATTTCCATCTTATCTTCTGAGTGGAAGCTACTTTGCAGATGGTTTCCCAATTTACACTCGAGAGAGAGCATTGCTGGTTCCAAGGAAGTTCTTCCCGTTGTCTGAATAGATTATGTAGGGTCTGCCTCTCCTTGCTATGAACCTTCTCAGAGACTGGATAAAACTTTCTGTAGACAGAGACGTAATAGCTTCAAGATGTATGGCTCGGTAGACAGCGCAAGTAAATAAGGCTATCCACGCTTTTGATCCATCAGAAAGATGAAGAGGACCGGCTAGATCTACGCCTACCACTTCAAAGATGGCTGCTTCTCGTACTCTGTCCTCGTGTGGTACTCCAGGTTCAACATCTATTTTGGAAGTCTGAAGTTTTCTGCAAATCACGCATTTTCTTATTGAATTTCTAATGCATTTTCTAGACTTCAGTATCCAAAAATGTTCTCTTAGTAGTGTCATTAGAGTGTGACTCCAGCGTGCTGATTTTCTAAATGCTTCTCGAATATCAATCTTTGGACGACGGGATGCTTGTAAGGTAAGATCACAGGATATCTGAAGTTTTCACTGTCGTTTCTTTGAATTATATTGGTCCTTACTCTTAAGAGACCAGCTTTATCTTCGACAGGCCTTAAATTTCTTAATTTTGGATCTGTTCTCCCTGAAAAAGATTCTTGTTGTACTACTCGTAGAAGTACATTTTCTGCTTTTGAAAATTCTTCAACTGAAATATCCAATTCGGACATCTTCTCAGTAGTCTTCGAATTATGATAAAATCTATATATCCAGGCAATGGTTCTAACTGTTTTCTTGTAAGAGGAAAAATACTGATAAAATCGATTGAAATTATCTTCTTTTTTATCTAAAAGATTTAGGATTGTCTTCCTTTTTTCGATGTTTATGAGTTCTTCGTTTGGGTCTTCTTCTATTTGAGGCCATTCATTTTCATGTAAATAAAGCTAACTCGGACCCTCCCACCATCTCAATTTCTGTAGTTGTTCAAAAGAACATCCTCTAGACGGGAGGTCCGCGGGATTCAGATTTCCGGGTACATGTCTCCAATTGCAAACTTCGGTCAGATTTCGTATTTCTAACACTCGGTTATGTACAAATGTACCCCATTCTTGTTTTCTTCTTACCCAACCTAAAGCAGTGGTTGAATCTGACCAAAATATGGTATTTACATGTAAATTTAAATCGTTTTGCACATTTTTGGCCAACCTAGCGCCAATAAGACAAGATAACAGTTCAAGGCGGGGTATGGTCAATTCCTTAATAGGTGCAACTCGACTTTTAGCATTGATTAACTGGATCTTGATTCCTTCTGAGGTCTCTACTCTTATGTGGCATATGCTCGACTTTTAGCATTGATTAACTGGATCTTGATTCCTTCTGAGGTTTCTACTCTTATGTGGCATATGCTCGACTTTTAGCATTGATTAACTGGATCTTGATTCCTTCTGAGGTCTCTACTCTTATGTGGCATATGCTCGCTTGCTTGCGTCAGAAAAAACATGTAATGATGTTTTCTTTTCTTTCTCTGGGCAAATGTTAAGCCACCGAGGTATTTTAATTTGGGATAAAAAATTTATTCCTTTCAGCCGATTAGAAGTCTGTTGTTTTAAAGTTTCAGAAAGCTCTTCGTCCCACTTCACCTTCTGAATCCACGTTTCTTGAAGGATTAGTCTGGGAACTATACTGACAGGTGCTGTGAATCCTACAGGATCAAAAATTCTTTGGGTAACTGATAAAAGTTTTCTTTTTGTAAGGGGTTCACTTATCTTTAGGGGTTCTTCAATTTTACAAACTAAACTGTCATTTTTCAAATCCCAGAGTAATCCTAACACGGGAGCAAACCTCGGTTCATCTTCAGTTTTGTCGATCATAGCCTGGGGCCAATTCGATCGCCAACATCTCAAATTGAAATGTGCCGAAGCCAAAATTCCTTGAGTTTCTGATATGAATTTTTCTGTTTCTTGAATTGAATTCAGGCTGATTGGGGAATTATCTAAATAGAAGGAATCTCTTAAGAGCCTAGCTGTCTCTCGCCATTGTTCGGGAACATTTTCTAAAAGGTGATTTAATGTTGCCATAAGCAAAAAAAGGCTTGAAGTTAGGCCGAAAACCACACGACAATGTCTGTAAATTTTTAATTTATTTTCGCTATTAAACCAAAAAAATCTCAAAAAGTCGCGATCTTTCTCTGTTATTTTAATTTGCAGGGATGCTTTCTCTATATCGGACGAAATTCCTATCTTGTATCTGCGAAATCTATTCAAAATGCTAGGTATAATTTCTACAAGATTAGGTCCTTTTGTTAAACAATCATTAAGGGAGGGACTGTTTCTAGTGTGTGCTGAGGCATTAAATACTGGACGAATTTTAGTGGTTTCACTAGATTCTTTAACCACAGGTCTGTGTGCTAAATAATGTACCTTGTCCCTCTTCTGGTCCAATACCTCTTCTATAATCTGATTGGTTTACATGGCTTACCTTGCAGTATATTATAAAGAATAAATAAATAATAAAATTAACAAAACAAATTTAATTAATACTAATGTTGTAATTTTATCAATAACTATTTACTAATTTTATATTTCTTTGATACATTTGAAATAGTTGCTTATACTTATTACATTTTTAATATTTTTAAAGGATCTTTTATACTTCAACTTACAAGTTTTACAATACATGTATACATAAAATACAGAATTACATTTTTACAATGTCGCATTTTTTTCTTTTTCTAAAAATTATGCATTGGCATTTTTCATTTATACAGTTACTTCATATGTGTCATTTTTCCCACACACACACATTTTATTTTGAATCTTGTACACACACATTCTTCTGATTGCATATCAATAAGATTATTCTGCATTGAGATTTAAACAATGTCGTATACTGTTAGACATTTCAAATTTACCTAATCACTTTTGGGTCCTATCACTTTGACACATATATACACACACAAAACAAATAAATAAATATAAAATGTATATGTTCTATTATAAATAAATCGTCTGCATATGCATACAATCTTCGTCCAAGGCATAAAAAGGATTTAAACACAAATATTTGTATCATAGAATGCATACTTAACAAGCTTAGCATACAATTTTTAAGTGTGAAAATGATTTCAATTTGTGTATCTGTCTGTCCGATTGTTTCTGCCCCCAGCGTCCGTAAATATTAAATCATATTTAAATAACTTTCTACTGTAAAAATCATAAAGAAATTTGTATGTATTGTTAATATTCTAACATAATGTTTTCTATAGAATATGATGCGATTAACCTTCAGATTTATAGGGCTACACTAAAATATTCAGATACATTCAGGGCTGCAATTATAATTTAACAGTTGCATTTTCTTTTGTGTTAAGCCTTTTTAACACTTTCCAACAAAGTCTAATAGTGATTTTAAATTTAATTAGCCTATCTGTACACTTTTCAATGCTTTTTGTCTGTTGTGTGATAACGTAGGCAAAGAATATTGAAAGTTATATGATGCAACAAGTGCGTGACGTTGGAAAGTGTAAATAGTCAATGCGTATGGCATGATTTTTCGTTCTTGTTAATATTTGCCAACAAAGTTGAAAAATATTTATGACTGCGATTTTTCTGTCTGTCTGCCTGTCTGCGCAATAACCCCTGTAGATATTCATGAAGTTCCCTATAACTTATGTTATTCAAGTTCCTTATGGTATGTTCCCTTTTGAACAAGTGGTAAATACCGCATAAGGAAAATTCAAATCAAATTATCATATCAAATCTCAAACTATATTTTCTGATAGGAATACTTCAGGCAGTTTCCTAGAAGGCAAGATCTCTGCTATATATTGTTCTCAGACAGTGATGGCTAACTTTTCTAAAGAAGATAAATATAAACGTTTTTCACCTAAAAAATAAATTCTAAACTTTTTATTTATTTAAACCATTCCAGCAATTTCTAAGAAAACAATGTTTATGCCATATTTCTCCCGGGTGGTGTGCGGGTTACCAATGAACTCTAATTATGATGTAGATTGTGGTTATTTCGGATCAAAATGTCATCTCAAAAACAAACCAGTTCTAAATATTATTTAAATCTAAGTTTTTGCCGTTTTTTCTGGGTGAAGCGCGGCTTGCCAATAAACGTTAAATTTTCTAAAGAGAATGTCAAATTTTTGTGCTTAGAATTCAGTCCTAAACTCAAAAATTCCTTAACGGCCCTCTTCACTTACCGTCGCCGGAAACCCGAGCCAATGTTATTCTATGGGGAAATTTTCTATACAAATAACTTATTAACTAATGCATATTTTTAAATTCTGTTTTCACATTCAGAAAATTCCCAGCTGTTAAACTGACGGACCTTTTTTAAAAATGTATTTTTTTAATTTTTAATATTTTATTTTGAAATTGCAAAATGAAAAAAATTCACATATGGAAAATTCGAATTTTGCAGCTTCAAAATAAAATATAAAAAATTGAAGAAATAGTTTTTTAGAAAAGGTCCGTCAATTTAACAGCTGGGAATTTTCAGAATGTGAAAACAGAATTTAAAAATATGTATTAGTTAATAAGTTATTTGTAAAGAAAAATTTCCCATAGAATAACATTAGCTTCGGCTTCCGGCGGCGGTGAGTGAAGAGGGCCCTTAATGCTGAGTTTTGTGAAAACTGTTCCAGCAATTTCTTATAAAGTTTTTTAGCAGTTTTGCTACGGGCAGAATGAGGGCTAATTGTAAACCTTAACTTTTCCGAAGATGAAAAAAATTCAATTTGAATTGCCATCTAAAAAATCTACAAACCTTAAATATTTATCAAAATCATTTGAGCAGTTTCCAAGAAAGCCAAATTGCAGCCATATTTTGCCACGATGGGGTGAGAGTTAACACAGCAGTGAACACTAATTTTCCTCTAGACAAGGATATGTCAGATAAATTCCCCCCCCCCCCCCCAAAAAAAAAAAAAAAAAAAAACATTGAACGCTAATTTATGTGAAGATGTGGAATCAGTCAGACGAATACTGCTGACCCATATCGATCGCGAAAATGACCAAAAATCCTTATTGCTTAAAAAGTGGCATTCTATCAGCATTCAGCAGACGATTTTAACAGCTGTCTCTAACGGAAAAAAAACATGTGCAAGTCATTAATGTCACATGATCTTTAACTGGGGTTAAAAATTGCAAATTTCAAAGTGCTTCAAATTTTTTCTTTTTCGTACACAACACTTAATATACAACCTATTCAGCTCAAAACCAACCTGCAGTTAAAATTTCATCAAATTTCATTAATAAACAAAGCAGTTACATTTTAATTGCTAATTTAAAAGCGATAGGAGTTTCCATAGCAACAAAATACATTTGAAGGAACTAAAAAATACTTTTTCTTTTTCTTTCCATTACCCGACTACCGTGGTATCCGCGTTTGTAATGATCGATAGACGGCGCTTTGTGAACACTGCAGTTGTTAGTAAACATTAGCCACGTGTGTTCCAATAGTGTTCTTGTTATTCTACCTAATATTCGTACTATAATTTCTCCGCCATTACATTATGGAAAATTGATTGCTTTTGGAAAAAATACTTCAGTTTATTCAAAGTTCGATCGGAAGTAGATTTTTAACTGAAGTTGAACAAATATTAATTTCAAATCATCTGATTAATTCTTTACTTCCATTAGCCGAAGCAACTGAAATTTTAAATTCGTCATTTGGAAATAAATGGAAGCTCAATTCTGGATTTCTTGATGCTTTGGATTTACACTGTGGCACACAAAAGTATGTGTTATCTTTTTTACCGTATTTATTCATTTTTATTCAATAAATATATGTGAAACTAAACATCGGCTAGCAATGGCGGCTATATGGAATTCGAATTAAACCATGTTTATTGTAATTTCACCGTAGCCCACCAGAGGGCGAGCATTTCATTACAATCGCGGATAGGTTTTGGCGAAATAAAAAATATTTATTTTTCTTTTTACTTACATTAATAAAACTATCGTAGATAATGGAATTAGAGATTTCACGTGATTTACATGTTTATAATGTCCTGATTAGGTTTTCTTTTGTATCACAGCTACTAATTAAAATAATTTCATAAGTAACACATTATTTGAAAGCTTTGTTGATTTGGAATTGAACAGTAGATTACAGAAATTTCTACCGCCAGATATTTTAAAATTTCGATATTTCAAATTCTAATTAAATTATTTTTAATACATCATTCGAAAGATATTTTAAAGTTCTTTTAAATTATCGAAAGTTTTCACCAGATTTACACGTTTTAAGGTCTCCTGAATCAGATTCTTTTGCATCTCAGCTACTAATTAAATTAATTTCATAAGTAATACATAATTAGAAAGCTTTTTTGATTTGGAATCGAACAGTGGAATACAGAAATTTGTACCGCCAGATGGCGCTGTAATATTTTCAAATTTCAATATTTCAATTTCTAATTATGATTAAATTATTTTTAATACATCATTCAAAAGATATTTTAAAGTTCTTTTAAATTATCGAAAGTTTTCACCAGATTTACACGCTTTGAGGTCTCCTGAATTAGTTTTCTTTTGTATCTCAGCTACTAATTAAAATAATTTCATGAGTAATGCATCATTAGAAAGCTTTTTTAGATTTGGAATCGAACAGTGGAATACAGAAATTTGTACCGCCAGATGGCGCTGTAATATTTTAAAATTTCAAAATTTCAATTTCTAATTATGATTAAATTACTTTTAATACATCATTCGAAAGATATTTTAAAGTTCTTTTAAATTATCGAAAGTTTTCACCAGATTTACACGTTTTGAGGTCTCCTGAATCAGTTTTCTTTTATATCTCAGTTATTAATTAAAAAAATTTCATAAATAATACATCATTTGAAAGCTTTGTTGACTTGATACACATTTTAAAGTACTTTTACATTATCGAAAATGGAATTCGAGATTTCACCCGATTTACACGTTTTGAGGTGTCCTGATTAGGTTTTCTTTTGTATCTCAAAAACTAATTAAAATAATTTTATAAGTAATACATCATTAGAAAGCTTTTTTGATTTGGAATCGAACAGTGGATTACAGAAATTTCTACCGCCAGATGGCGCTGTAATATTTTCAGATTTCAATATTTCAATTTCTAATTATGATTAAATTATTTTTAATGCATCATTCGAAAGATATTTTAAAGTTCTTTTATATTATCGACAGTTTTCACCAGATTTACACGTTTTGAGGTCCCCTGAATTAGTTTTCTTTTGTATCTCAGCTGTAATTAAAATAATTTCGTAAGTAGTACATCATTAGAAAGCTTTTTTGATTTGGAATCGAACAGTGGAATACAGACATTTGTACCGCCAGATGGCGCTGTAATATTTTAAAATTTCAATATTTCAATTTCTATTTATGATTAAATTATTTGTAATACATCATTCGAAAGATATTTTAAAGTTCTTTTAAATTATCGAAAGTTTTCACCGGATTTACACGTTTTGAGGTGTCCAGAATCAGGTTTTTTTTTGTATCTCAGTTATTAATTAAAAAAAAGTTCATAAGTAATACATCATTTGAAAGCTTATTTTAGTTGATACACATTTTAAAGTACTTTTACATTATCGAAAATGGAATTCGAGATTTCACCCGATTTACACGTTTTGAGGTGTCCTGATTAGGTTTTCTTTTGTATCTCATCTACTAATTAAAATAATTTCATGAGTAATACATCATTTGAAAGCTTTGTTGATCTGGAATTGAACAATAGATTGCAGAAATTTCTACCGCCAGATGGCACTGTAATATTTTTAAATTTCAATATTTCATATTCTAATTATGATTAAATTATTTCTAATACATCATTCCAAAGATATTTTAAAGTTCTTTTACATTATCGAAAGTAGAATTCGAGATTTCACCTGATTTACAATTTAAAGTGTCCTGATCAGGTTTTCTTTTGCATCTCAGCTAATTGAGTAAGACCGTTCAAAATTGGTATATGCAAGTTAATTAGGAGCGGCTGGAACGGTGGGGAAGGAATAGGCGCGCAGCGCGCATGGGTTTGGGACCCGGTGCGAGTTTTTACCCGATGATAAAAGATTTTTTTTTAATTTTATTTTCTTAATAATAAAAGTCTGAGTTGAGAAGGAATATGCGTGTACAGCGCACGAATATCCTCAAAAGTGCGCGCGCAGCGCGCATGGGTCTGCGATGCCGAAGGCAGTGGGGTCCCGGTGTGAGTTTTTACCCGATGCTAAATGATATATTTTCTAATTCCTTTTCTTGAGAATGAAAGTTTATGAGTAATAACATGAAATTTTGAGAAGTCATAAGGTTGGTGAAGGAATACGTGCGCGCAGCGCACGTGTCTACGCTGCCGAAGGCAGTGAGGACCCGGTGCGACATTTTTCCCGATCAGAATTTTTTTTTCTCTTTTTTTATCACATGATAAAAATTAATGCAATTTTGAGAATTCATTAATTATTGTGATTCATTTAAAAATAGTGACCAGCGAAGCGGGCGTAGCCTGCTAGTAAAAAATAACAGTGAAAGCCAATTTTCCAGAAGACGAAAATAAATCAGGTGAGTTTCTCGTCTCAAAGCAGCCGTACTTCTAAATTCTTATTAAAATCATATGAACCATTCTCAAGATAACCCAGAATAAACTCTATTTCTGCCGCACACTTTTAAACGCTTGTATTGAGGGTTAACAAGAAACACTTATTTTCCTAAAGATGATGATATAATGGTTTTGTCTTCTCAAAAAATCTTTAACTGCAAGTTAAATAAATTAATTAAACTCTAAATAAATCCAAATTCTTTTATATTTTTCAACTGGAAGCTGATAGGATAACAATGAATGCAAATTTTCCTGACGATGAGGATAAGTCCAATCGATTTTTCACACCATGAAACTGTTAACCTCTATCTTTCCTAAAAGTCATTAAATCTATTTCCGAGTAAACCATATTTCTGCCATATCTTGCAACAAGAAAGGTTAAATCCAAACGCGAATTTTCCTAAAATGAGACTGAAATTATTCGATTATTCATTTCAAAACATCCTTAAGCCTTTTATTAAAAATTTATACCTATTATTAAAAATCGTTTTATTTATATCCGAGTAAACCAAATTTCTGCCATATTTGGCATAATGTGTTGAAAATAAACGCAAAATGTCTTGAAAATGAGGACAAGTCTAACTGATTTTTTATCCCAAGTACTTTTTAACTAAAAATGTTCATAAAAATCGTTCTATTCATTTCCAAGTAAACTCAATTAATGCCATATTTTGTAACTAACAGTTAAAGGTTAACAGAAAACCCCAAATTTATGAAGATTAAGTCTAATCGATTTTTTACTCCAAAAAATACTTAGCTTCAAACATTCAAAAAATCATTATATCTTTTTAGAAGAAAACAAATTTCGTCCATATTTTGCAAACGGCAATTAACCCTTTAACGTTCACTACTTAATTTATTTTAAAAATTAATAAACTAATTGTAAAAATGGCTTTTAGACACATAGTTGATCATAAATATTTAATGAATAAAAAATTAGCATTGTTCCTTTTCGAGACATTTTTGGTTTGAAACATCTATAAGTTAACCTTATTAAATTCAAATAATATTTAATAACAAAACACTTTGTAAGTAAACATCGACTACAAAAACTCGTAAAAGTTGTTTCAGGCGAAAATAATAGTCCAGCTCTTGATTAAATGAAAAAAAAAAAAAAAAAAAAAAAAACTGGAGTGACTCCACTCGACTTTCCGAACATTGAGTAATTAACAGTTTTGTAGATAAAGTAAAGAAAGAGGAGTTGTTAAACAAACAAAAGAGATAAAACCATAATAGAGTGTTTGAGTATTTTTCTCCATATAGTACACGATGTTTTATTTAACGCTACTGAACTTTGAGACCATAGATCATAATGATAAAGAATTTTTCGTTGTGTCCCTGTAAAAACCTATAAATGGTAGATTCAACAAAATGCTTATAGTTAGTGCAACTGTGATTTATAATATTCATATAAATTTTCAGCTCAATTGAATAAGGCGTTTAGATGATATCGCACTTTTAAAAATTTGGTCCCATAGGCCATAATGATAAAGAATTTTTCTTTGTGTCCCTGTAAAAAAACTGTAAGTGCTAGATTCACCAAAATCTATACAGTTGGTGCAACTGTGACCTATAACATGTGTACAAATTTTTTTCTCATTAATAAGGCGTTTAGACGCTATCTCAATTTTAAAAATTTGGCCCCATACGCCATACTGATAAAAAAAATTTCTTGGTGTCCCTGTAAAAAACTATAAGTGCTAGATTCTCCAAAATCTGTACAGATTGAGTATCTGTGACCTATATTATGTGTATAAATTTTTTGCTTAATTGAATAAGGTGTTTAGATGTTATCGCACTTTTAAGATTTTGGTCCCGTAGGCCATAATAACAAAGAATTTTTCTTTGCGTCCCTGTAAAAAAACTGTAAGTGCTAGATTCATCAAAATCAATAGGGTTCGTGCTACGGTGACTTGCAACATGCGTACCAACTTACAGCTCCTTCGAGCAAAGCGTTTAGACACTAGCGTGTTCACTCACGCACACACACACACATACACACACACACACATCATCGTAAATATAGTGAAAACGGACTCAGGGGACCTCGAAACGTATAAAAACATCAAAATCTCAAATTCGGATTTTTGACATGATTACAATACTTTCCTCACTATAGTGTTCGGAAAGTAAAAACTAGACATGAGTGCATCATCAAACCAGCAATTTGCCCTCGCGCACACTAAAAAACTTCAAGTGACTTATGCATTTAGCTACCTTTGAAGCATTATTTGTTAAAGTTTGGTATAGTGCTACTATCTACCGAACAGAAAATGAGCTAAAGTTTGAAACCTGATTAAAATAATGGGGGAATGTTAATAAAAACTGCTGGAGAAAAAAAAAAAATGTCAAATGTTTGGTTTTGCTGCAAAACCAATGAACGTTAAAGGGTTAAGAGTAAATTATAGATGAGAATATGTCTAATTTTGCACAGTACCTCCAAATATTTGCTTGAAAATTTTCTTAAAAATCACTATATTCATTTCCGACTCAATCTAATTTCTGCTGTAATCATTCAGCTGCTAAACGATTAACAGAGAGCGAAAATTTTTCTGGAGATTAAAAAAAAAAGTCTAAATCGATTTTGCACATAAAAAAAAAAAAAAAAAAAAAAAAAAACAATTAATTCCAAACTTTAAGTAGAATCATTCAATCCATTTCCGAGTAAATCCAATTTTTGCCACATAGTACAACTGGCCGATAAAGGGTTAATAATTAACGAATTTGCAAAATAAGAATTAAAGAATTAATTATTATATAAATAAGTTTAAAGAATTAATTGTTATATAAATATTACAATTATATAAATACATTAATATGAGTGAAAAATTAAAATTACATTAAAACTAACTAATATAATTACGAACAAATATTCAGTATGTAACATGCCTCACATAGGTCGGGTTTGACCAAAGTCAATAACCATAACAACTTTTCATGGACTAACTCAACATACTCTAGTCTACCTAATATATATATATATATATATATATATTTTTTGTAAATAACAATGAAATCATTCTGAAATCTCAAGACACACAGGCAAAGTTCCCTTTGTCATTAGAACGTAAAGTAAAATCTGTGGCAATACAGACAACATCTCTTGTACTGGTAACATCTCCGAGTATGGAGGAAAATGGAGATTGTATATTGGTTAATTCATTGGAATTTTTGCTACACACAGACAATGATCTGCCCAACCTCCCCATCATACAATTATTGTTAAACAAAACAGTAGAGAGCTTTCTTTTCGACTCGGGCGCTTCTGTGTGATTACTCTCAAAGCACTACTTTTTACAAAATCATGACAAATTACATTACAAAAGAATTGTTTTGAGTCAATATATCTACAGTATACTCTATAGTCCAATGTGATGAATGTGTTTGCATTTCCTTTAAAATAGGGAAAACATTTTACAAACACACATTTTTTCTTATTGAAATACCAACTGAATCCAAATTTATTGGTATACTTGGCTTTGATTTTTTAAAGTCCCATCATCACGTGGTTATCAATCAGATATTCTAGACACTGTACCTTCTTGCAGTCTTCTATCATCTGAATCTGTTATGAATTGGACACCGCATAAAGATAGCTACTCATACGGATTTCACCCAAATTGGATATAAAAAATCTAAAATTGATGTTCATAAAGATAATTTACCCTCTTCTAAAAAATGTTGGCTTACCCAGAAGATTACGATTGATCCACAGGATACCATATATGTGCCTGTGCGGTCCACACTTATTCCAGAAAATCAGTAATTTTTATGTCGTCTAACAAGCACTGTCCACTTGCGTCCTATCCTTCTCTTGTGGAGGTATAACATATCAAAGAAAATTCTACTAAACAAGAACTAATTCAATTTTTTATTCCTATGTATAATAATTCGAGCAAGAAACTGCATATAAATAAAAATACCGTTCGCGGATACATTTCAGAGATAGATAAAATACCTTTTAGATCTTGCAACAAATACGCCTGATCACATGTGTAATCTAATTAAGGCTACACCAGAAGTTTATCCAGAAAGAATTTAATATAAATAATTTTTCTATTCAGCATTTAAAACCTACAGAAAGGGTAATATTCCAAGATATTCTTTAGAAATTTAACTCTGTATTTTCATGTTCACTAAAGTCGATTGGACACACCGATCATATCACTCCACATATAAAATTCATTTCAGACATTCCCCTCTTTCCCAATTCCGCAAGCTATTCAAAAAGAGGCAAAGGATCAACTTGACAAATTACAGGATGCAGGGGTCATTGAGATAAATATCTCTGAATGGGCATGCCCAATGCTCATAGTTAAAAAGAAAACTGTGTCTGAGGAGGATAAACCTTCCTTTATATTGGCCCTATATTTAAGGTTAATCAATTCTATGATTCGATGCTCCACTTATCCTCTTCCAAGAATTGATAAGATTATAAATAACATCTCAAAATTTAAATATTTTACAAAATTAGACTTTCCCTCAACGTATCATCAAATTTCATTATTAACCAAAGAATACCGACGACGTCTCTCTTTTACTACACAATGAGGAACTTATTTCCTTAAAAGATTAATGTTTGGGCTGAGATCAGCCGCGTGAACGTTCCAAATGCTTATTGACACAGTTATACAGGAGTGCAATTGTTCAGGCATAAATGCCTATCAGGACGATATAATTATAGGAAATGACTCTTTCCAAGAAACAACAGAAAATTACAAACACTTTTAGCTACTCTACAAAAGTACAATCTCACATTATCTCAAAAAAAAAAAAAAAAAAAAAAAAAAAATGTAAATTTCATCAATCATCTATTGAATATTTCTGTTTTAATATCCAAAATCAAAAAAATACATCCCATTTCTTCTAACATTACTAAAATTACTCGATTTCCTATCCCGACAACCTGAAAACAACTTAACCCTTCCAGGGGCAGTGGCTAAAAGGTCTATCCACCTACTTTAGAAATTTTTCTGTAGGTGTGCAGTGGCTACTTTTTCTATCCACTTTTATGAAAAGTTAATGTGTACTTCTAAAATTGAAATAGAGATGGCAGCACTACAGTAACTTTAAGCAGGATGCCTGTGACTTTTTTAAATGGACAAGTTGTGGGAAAAAAATTTGAAGTTTCTTTTATATATTTTTATGAAAAATATTTTTTCATTCAAAAGTACTTGGTAGTGTAAATATACTGTAATGCTGTAAATATACTGTAATATAATGTAAGATAATTTACATATTATCTCAGATCATTAATTTTAGTTTGATTTTTAGGAGCATCTTTTAGGTGGATAGACGCTCTAGCCACCGTGCACATATGTCAGGGGAGATACCATAAGACAGGCTCTGCTGGGGAAAAGAATCTCAATTTCTTTTCCTTTGAGATAAACAAAGAGGGTCTTTTGGGGTTAGTGAACTGTGATAAATATAAACAGTAAGGGATAGCAGAATGTAAGATATAAACAAGTGTGGGAGGGTTCTTACAAAAAAGCTATTCAGTATTTCTGTTTACAGTATAAAGGCTGCTTTTTTCTATTGCTCTTATATCGTGATTTTAAAAAATAAATTTTTATTTCCATAGCTTTTAAATTTAGTTAATTTCTCTAAATAATCTTAAATTAAATTTATATATTTTAATTTTTATCACAATAATGCCTAGAAAAGGCTTATCTTTGGATGAAGCTATTGCTCTGTTTGAAGAGCTACCCTCAGATGATGATTCTGCAGTATCTGGATCAGGAACAAACAAATTTTAAAGAACATTAATATTTTTAAAGTTTTCATATTTCTGTGTATGCAATTTGTGAATTGATTATTTCATTACAATATGAAGGTAAGAAATTATGTCTTTTAATTTATGTATTGAATCAATTTCAAAATTTATTGTACTTACAATATAATTGAATAACTATAATTTTTATTCCTTAAATAGTGAATATTTTTTTCTTATTACTAATGCATAAAGGTTTCTAAACAAATTTTAAACAGCCCATATATGTGTGTGTATATATATATATATATAGATAGATAGATAGATAATAAATCCTTAAAAAAGGATAAAGAAGCATTATAATTTTAGTAATAATTAATTATTGTTACATTGTATTATTATAATTACATTTTCAAGGCATAGTTTCAATTTTTATTCCTTAAATATATAAATATTTATTTCCATACAAAAATTAAGGTACATGACGTATGTGTGCAGTGGCTAGAACGTCTAGCCACCACCCACAAAAAAATCCCCACATGCTGAATTTTTTTCTTCATCAAATATGACTTGTAGGGGATGTTTACTTTGTGATATATATAGGAAATTCAATCATTTTTACTTAGTGCCCCTAAAAGGGTTAAAAGATTTATAGGATTGTGTGGATTTTACAGAAAACTCATTCCCTGCTATTCTAAATTAATTGATCCTTTGATAAAATTCACTTCTCCGAGAACTCTAAGTGGACTGAGCAACATGCTGAAGTCTTTAAATAAATACAGATATTTGTTTTTTCTCTAAACCTTTTCTTTCATTACCTAATTGGTCAAAACAATTTTTTCTCAATACAGATGCTAGCAAGATTGCTATTGCAGGGGTTCATCTACAAGAAAAGGAAGGAATTCTGCTTCCGGTTAGTTACTTTAGTAAAACACTATCTAAATCAGAACAGCGATATTCAGTCATCAAGCTTGAGCTGATGGCTATAGCTAAGTCAGTCAGTGCATTTAAATTTTTCCTTTTCAACCGACCTTTTCCCATTCTCAGCGATAGAAACCACTGGAACACTATAAGAAAATTTTTTCTCCTGCTGATCTAACTACTAAGTGGCTAATTGAGTTATCATACTATCAGTACACATTCAAATATGTAAAAGGTGAAACAAATGTTTTGACAGACTATTTTTCAAGAGAAGACTTTTCTCCATGGACACAAGATCTAAACTCAAACCCAGAATTAATTAAAGAGGCTAACAATTTACCCATTTCTTCAGATTCTCCAACAATTGAACTCCATCATATCAATATCACACATAAATCTGATAAGTCACTCACCCCATCATCACCCCATCGTTCTTCTTTACCCCAGTTGTTATGTAACGATGCTGCTCCACTCAGTCGTTCCTTAAACAGCACTGTTGCAGATAATCTTATGATGGAAATCTCGGAAGAATGTTTTCTCAAAGAACAGAGAGAACATGACTTTCTGCCAAAAATTATTGTGGATATCACCTCAGAGAAACCTTCTCCTAAATATAAAAATTATTTTGTCCATCCGTACACTGGTCTGTTAATGATCAAACGAAAGTTTCACCAGCCTGAAAACTCTCCAAAAACAAAAATTGTAGTACCACAGAAGCTAAAACCAAAAGTATTAAAAATCTGTCACATGCCTCATTTTGGAATTAAAAATACATACAGATGAATACTTAAAACACTTTTACTGGACAGGATTATTTGAAAATGTGAAAAACATTTTTGTCCTGTACATTATGCATTCAATGTAAACTGCACAGAATTCAACCTGCCCCACTACAGGAAATGATTGTTCCTTCTGCACTCAGTATGTTGGTTTCCATGGACTTAATGGGTCCTTTCTCTAATGGCTTCCATGCGTTAACATCTCTTGATTGTTTTTCTAAACATATTGAGTTGGTATCAGTAAAAAATGCAACAGCTCAAGCTATAGTTAAAGCCATTATGGGATACATTCACTACCTTTGGTCGACCCTCTGCTCTGCTCTACTCTCAGACTTGGGCCCACAGTTCACTGCAAACATCTTTAAGAACTTTGCACAAACATGGAAAAAATTGCGATTGTCCATTCATCATCAGGACACCCGCAAACGCAAGGCTCATCAGAGAGAATCAATACCAGCATCAAATCCTCAATTACTACACTTACTGAGGAAGGGTTTGATTTTCATCAGGCTTTGATGATACACAAGGATCTGTATAACACCACCGTTCATTCTTCAACTGGATATTCTTCAGCCTTTTTGCATTTTGGCAGGTCAGTAACAAGCATCTTTGACTTGCTCGAAGCTCCTCAATTAGAAACACTGGAATTTCTATATGAATACCATAAATACATGGACTCAATGAAACCGAACTTCAAACAAGTGCATCAGAACATGAAGGTCTACCAAAACCAACGTAATATTAGACAACATAGGAAAGCGGTCCTCCGGAAATTCAAAGAGAATGACATGATCTATATAAAAAACAAAGATACAATTAAACCAAGATTCATAGGTCTATATTCTGTTCAAAAAGTGATATCTGATGTGTTACTATCCGTCAGAGAGCTTGAAAATGAAGGGGCTGAACCATTCTGTATCAACATAGACCGTGTCATCCTGGCTCACAAAAGAAAGCAACATCTCATTCCACAACCAGTTCAGTCAAATCTACCAAGCTGGGATTGTTCAACCGCGTTCTCATTCATATGATCTCAGACTGAGATGCAAAACTTAATTTTTTTTTTCTTTTCCATTTTCACATAATTTTTTAAAGCTTTTTTTTTTTCACGGAACTTGACAATCAACTGATTTGACAAAGTTGCCTGTTGTAAACAAGTGTAATTTGGTACAGGTATATTTTATAAGTTGTATTATGTATATTCTCCTATTATATATTTTTTCCTATTGCAAATGTTGAACGTCTACAACTACTTAGTGCAGTGTGTATTGTATTTAATATGAATATAAATTTTCAGTTATGCTGCTTTATATACTGTCTGATAGTGATTTGCTAAATTTGATAGTTATACTATAATTAATTACTGCTTTAGATTTACAGTATGTGTGTTTTACATGTATCAGAACCTTGCATATTTATATGTATATACATAATTTTCTTCTTTCTCTTCATATATTAATTACTGCGCATTGTCATGTTTATAAATATATTGGGTTATGAAAATACAATTCCTGAAGCTTCCACACCATTTTTACAAACACAAACATCACTTATACAACACAAGTATACACAACATCCACACTATTACACAATCTAGTTAATACACACAATCCACACATGATGTATGTATATATAGTGTGTAATGTTTGATAAAATTCTTTGTTTACTGCGATTATTGACATTGCAATTTTGTTTTGGTTATATCTGATAGTATGTTTATTTTGATGATTACCAGACATTTATATGAAGTGCATTTTTTATTTAAATTTTATTTTTGGTAATCTAACCTGGTGGCCTGAATAGCTACTCACATTTATTATTTCCATTTATAATATGTATATCATAAAAAAAAAAAAAAAATCTTATTTGAATATTATACTCAAATGTTTAGTTTGGGATTCATTTTCCTTATCAATGTAATATTTATCTGTGAGAGATTATTTTGTCATTTGTATTGATACTCATTTTTATCTTTTTTTTTTTTTCTCTTTCATGATAATGTTTCATGAGGTCATCTGTGAATATTTTATGTTGACATATGACAACTGATTTTGTTTTATCATAATGTTTATACTAAGTCAGTTGTTAACAAGACTTTTTCCGACATTTATTAAGCAGAGTTATTCTTCCATGTTTATATACATTGATTAGTCAATATATGGTATTTAATATCAAGATCATCGGTTAAATATTTCTATAAAAATTACATATACACCAAAATTCTTTTGCTGTGTCATGCAATTTTTTTACTCTCTTTCACTAATTATTTTTACAGGGAGAAATTTTACAGCACTTTGCATACTTTTCAATATTTCTGTTTATAATACTCTTTTTCTTTCAAGGTATCAATATCTGATTTTTACTCATGTTACTTAAATTTCTACTGTTATGTCTCTCAACAAATTTTTTTCTTGGTGATTTCGTCATAAATTATTGTTGTTTTATTCAAGGAATGATACTTAACTACTTAATTTTTTGTTCAATGTTTGACACTTGAGTAAGATAAAAGCTGTGTCATGTTTGCGAAGATAAAAGCTGTGTCATGTTTGCGTTTATAGATGTTTTATTACTTGTCAGTATCCTAATAAATTTTATTATATATAAATATGTCACTGATTGCTTTTGCCTCAACAACAATTTTATGCATAAAAATGTCTGTAACCACAGTGCTGAAATATTTTTTAGATGAAATAGTATATTCCTCGCCTATTTTTTTGTAGAATTGATCACCTACCAAGGTAGGCGTTGATGTTATATTGATTGTCAAAATTTTATTACCTCAGCTTTACATATTATTACATCTTGATTTTTATTATGTACGGTTCAGAGTCCAATTGTGTCACATATACATTCTTCTCAAATTTAAGTATCGATCTGCTGAAATTTTTTATCAAGTGCATGTTATTCAAAGTTTTGTAAAACCTTTCATTTGCTTAAATATAAATATATATATATATATATAGATAGATAGATAGATAGATAGATACTTTGTTATATGGATTCCTTTAAATCACAGCTTCTTATATTTATTATGAAGTAAACGAGAAAATTCCTTTTAGTTTTTCTCGCATGTAAAACAGATTTTTTTTTTAAATTGTTTTGTGCCATCAAATAAAAAATTATACTGCAGATGTGGGGGTACTGAGAATTTTTAGATGAAATCTATATTTGTGATAGTTGCAATATATCCTATTACATGTGATTTTTTTGTGAAATATGTTACCTCAATTTCATCTGTATAATATAAATCAATTCAGTATTGTTTACTTATAATAATAAAATCTTACACATTTTAAGATTACTGCTGTCTATATCATAGTGGATTGTTATGAATATTATCATCACAATTTTATTTCTTATGCATACACTGTCATATTATTTTAATGATGCTTCTTTTTTATTATGGGATGTAACACCATATATTTTTGTGTTTTTTCTTAAAAAAAAAAAAAAAAAATTGTAATCCTTCACGTAAATGTAGGTATGCACTCTCCATTCACATTTTTAGTCTTCCAAAAATTTTTAATGGTTGTTAGTGGTAATGTGATGTTAAAAAATCACTTCTCTTTAAGTTTTAAATAAGATCGTTTTTCTGCACTTAATTGCATTGTATCTCTTAACTGGCTCAACTCGCCCTGTAATGTTTGCTTCACTGCAATACATGTACGGGAGAAAATTTGGTTCTTAATTTTTTTCAAAGCTAACAAAAAATACAGACTACCGCACCGTAAGATCGAAAAGAAGGACACGTGACCAAGAGGGTCCCGAGGAAGTTTATTCTTTTGAGGAAAATGACCGCTTTCGCTACGCTGACAGAAAATATGGGATGTCTATAATGCTCGTTGCTTCAGCAATGAATATAAATCACTTGCTTATGTTTGACAGTCGTGAAACAAATAAATACGTTTCAGAAATAAACTGAATGAATAGGAATAACTTTAATAAACATGTTATATATTTTTGATTTTTTTTTTTTTTTAATGAAAATTACAAATTTATATGAAAATTTTAAGTTGAAATATTTCAGATCATGAATGGAATGCTCAGTGATATTATGCGTAGAAATATTCAGTTACGATTGATTTTGGCGAAAAAGTAAACAGGATAAAAAATAAAATAATACTAATTCATTACTGAAATATATACATTTTATTATTAAATTATGAAATAATTACTGGTATCATTATGAAATAAAATTCTGAATCAGGTTTATTATTAGTAAATGATAAACAAAACTAAAACATTCTCTATCGGGGGGGGGGGGGGGGGGGGGGGGGGGGGAGAGAGAAAGGAAGAAAATTAAACAAAGAAAGAAAGAATTATTTAAATTGTGTCATACTTCATTAAAAAAAAATCTGTCTCTTACAAATTTCAGTAGTTTTGTATACAATCTTCTATTTCTTTCCCTTACAAATATCGGAAGGGTTTCATAATTTATGAAAGATGCATGAGTTTACTTTAGAGTTACTTTCTTAAAAATAGAAAGAAGAAAGTACTGGGATCGTGAACAATTTTTACCTCTGGTTTTTGATGAATTAATACGTTTTTGGATATTCTAAACACAATTTGACTATTTTTACTTTCACCTGTGTTCAATAGAAAGTATTGGGTTCATAAAAATAAAGAAAAAATTATTTAAATTATGTCAATCACATCACCAATAGTGACATACTTTCTTTAAAAATAAATAAATAAATAAAATAAAAAATGTCTTTTATAAATTTTAGTAGTTTTGTACACAATCGTTTATTTCTTTTCCTAACAAGTATCGCAAGGGTTTCATAATTTATGAAAGATGCATGACGCATGAGTTTACTTTAGTGTTACTTTCTTAAAAATACAAAGAAGAAAGTACTGGAATCGTAAAATTTTTTTATCTTTGGTTTTTGATGAATTAATACTTTTTGGATGTTCTAAACGCGATTTAACTATTTTTACTTTCACCTGTATTCAACAGAAAGTATTGAGTTCGTAAAAATAAAGAAAATTGATTTAAATTGTGTCAATCACATCACAAATCATTATTTTCTTTAAAAAAATATCTTTTACAATTTTTAGTATACAAGCTTTATTTCTTTCCCCAACAAATATCACAAAGGTTTCATAATTTATGAAAGAGGCATGAGTTTACTTTAGTGTTACTTTCTTAAAAATACAAAGAAGAAAATACTGGAATCATGAAAATTTTTTATCTCTGGTTTTTGATGAATTAAATTGAATTTGATAAAGCCAGTAAAATTGCTAACTATGATGATTATTGTTTCGTGAGTCAATCAAAATTACAACCAATAGAGAGGCATGCAATGACAGTGGCGCAGTGGCACCTGACTGTGCGTGGCACCACCTTATGGCGAAAGAAGATCAACATCAGTCAAGCTCAAGTCCTCCAAAGAGAATGTCATTTTGAGGAGAGCCGGGTACCCGGCCGAAAAATTTAAACAACGACGCACAAAGTAATGTCAAAAGTTTTACAATTTATAATAATTGAACTTTCAAGGTTTATGAATAACTTTCAAAATTTTCTAAAACATTTACTTATGTTGGATACTGCAATTATAAATGGATGCAAAAGAACCGACCAATGTGACCAGGTGTGTTGTACTATTCCCAAACTCCCTAAAAATGCCAATTACTCAAATTTTAAGAAACAAACATCTAATAGAGAAGATCCTAGAATTGAATTAAATGCCCAGACAAGTGTACAAAACCTAAGAAAAAACAGTACTATGCCTGGCATAATCTTGGTCCAAAGACAATTTACATAATATTCCTATGATCAGTTCAGTAGAGCCACTCCTTGCCAAATTCCCATTTCATTATCCAAAATATCAAAATGACCAGGCACTTTCAGCAAACGTTAATTTTAAATGAATGTTAACAAAACTAAGAATAACATTTCCAAATAATTTAAAACATTCATATCCAGTGCCAAAGCAGCAGCTATCTCAAAGGTCTGTTTCTTTCAATAGAGACTTCATACTGGAAAGTTTTTATGTTTTCAGTTTATATCATTTATTTGTCGAAAGTATGTGATAGATTCCTTTTTAAAAATGCTGCTGATAAATCTGATTTAAAAATTAGAAATGTTGGTAGCTGTGCTTTTTATAGAGATTTTGCAACATATTAAAATAGCATAAACCTTAGCTTAAGTGACAGTAAAAATAAATATGCATATATATATTAATAATTTTTAAAACGTAGTAAAAGCTGAGCAACAGATTTAAGACCACTAAAACCACATAGACCAATACGAATAAAATTTCATCAAATTAAAATTACCTGTGAAGACAATGTCATTTATTGAAACAATTAATTTTACTATTTAACAAATGGCAAAAACCTTACTTTAGGTTCCATCCTCAGTTACTTCCACAGCAGGCCCCCGGCATTATCAAAGGTGCAACTTCAGTGGTAGCACTTCTGGTAGTAAATGTATTATCCTGGTGTCTCCTAGGGTTAGTTGGCTGACTCTTCAACAGGTGGCTCCAAACAAAATCGATGTTGGCACAGAGCTCATTGCCAAGAATCTTAGTTACTAAGAATTTCAACCGTTTCCTGGTAGTACGCGTAAGTTGCGTTTTCATAATCTGCGATCTTCGTAATTTTATCAAAGTGGATATCAATATCCTCGTTTTGTGCTGTTTTAGCAAGCATTTAAGGTAGTATTTCTATTAAATTTTATATCTGAAACGTGTTCCTTGATACGGCTTTTGATCCTTCTCTTCGTAACCCCGATGTAGCATATGTTATTTATTCCCATGTTCCATACTTGGGAATAATAACAGATGCTTGCTAAAACTGCACAAAATGAGGCTATTGATATCCACTTCGATAAATTTATGAAGATCACAGATTATGAAAACCCAACTTATGCATACTACCGGGAAACAATCGAAATTCATAGTAACTTAGATTTTTGCAATGGCAACAAGCCCTGTGCTGACGTCAATCGAGTTTGGAGAGTAGGCCAACTAATCCTAGAAGACACCAGGATAATACACTTACTACCAGAAGCGCTACTGCTGATAATGCCGGGGGCCTCCGGTGAAAGTAACTAAGGATGCAGCCTTAGGCCCATCATCCTTAATGCCCACAGGTAGATCTTACTGTCAAAAAGACAAAAGCATACGGTCAAAAAAGTGTTAACAAATAAATAATTCGTTAAAATTTATTGTATTCATATTTCAAAAATTCAGAGCTATCTTTTTCTTAGGAAATTAAAATTATACTGTCTATATTATCAAGTGCATTCTTGTTCAAACACAAGCAAGAATTACAAGCTGTTGTTGACATTCTTTCACTTTTCTTTTCAAACTATCCTTAAATATTTGCCATTTATTGAATCAAGCATTAACTTCCCGTGTGAGCCTGTTTTTTTTTTTTTTTTTTTAACACACTTGACATTGTGAGTTTTTTTGCTTTTCTGACCATGCTATTTCTATGGGGTTTTTAGCCTTTTTTCCTCTCTTTTTCTACATTCTAAAGTGGCGGTGTTTTTCATATTTAAAAACAATAACACTCAAATAATGCCCCTCTCCCACCCCCACCCCAAAAAAGAAAAGAAAGATACAGTAAAATTAAGACTATCAATTGTGAAATCGAGAAAGCTTGAGAGGCTTACAGTTATTGGTCATAGAATCACTCAAATCTCATTTAATCTGGAGCTTATGGAAGTCTGTGTAAGTAGTATCTATCTGTTAAAGTAATATGTGGCTTCGACTTACATGTGGAAAGCTACCAAGTAAAAGTTTGAAAGAAGCCATATTGGTAGTTCTGATAGGGTCAGTCATAGCTATACAAAACATTCACTGAAATTTATTTAGTTCCTTTTCAGCAAAATCAATAATAAATCACCCATCTGACATTAACATAAAAGTGGTAATCTAGAAAGAGAAAAAAGAAAGAAGGAAAAAAAATCTCATTTCTATTAAAAGATGCTATAGTTTTGTGTGTTATAGTTAGTGTATAGTTTAATGTGTTATAAAAAATTTCTATTGTTTTTGTCATAGCTTAGATAAATGTAATTTTATTATACATTTCCAGAATAAACAGTAAAAATTGACTTTTTTTTTTCTTCTATTGTAAAAAAAAAAAAAAAAATCAAAATATAAGTAAAAACAATTTATACAGTAATATATATACATAGTGTTTCATAAGTCTGTAGACATTTTAAAAATTCATAACTACTGAATGAATTGACAGAATTAAATTTCGCAAAAGAATCACTCTCGTGAAGGGATTTTTTTTTTTTTTTGGCAACAATAGTTAGACAAATAGTTAGTTTCATACAGATGTGAATGAAAGTCCTATAAATTGCACAATTTTGCAATTAGAACAGCTTATTTCTTATTTTGTCTCCTACTTATGCATACATGAAGTTTTAATTGCGATGCTGACTGGGTGGATAAAGCGTTACTGGTGAAGATGTTTTCCCTCAGGTAAGAACTCCCGACTGAAGCTGCAGTTATAACTCATTTGCAAACTGTAATTTGTGTTGACGACGGACACATGAAAAAATATTTATATGCCTGTACATATTTCTATGTGAATAAGTACAGTTTTTCATGAAAATGTGTGATCTGGTCACACAGAGTGCCCTCTATTGACAAATAACATAATTATAATTTTTTCTTTACCAAAAAAAAAAAAAAATCCTCTTTCATGAGAATGATTTTTTCACAAACTGTGTTCAATGGACAATATTCCTGTGACGTCACCGTAGGTAAAATCGCCGAACACGTGGCCGATATTTTGTAAACAAATTAGATTCAACATGCCATTTTATTGTTACGCATAACATTTTCGTAAATATTTCTGCAGTGAAACTTAATAATAATGTTCAAACAAGAACAAAAGAGAAATGTAAACAACTGAATCGAATGATAAAGTTAAGACTATTCCATAACGTAAAATTGCAGAACATTTTATGTATACACACACACAAACATACATATATATATAATGAATAAAAGATTAATAAGAACATTTTATACACACACACACATATATATACACATCAAAGCTCAAATAATTAGAATTTCAATCATTTTAATAAAGGAATCTATTAGATAGAACATTCATTTAAATTTGTTAACATCGCCACAGTTCACATGCCATCTTTTAATATTACATATGTTGATTAATATTAAAGTATATTACTAAAACTGGATTAAAAACAAAACAAAGTTATCACTATATCACTCTTACTTCAATTTCATATAATCTGTAACTCTTAGAAATAATATTGCAAGATAAAAATTTGCAAGCCACAATGCTTTGCTATGGTAAGGTACTATGAGGAATGTACTATGGTACATTCATATTACCATACATACATATGTATGGTAAGGTACTATGGTAAGGAAACAGTTCTATGGTAGAGTTGAGAACTGTTTCCCCAAAACAGCTGATTTTTTATAGTCTCGAACCCAAACGAGGAATATGGTCCATTCTATCAATTTATTCAATAGTTATGAATTTTTAAAATGTCCAGAAACTTATGGGACACCCTATATATATAATGAGTTACTATACAGTCGGTAACAACATTTACTGACAAATAAATGTAGCCTAAAATTTTAAGTAGAATGAATAGTAGTAGTTGATAATTAAATTTCTTAAAAATAGTACAGCGACGTAAATAATGCAATGTCTGGGAACAAAGCCATTGGCTAAGTATGTGTTAATGCATGAGTAATATTTCTTTACTTTTGTAACATTAACGTAAAGGAATCTACCTTTGCCTTTAAGCTTGCCGAAAAGGGATTTTTTTTTCAAGTAGAAGCTCAGAACGGTGAAAAAAATTCGTCAGGGGAGACCTTTTTCACCCTTGAGCACCAATGTACAATTTCGTTCATTAACGGCCAATCACTAGTGGGTCCCTATTGTGCACGAAATTAATTGAAGTGAAATTTAAAATGGAATAGACCATTAAATTACAAATTAACAAAGAATCTAGCAGAATACAACCTTAATACACAAAACATAATAAACAGACAATACTCATAGGATGATACATTTTTGAGTCACATGGATTAAAAAAAGCATATTAATTCAGGGGTTCATTTGTTTATGGAGTAAAACAAGCAAAATTCAAGGTTTAGTGGTTCATAGCTGATAAAGAATAATGAAACTTTATAGCAATATGGATATTTATTATGTGTGTAAGAGTATAATTACTAATGGGCTCTTCCCACCTGACGTCAGAGGTCAAATGATAGAAGAAAAACAAATAGCAGACGAAGTCTTGTTTATTTAGAGCGATTGCTGAAGTAACATTTTCTATTCTTAATTTTGATCAATCGTATTTAATCTGTGTTATTTTTTTTATACATCATCATTTTTAATCCATTTTATATCATTATTCATCATCTTTTGTTTGCTGTATACATTTACAATCATCATTTAGTTTATATTTGTTATTGATGTTCATGGAGAGCATGTTCAATACACTGATTTTTGGTACATAAATCAGTGACAGTGCAATATCGTACTGCGTAAATCCATTTAGACCAGTAACTAAGTTAATTAACTTGTTGTAACACCTTTATGCAATTATATTAAATGAAAACATTTTAAAATTTAAAATTATAATCCATAAACATTCCACAAGAAGCTATTATTTATTGCTAGATCAGTTAATGTAACCGTTACACTATAACATACAAAAATCGATTCTTACAATTGAAAATAAATAAACACAAAGTGTTTTCTAAAATTATTAAATTTACAAATACAATTATTCTACTGTTTACAAATGCACAATATTACTTTTATTTTATATTAAATATTAACATTTTTTGTTCTTAAGAACAATATTTAATTGAATTCAATTATTCGTTTTCCTCTATCACGTGATTGAGCAGACGATGGTGGGAAGAACCCATTTTAAGAATAGTTGACAACTCAACAATGAAGAAATAGAACATTTAGGAAGAATGCATATTAATACTAGGTAAATGCAACAGGCCTTCTGCTTATATAATATAAATGAAAAAAATGACAAATTTAAATAAAATAAGTTTATTTATAAAAGTAACTGTTAAAAAATACATAAATCATCTTCTTCTGCTCATTGTTTCTTTAGATATTTCTTCGATAGCTTTAAGATCTGCAAAGTCCTCTTTGATTATATTTATTAATAATGCAATGCCTTCTTGCTGAGAAAGTAATTGCTAAAAGAGAGATGAAAGCAGTTTTCATTAAAGTAAAACATTTATTAATGCCTAATACACAAATTTATAAATCATATATATTAACAAAACTTTTAGGTAATAAAAATTAGGAAATAGAGGTTTCTAAAACTTTCAGTCAAATCACTTTTTACTTTCTCTTACCCATAAGGTAGAGAAAGTATTGTTTTTAGGGTCAAATTTTCGAACGCGATATTTTCTTATATTTACACCTTTTGAACTCCCCTGAATACGAAAATCATGTTTTTAGCAAATGGTCTGTGTGTCTGTCTATTATCAGCATATCTCAAGAACAAATAGTAGCAGACATTCCAAACTTGGTATTCTAAATGTGTATCATATATAGATACTACAGTAAGCTTTTCGTTAAGATCAAGCAAATGGTTCATGTACAGGGACAATCAAGAGAATTCTAATACATTACGTGTATGGGGGAAATTGTAGGTAAGTAGAGTTTAACATCTATAGACTGCACTAAACCAAATGAAATGAATATATATATTTTGTAATAGAGACAGTCAACTGGGAAAATTTTTTTGTGTATGTAGGAGCCTTGCCTCCCCCCCTCGACGGGAGTAAATTTTCATGATGGGTATCTTTCAAAATACCTTTAAAACGAATGGTTGAACCACTGATCTGCGATAATTTAAAACAAAGTTATCGATTTTTTAAAATTTTAATGAAAAAAAACTTTGAAAAAAAATCGTATTTTTTTTTTTTTAATATTGAGAATAAATTGGACTTTTTTTGGATATTTGGTGTTATACTATTTCTCTAATATGGAAATCATCTGCATTATCATAAAAGATAAATTTTTTAATAATAATTTTAATAAATTATTTTTTAAAAACAGAATTATTTTTTAATAACCGAATTAAATTCTATATAAATGTAGGTGCATTAATGAAACGGGGGGGTTGAGGGGGGCTCACACAGAACTAATTATCATATAAAACTCTTCTGAAGCCTAATTTGAATTGTTTAACACAGGTTTACACAACATCGTTATCTTACCTCTTAATCTCCAACCTGTATTTATAGTATTAAATTTCAGGGTAAGAGAAAGTCGTGGGAGTGACACACCAGATTATTAATAATATAAAAATTGATCGAAAACAAAAATTAATACATAAAAATTAACTTCTTAATGTTGTCATAAAGTAAACATTTCAATAAATTCCCTTTAATAATACAATAGCATGAACATGTGATTGTTATATTATTCAATGGATAAATCATGTTGCCATCAAATTAGAGATGTTTACATGCAAAATAATAAAATGTTAAATGAGTTTTCAAACTGGAAGTAGCTGGTGGAAATAATTAGAAAATATTTTTAAATTACTGCTGCTGGAAACTATAAATGTCTATCTGATAGCTACTTATGGCTATTGAACTTTACGAGAATCAACCAATGAAATTACAAAAATTATATTCTCAAACCAGTAAATAAAACCTGTAAATGACCTAAGCATCATCTACACAATAAAAAATGAATTATTGAATAAAAAGGCACTGTAAGTCTTTGGAAGAAGCTTTTTCATGATATTTGATTAGCTAACAAAATTGATTGCATTTTTAATAACTTTTGCCATGTTGTTCCAAAGATTTAATAAATTAGGAAAAACAATAAAAATTAAACTTTATTTTAATCTGATAAAACTAGTTTAGGATTAATATTTATTAACTTTAAAGGCAATCCTATTGATATATCCTCAATAGAACATCATATACAGCATGCAATCACTGAATTTTTATCAAATTACAATTTATAATCCTTTACTTATTTGTTTTAAATATAGAACTGAGTTAAGATAAATCTTTCATTAGTACAATAAAGTGAAAGAAAGTCTCTTGTTTACATTTTTCCAGCAATTTCCGACCCGGAGGAAAGTAGGTCAACATTACTTCTGCACATCGACCAACTCATATGATGTCATTGACCTTTTTCTGCTTCTACACTAATGTGGTAGACTCTCATTTCTTGTGAAATCAGTTATCTGCCGTTAGCTGTTATGGAATTCACAGCTGAGTATAAGTATAGCAACAAATACAAGTTTCTCTTGCTCCTTGCCTTTGCAATACAACACATTGTTTTATTTTGAAATGCCGGGTCCAGCATATTCAGAACTTTTACAAGCTGGTCGTGATATATCTTTGAAAAATCTTTTAGTGATATTTACAAGTTTAAGCTACTCCAGTTCCCTGGATGTTATAATTAAATACTTTTCAATTTATTAAGCTAGTACTAGTGTTAAAAATATTAGTTTTTTTTTTTTTTTTTTTTTTTTTTTTTTTACAACTTTACACTATACATACACAGAAATACATAAGTTTCTTATTAAGTTTGAAAAAAATTATTAACTTCTTCTCACTACTCAACAATATTTTTTAATCAGTTTTTAATCTTTTACAACCATGTTGCATGTTTTACAAATTCTAAACCTCGTTACGTTTTTCAAGCCATTAATAAAATTGTTTAATGTTAAAAAGGATTCTGTCTCATTTGTTAAATAAAAATCAATCAATATTTAATTAAAATAACAAAAACGTCAGGATTCCATTTGTACTAATTTTCTCTGCTAGTAAAATTTTAAATGGAATTAAAAAATTTTTGACCAAAAATCATATTTACTCACATACATACATATATCATCGTAAAAATAGCAAAAAAAAAAATCCCTTATTACAATATATTTCTTATATATATTCCCTATGTTTGAAAAGTAAAAAATATGTAAATTGTTGAAAACAACACCAGAGTAATAAATAAAAATAAATATTCACTTCTTTGATTTCATCTTTTGAGACATCATCTATATTGTATCGTTCACCTTCAAACACTGTTGTTTGATAGTTTTGCATTCTTATTTGTGAAGTCAGCTCCCTTAAATGCCCCTAAAATATAGGATAAGTAATACTGTTAATATTATGACAAATTAATTTCATAAACAAGATTTTTTAATGGACAGCAATTAATTTTCAAAATTCTATTACATGCAGTAACTAACTATTTTACCATGTTTTTATTAACTTCGATTCTTGTTTGCTTGTCCAGTACAAACCTCGTTTTTTTAACTAGCTGCCCTACTAGCTAGACATTTGAAACTTTCAGAATGGCTCCAAACCTGATGACAACACAATACTTTGAAACACAATTTTCTAATTTTTGATTGGTTTTCATTTAATTAAAATATGAAAATAATAACCTCCTGATAGCTTTAAAAATAGCCATTAAAATATTAGCTATAATTTAATTGTTGGCAAAAAAAAAATTACGAGTTCATTTTCTTTCAACATAAAAATAAATACATTTAATTAAACATGAACTTTAAAAACATGGTATATAAAAAGTTTTTTATCTTATAATTATCTAACATAAATTTGCAGGGAAATTTTAAAAAAAAATCCACCTGTATTTAATGTCTACTTCAATTATGAGCCAGTTTTACCCAGTCTCAAAACTTATACCTTCTTTAATGGGTTACATGGGTTTCGAAAAAGCATATTTTCTCTCTTTTTTTTTAAAGATCGTAAATAAAGATTTGTATTCAAAATTCTGAGCATATAAAAGAGTAACAAACATTTCGACAATATCAGAGGATCCTTCAGAAAATTGGTGGACACGATTTCTCAAAAATTAATATGAAAATCTTACTGAAACTTTGCACACTTCTTCAAAATAGAATTGATTGCTGCTTAAACAAAGGATTTTTTTTTTTTTTTTTCCGATTATAATTAATTTTATTAGGTTACACATGAAGTATAATGTACCAAAAAATTATACTGTTTTTGCATACAACTCTGCTAAAAATTCATTTTAAAGAAAAACTTTTGTTCAAGCACTAGTCAATTCTATTTTGAAGTGTGCAGAGATTGGTTCATTAATTTTTGGGAAATTATGTCTATCAGTTTTTTGAAGAGTCTCCAGAAACTAGGCCCCATTGGCTGAATTTCCAAAAAAATTTTAATGAAAATTTTATGAAATATTGCTTAAATGTTGATTTTTTATATGCTAGCTAAATTTTTGAATAAAAAAATTCATTATTTTCATTTACTCTCTCTATATATACAGACAGTCGAACCTTGTTAACGTGAATATCAAGGGGTACAAAAAAGTTGTTCATGTTATCAGTAGTTCATGCTATCAGTAACTAATCTTCATTTTGACAGCGATTGTGGAAACAGATTATGTTAAAAGTAATACACATTAACAAGGCTCGACTGTATATACAGTTGAACCTCATTAATGTGAACTAGAGGTCTGCACATGCTGAAATTTTGAGGCCCAGGCCTGTACGAAAGCTTTACTTACCCGGTCCAGCTTGGTATAAAATCGAAAAATTTGGTCCAACCTGCCCCGGACGAACGATAAAATTAGGCCCAATTCAAAAATATGTAAAGTAACAAAAAAAAAAAAAAAAAAAAAAAAAAAAGCATGCCTTTCTATGAAAAAGTTTTTTAGTATGTGTTTTGCAGAGGTTTTATATAACCAAACAACAGTACGTTCTTTAACAAAACTGCTGAAATTTTACAAGACAATTATATATAAACAGAAATTCATTATTATAGACAAGGCAAAAAGACTAACAGAAAGTCAAATCGAAAATATTAGTATTCATCAAACAATATAGGAAGGTATTTAAAATGGTTTATACTACTCAAAATGCACTTTCAACCATTCCTTCTTGTATACCATAATGTATCCGAATCTCATATGATACGGTAAACAAAACTTTAATGTTAATCCAACCATATTCAATAGAAAAGTTGCTTTTGCACATGCTAAAAATGACGCTACTTTCATCTACTGCACTGGAGAAAAGAAAAAGGAGCCTTAGAGAAAAAGTTACAGCAGAAGGATTTTTATAGCCTTCATACCACCTAAACTCCACAGATCATAAGAAACAAAGCCTTATACACAGTAATGCAGGCGCGTAGCCAGGGGAGGGGGGCCCCCCCTCCCGAAATCAGAGACTATTTTTCAGTATTTACTTCCCAACATTTTTTTTAGTACTGTTTCCTGTGCAAAAAAAGTAAAAAGAAATCGGTTGATAATTTCTCTAGTTTTCTTTAGAAATCTATTTTTAGGGTTTTCGCTGATGAAAAGAAAGAAATGCGAGACATTTTGAAAGGATAATCCCTGCATTGATGGTCTGTTAAAACGCTTTAAAATACACCCTTTTCCTCACAGTGTTTCCTGTTTAGTAGTTTTCTCCGCGAATGAGATGAAATAATTTTTTCACAATGCAACATTATTTCAACTTTGTTTACACGTGCAATCTAAGGTGAAGGATAACGATGACAGTATAGCTGATTTTGAGAATGGAAATTTTTATTTCGCACAAAAAGAGAAAAGAGAAGGAAGGGAAAGACAAACACTGGATGCCTTGCCCGCATTGTGTGGTGAAGCAATCTGTTATCGTCTGCCCGGCAGACGATAACAGATGAAGGCGGATTTTGTCTGCCCACCTGAAACCCCTCAAATGCATTTGGAATAGTCCTCTCCTCTTCTCTGCACTAGACTAGAGGTCTGATCCAAAGTTGCGCAATACTGAGTTTGCATTTCAGTCTTTCTGCAGTAAGTTATATTCCGATCAGTTTAAAAAAATGAAAAGGAATAACACACAAAGAAATTTAACGGATTTTATATATAAAAGCAGGCGAATAGAAAACGATGTTAAGTCTTGTAATGAAATGTCATCAGTCACTTTTAATACTGACAGTAATTTGAAATTAGAGGAAATGGAGGAAATTGGATACTTGGACTTGGAGACTGCTTCAAAATTTAATATGGATGATATTAGTGCTTGTATAGGCCTAAAATTAAACAGTTATGGAAAAGTTCAAAAATTGAAATCTTTATGGATGCCTCCAGAAAATTATATTTTTCCTTCAGAGAAGGGCAAGAAGTTTAGTCGAACATTTCAAAGAAAATGCTTGCAGAAATATTCGAATGGCTTGCATATTCAAAAATTAAAAATGGAAGTTTTTGCAAGTATTGCGTTTTATTTTACGATTATGATTATGCAGGTAAAGGACTTCATCAAAAATTAGGTCGTCTTGTCACAGAACCATGCACAAATCTTAAAGATTCATTAGAAATTTTTCGCGAACATGAAAAAAAACAGTTTCATAAAAATGCAGTTTTAAATGCTCAGAATGTAACTGCTATTTGTAATAAACGGACTGATTCAGTCTCTATTCAGTTGGATACAAGAAAAAAGGAAATTATTAAGAATAACCGTGCAAAACTTGTTCCCATTGTGCAGACAATTCGCTTGTGTGGATGACAGCAATTTTCTCTTCGTGAACACGATGATTCAGGCAGAATATCTTTAGATGAACCAACCCATAATGATGGAAATTTTCGTTCATTGCTTCGATATCGTGCAAATTCTGGCGATGTGATATTACAAAAACATTTAGCTGAAAGTGCCAGTAATGCGATTCATACAAGCCCTACAATTCAAAATGAATTGATTGATTGCTATGCACAATTAATACAATCAAAAATTATTAGTAATATAAAACAATCTGGATTTTATAGCGTATTGGCGGATGAAACAACGGACATATCACAAGTTGAACAATTTTCTCTTTGCTTTCGATATGTTGACGGAAATACTTTCAAAATTAAAGAAGACTTCGTGACATTTATTCCAGTTTATGATTTAACTGGGGCTGGTCTGAGTAAAAGTATTATTAATGCTATTTCAGAACTTGGATTAGATTTGAGCCAAATGAGAGGACAAGGATATGATGGTGCATTGTCTATGCGCGGTCATTTAAGAGGTGTTCAAGCTCTGATACGAGAAAAAAATCCGAAAGCCATCTACACACACTGTGTTTCCCATAGCTTAAACTTGTGTTTATCTGATGGCGCCAAAGTACGTGAAGTGAGAAATGCTTTTGCAACTATGGCTGACATCTGCACATTTTTCCGTTCATCTGCAAAACGTACTGAAATACTTAAGTCTAAAATTAAAGAGCTAAAACCAAAATGCACAGCTTTAAAACTGAAAATTCTGTGTGAAACAAGATGGGTATTACGACATGAAGCTGTACTTCTATTCAAAGAATCTCTAATTCCTATTACAGCTGCACTGGAACATATAGAACAAAATGATAATTTAAGCAAAGCTTTCGATTTATTGCAAAAAATATGTTCATACCCGTTTTTAGTTATAATTTTTATAACTAGCTGTGTGCTTGGATTAACTTACAATCTTTCTGAAGAACTCCAAAGTCGAAATTTAGATTTAGCAAGCGCTTTGAAAAAAGTCAAAAGCATTGTAACTGTACTATGAAGTCATCGTGAAAGAGCTGATGAAAAATTTAGCCAAATATATGAAGAAATCAAATCATTGGCAACACAGTTGAATGTTGGAGAGAATACGCCTCATATTTGTGGCATTCAGAAAAGTAGAGCAAATTCCCCATTTAAGACACCGGAAGAGTTTTACAGGAGAAATGTTTTCATTCCCTATTTGGATGATATAATAACAGCTCTTCAAGAACGGTTTTTATCACATGAAGAGAGCATTGCATGCCTGCAAAATCTACTTCCTGTTAATATTTCAGAAATAACAGCATTTTCCAAAATAGAAACATCTGTTAAATTTTATGAAGAGGATCTTCCAGGATTCAGAGAAACAATAGAGGGAGAATGGGAACTGTGGCAAATGAAATGGTTTCTAAAAATGAAAAACCGAACTCGGCAATTGAATCATTAGCTGTGTGTGACAAAGCACTGTATCCAAATATATATACACTTTTGAAAATCCTGTCTGTGCTTCCAGTTTCTACTGCATCCGTAGAGAGAAGTTTTTCGACATTAAAAAGACTTAAAAACTATCTATGAAGCACGACATCAGAGTCTAGGTTAATAGGTTTAGCACTTTTGTCTATTTATAGAGAAATAGATATTTCTGATGAAGAAGTTATCGATCTTTTCTCGAATAGCGGCAAGGCAAGAAGACTGGATTTAGTACTGTAATAAAAATTTCAAACTATACAACAAACTGTTAAAATGTGTTCAAATACTTTGAAAGGTATTTTCTAAAATTTTATTTCACTTGATAAATTTTGTAACTGTTTAGTTTTGTTTTCTTGTTTAACTTCATTTGCTTCTGCATTTAATACAGATACTTTATTAAATAACAAATGTATCTTTCTTAGTAACATTGCATATTGCAACTTAACTGAAATAGACTAGCAGTCATGAAATAAAATAGACAATTATTGTTTAAGAGAAATATTTTTTTTATCCGTTTATTTTGTGTGAAACAGAATGATTTTTTTATATTATGAAAATAAATTAGTGTATCAGAAGTTTTTCATTTATGGAGTATTAGTCGAGTCCTATACTAGATATATTAATTAGGAAAACTGATTTTTTATGTCAGGTAATGTAGCAAATTTTGTTATGATATCAGTTTATATTACATCATTATTGTTATTTTAATACTATTACTAATTAACAATTCAAAATTCCAGATTATTAAAAGTTAAAACTATGTATATTTGATATAAATATTTCAATACAATATTTTTAAATTTGTGAGTTAAAGAAACAGAATAGCTATCTTTCCCCTGGGTAGGTTACCCCTGGTCACCCCCCCCCCCCCCCCCGAAAAAAAATCCTGGCTACGCTACTGCAGTAATGTATATAATTTCTTTTGTTATGTGCATGCATGGAAACTAATAGTGACAAGCATACTATTTTGAATAGGAAACCATCTAATATTACTTTAAAAATATATATATTAATTTCGAGGCATGCTAAAAATATTTGCGAAAAATCAGATTTCAAACAGACAGACTGATAGATAATTAAATTGAAGTTACAGACATTTTTTAAGAAAATAAAAGTTTGTTACATACCAGCCTGTAAAATAATGTAAAATAAATGAGTGAAGAAATATTTTATTATTTTCCTTTTCGTTGATTAACGAGGAAACCAGAAAAAGATTTGGGCCAATACAGCCCAGAGAAAATTTCATTCAGGCCCGGCCTGATTATACGAAAAAAAAAAAAAAAAAACTGAGCCCGAGCCTGAAAAACATTTTTAAGCCAGAGCTCAGCCTGAGAGCAAATTGAAAAATTCGGCCCGTGCAAGCCTCTAATGTGAATACACTTAAGGTTGCTGTGTAGTGACAAAAAAAAGTCCTTCTTAATCATCACTTCACTTCAAAAAAGGAGAAACGGGTATACACTGACATTCTGACAGCTCCCCCATTGACATTCTGACAGCTTGCCCATCCCTCCTCTCTTATTACTAATTGAAACCTGAAAGAACTGCTTGTAGCAAAGCTTCCTAGATCTACTTATCAAGCCTGAAGGTATCACTGCGGACAGCGTGTGACGTCACAACCCGGGTCCCTTATCTGTTAGGAACTGATGTCCATCGTGTCCATTTATTATGTTATTCTTCTGCTTGGAATGCATGTAGCAAACAATGTTCGTCTTCACCTCACACTTCACATACATTTAAATTACATTTTTCATGAATGAATTTTTAGATTCCATCATTCAATATACTTCAATTGAGTTAATTTTTATTTACATTGTATTGCGGCAGAATATGAGGAAAATTTTTTGAAATCTGAAAATCAATGTTTTCTATTATGTGGATTGTCTAAAGAAAAACTAATGGATGACGGATTAGAATTTGAAGGAATTTGTAATTGTGGTAAATCACTAACTCAGTTAATTAATGAATGTATAAAAACAATGTGTAAAATTCTTTTGAATAATTATACGAAGACAAGAAATGATTAATTTCATAATAGATCCTCCAGAAAATTAGCAACTGTAAATAATAGATTTTTAAAAAAGGGTCAAACAGAGATTTTAAAGAGCGTCAATTTCTTTTAAATTTTTGTAATATTTCTAAAAAAATTAAATATTTTTTTAGAAATGATAGAAATTACGTAAAAATTCTTTAAAAAATACGAAAGTCTCTCACCAGTGGTCAAAAAATTCTGCTCTCGAAGACATTAGGTGCCGGGTTCGATCCTAAGTGGCACATGTCAACCTATCCTTTCGGAGTTCTCCTTGTTTTCCCCCGAGACATTTAAATATAGAGCTGGAACACCGTAAAATGACCCCCACGGAGGACAATTTCTCCAAATGACAAAAAATAAAAAATAAAAAACAACTTTGTTTTAATTATCACAGATCGTTGCTCAATCATTCGTTTTAAAGGTATTGACGAGTTCTTTTAAAAGATATCATTATTGAAAATTTACACAAACACACACGCAAGGTTGACTGTTATCCTGATTGACTGTTACTGTTATGAATAATTCTTTTTTAATTTTACAATAATTCATTAAAAATTATTCTCATTTATACCAAACTTTGTCCTATACGGGCACATTAAAAATTATGAAAAGCGGAATGGCAACACCACACGTTAAAAAGTTTTAGTTTTCAAATTTTTGTTTCATTTTTAATTATTTTTCTCTTTCTTCTGAATTCAATAGAGAAACGTCTTGGATTCGTAAAGATTTTCTATTTCTTGTTTTCGATGGATTTACACGTTTTGAAAGGGACAAACACGATCTGATCAGTTTTAGAAAATGTTAATATATGTGTGTGTGTGACAAAATATTGTGGTATCTGTATCTCAGGAACTAATGAACAGAATTTCATAGAAGTTTAAGTTGCTTCTTGATTTATAAATGTCCTTCAACTTTTGGTGAAAATCGCCAACAGGTGGAGATACCACGACGTTTGATGATAATTATTAATATGGCAGTATAGGAGAAAATTTTGTATAAATGAGCACAATTACGATTATTTTTGACGAATCATCGTAAAAAAAAAGAAATACTTAAAGGTTGGGTTGGGTTGGGTTGTGAGGACTGCATTAGGGTCCTAGGCCTGAGAGGAATGTCCTCCGTGGGGGTTTTTCTAAGGGTTCCTATCCCGTATTTACACAATTTTGGAGAAAACCACGGAAAATTCAGAACGGCTAGGCCGACGAGTGCGATCTGGGATTGAACCCGGCACTTCACGTCTACCAGCTTTGAGCGCGCAGAACCGCTCGGCCGCTGGTGGGCCGAAATACTTATAAGAAACATTTGTATATATAGGAGCATCTTTGCATCCTTGGAGGAAAATCCTCCCGAATGTTGTAAGCTTTCAATATAAATATTTTTTAAAAGAAATACTAAATACCTTTAAAACTAATAGTTGAACCATGTATCTTCGATAATTTCAAATGAAGTTATCGATTTTTTTTTTTTTTTTCAAAGAAAAAAAAAAAAAAAAAAAAGAAGAGGAAAGAAAGAAAGAAAGAAACACTTCCTACAATCTTGAATGTAGAGCATAAAATTATTTTTTTTTCGAAATTTAGTATTGTATTTCTCTGATATGAAAGTTGTCTCTATTCATTGTGGAAATTAATTTTTATAAGTAGTTTGTACTGCGTGAATTTGTTTAGGAATTATAAATTTATCTGAAACAGATTTTTTAAATATTGTTTTAATTTTTTTTCGGCCCATGTAATTTTAAATTGAATGATCAAAAATATTCTTATATATTAATCTGAAATATTTCTTAAACATCTTATATTTATGACTTCAAATTGATTACTTTAAATGTTTGCAAAACAATTATAGTAACTCAAATGATACATTTATACTTTAGGAAGTAATCTTCGAAAGCCATCAATGAAAATTTCGCAAAATATGTATGTAAAACATTTTCAATTATTGTGCTCTGCAAATAGGGGATAATTTTAAATATAAATTTTTAGTTTTCTTAAAATATAAATTTAACATTCAAATTTCGATCTTCATATGTTAAAAATTGGAAATTTAAAAGTACTGAATATATCTATGCATGTTAAAAATTCATTATTCTTTTGGCAGACATTATTTCAAATTTATTCGATATTACCCATAAACTGAATGATTTTAATTTTGCACAATACAGACTAATTTGAAATAGTAATTCAAATATCTCGTATTTATTATAACTCGATTTTTTTTTTTTTTTTTTTTTAATTTACAAATCAGCATTTACTAAAGAGTTGTCGTATCTACATTTCAGAAAATAAACTTTCAAATTCATGTATAAAAATGATGAAAAATGTGCAGACTTAATATTTTCAAATATGTTACATAGCCAAAAATAGAGGATTTAAAAAATAATTTTTTGTACTTTTAAAGTTTAGATTCATATTTCAATTTTTATAAGTCACAGTTTGGAAATTTAGAAAGAGTGAATGCTTGTACATCTAAAAATTATTAATACTTATTTTTTAAGTATTAATTTAATACTCTTTGTACAAAACTTCGAAGTTGAATGATCTTAATGAAATTATGAATATATCATAATACTTTTTTAAATTATGTAAAACTATACAAAACTTGATTTATTGCATTATATATTTGATTTTAAAATACACTTCTATATGTGAATATAATTAAAAATAAAATAATTATTTGGTAAAATATGTATAATAAAAATTTTCATTTATATTAATTTTCAAATGAGCACTATTAAATATCATTTTTGTTGTTTTAACTCAAATTTAAATCTTTATATGCTAAAGTTTGGAAATTTAAAATTAAAGAACGTGTGTCAAGATTTATTATTATTATTATTATTTAAATATTTTAATTTCCTTGGTGTAATAGTTATAAAATAAATTATTCCAATGGAATTCGGTGTATTTCCCTCGTTTATTAAAATGTACAATGTATAACATGTACAATTTTAGTTTTGTAACATCAAATATTTGATTTTAAAAAATACTTAATGATGTAAACACGTATAAACATAAATGAAAGGGAAAATATATCTATTTTATATCCCACTGTTTTTTCAGGACGTCACCTACTTCTCAATTTTTATCGCTGTTCGGTAATTTTATGGCCATGAATTTAATTTGGAGAATGGAAAAGAATTACTTTTAAAAACAAAAAACTACAATGTTTATCAAGTAATAATAATAATTGATTAATAAATTATAATAAATGTAATTTATAATTTCAATGCCCCCCCCCCCCCCCCAAATTTTCCCCTTTCTGCAAATGTTCATGTTTTATATTTTTTCACACCTGTAGCCCCTCAGAAGATATTTAAAAGTTAAAATAACCCTTTTCACCGTGCAAATAACATTTATAGCCATAAAATTACCGAAAAGTAATAAAAATATAGGGGCGTCCCCAAAAAACGGTGGGTGATAGGGCAAAATTGGCATCATATGCAAATTCAGGAGGTCATTTTACATAAGAGTTTGCAAAAATGGTGTTGGGTCAATTTTCATGCAGGCAGCAATTTTCTGTGTTATCAAGTTAAGTTATAAGCATTTTTTAAACAAAACAAAATTTTATGTGATGTACTAGTCTATAAACATGTTTAGTGCAAATCGCCCCTTTCATTTGGTACCTTATTTGTAACAAATTTTTGATTAGATATTTTAAAATTAATAAAAATATAAATATAGAAATAGCTTTAAAATAGGCATTTAAACTTTTAATTGTTGCCTTTTTTTTTTTTCAGCATAAAATGAAATATGCTTTCACGTGAATAATAAAAAAAAAAATAAATAAATAAATAATAATACATAAATAAATAAATAAAATATTAAATTTGCTCATGCATATGAAAAAATGACGTCTATAAAAATAATAATAATAATTTTAAATTTTAAAAGTAACGAAGAGATAAATAAAGTGCGAAAATTTCGCACGGGCTTGCTATAGCAAATGAATTATTTGAAGTGAGAAATAAATAAAATGAAGTGATCATTTTTCAGCGGGCGCCTTAGTCGCTCTATAACTAACTAGTATTATATAAATAAAGAGAAGTGTGTGTGTGAGTGAGTGTGTGTCTTTCTGTATGCGCTCTGGAGCACAAACTACTAATCTCAGAGCTACACAACTTAGCAGAGTGGTTGTTGGGGCATTGCAGGTGTGTACTTCATCGACTTTTTTTTTTTTTTTCCGATTTTATCCATTGGCTTTTCTGATTCATTTTGTAAAATTTATTCTTTCACTTTAGTCGTCTGCATATAATACAACGCATTTTAGACTGTTTATTTATTTATTTATTCATTCACGTAAATGCGAAATATTTGTTTTTTCTTGCATTGCAATCGTATGTGTATCACAGCAACGTATTTTACAATATTTATTTAATTCATTTAATAGAAAGCGAAATGTTTTTTATTTATTTATTTACTAGCAGGTTTTGCTAGATTTGCTGGTCACTGTATTTAAATGAATTCTCAAAATTGAACACTGTTTTTTTTAAACACTTTATATACATAAAAATATACAATAAATCCTATTGAAATGAATCCCTTTGAACATTAGTCCGAGTACCCTCTGCGTTTGGCAGCATCTTTCTCTCTCGTGTTATGTCTATGAGGTCTCACTGCCTAACGCAGCGACATTTCCCGAAATTTTAGTTTAGTTATTTATTGGACGACAGATGGAGCTGCTATTGTTCAAGAACTACGATTTCGCAGATGGGTATATCCCAGCCTTTTCATTTTTGTACCATGTATTAGCAAGACCCAATCACTCAGTTTTTTTGCCCTCACTGTAGAATTACAAAAATTCAAATAGAATAAATTTATAATTTTACTACAATTAATTATATTAAAAAAATTATACATAAACAAAACTGTTATAAATATATGTATATATATCTTATTTAAAATTTAATATGTTTAGTTTTTTCTACTGTATTGCCATTTGATTTCAGTAAATATAATGTATAAATAATAATAATAATAAATCGCTTTCACATGTATGAATGAATTAAATAAATAAAAAATAAAGAGTTTATAGCCTTAAAATAAAATTAAAAGGAAAATTAATAAAAAAAAAAAAAAACTTAAAAGTCGTTAAGATACACAGACGATTGAAATGTAAGAGTAAATTTTAGGAAATGAAACCGAAATATATATACATAAGATCCGTAGAAAAAAAAATTCAAAATTCAAATTCAAAATTCGAAAAAAATCTCGATGAGGTGTACACTTGCAGAATCCCGGCTATCCATTTGCCGAGTTTTGTAACTCTGCGATCAGTTGTGCGAGCACCACAACGCGCGCACACACACACATGCCCACAGAGATACACACACGCAGACACCTCTCTTCATTTAAGTAGATTATATTTATTAAAATCAAATGACAGTACATTAGAAATCAGAATACCATTCTAATATATTATTTATAATTATACTGTTATTTATCCTTTTTAATGAAATTACAACTACGCATACTTTAGAAAAAATATTTTTTCTTCTTTACTCATTGTGAAGCAGGACTTCAACTAAAAATTTTATTTTTAGCAGAAATACTAAATAAATATTTGTAATACTATTGGTATGCTTTATTTAATTTTATTTCTTCTATCTAAAAACCGTTTGATTTATCACTCAACATGAGTTGGAAATTGCTTGCAAATTTTCAAATATCAGTACTAAGTGCCCCGAAAAAGAAAAGAAAAGGAAAAAAAAATCACATTTTAATTATATTAAAATATTTGTCGAACAGATTTTCATTGCACATAGCTAAGAAATACACCAGTAACAAGCTTTCTAATAAAAATATCACACTGAGAGCGGCCAATTCGTTTTGGAGTTAAAATGTCTGACATCTCCTTTTTGGTCGGAAATTAATAATGGACATGGAGTTAAATAAGACAAAATAAATTTCATTCAAAAGACTGAGTCTCTATTCACAGAAACAGAAGGGAAAATTCCGTCTCTTGTGAGAGCAATTAGTGTAGATTAGGTAGGCACTGGGGAGCTTAGTTTATGAGCACTTATGCTAAGAAAACGCAGGTTCGAAACGTGGGATCACTTTTTCTAGCATTGCTGAAATTATTTTGACCTTTATATCATAAAAGTGTGTAATATATATTGTCAAAGTTATCATTTAAAAACTATTATTTGATTTGATTTATTTATTTATTTTTTATTTTTATTTTTTTCATTTTAATGTGTTTGTAAGAATCTAGTGTTGCAGTGGAAACTTATTCAAACACAGTTCTGTTACAAAATGATAGTTCGGAAATGCTCAATAAATAATATTGCCATTTCATATCCAGTTTCAACAAAATCACTACAGACTTTTGAAAGTGATACTGTAAAACATGTTATGTCCCCTCTTTCCCTGATAGAGGGGAAAGGGTTTTAATCTTAAATATGATTCTTAGGTATATATAGTTGCATATAAAAATCAAAGTTTTATGGGTATATTTTCTACTTTGATTTATGAAAAGACATATTAAATATCTTGTTTTTCTACTCTAGTGATTTTTTATTCATTTATTTATTTATAGGGTGGGGGAGCAATTTAAAGTGTTTGAAATTCGTATTTAATACATTTTAATGAAATGATTCTATGTATATAGTATGTGTTTTTTTTTCTTTTTTTCTTTTGACATATGATGGATTACATAAAAACAAGTTTTACCCCCCACCTTCCCATTTCTGCCACTACCCGCCTCACCAGTGGCCCAGCAGTTTTGCGCTCAAAACTTGTGTAAAAGAGAAGTACTGGGTTCGATACCAGGTCACGCTCTACGATATAGCCGTTCGGAGTTTTCCTTGGTTTTCTCCAAAAATCGCGTAAATACGTGCTGGTACCCCGTACAAACATGGTAGGGTGGTACCAACTACGCCTAGGAACCTAAATTAGCCGTGAAATTTATTGACCTTAATCCTAACACTAAAACATCTCCTAACTCCTTTGGAAAATGAAAAAAAAGAAAAATATATAAATAATAAAATCTTTTTGTAAAAAAATAGAACCGACTCCAAAAAGCAACTACTATTCAAAAACAATTGTATGAAATGAAACTAAATTGCGCCTAAAAGTATAAAATAATTTCCTTCGCCAAACAACCTATAACACTACAATTAATCATAACTTTTGAAGTCGGCGCAAAATTAAATAAAATTTAATTAGTTTTTAAAGGTTTGTTTTTAGATCGGTAGCAACAAATGCTGTCGTCTCGAATGATCCATTTTCCTGTTTCCTTTATTATTTTATCACGTTATACAATTGGTACATTGGTAGCATCTACACAGAACAGTGAACATTTTTCACAATGCGGTATTTATGTTTCTACGAAGTTATAGTTTCCTTTGCAAATGTGGTATAACTTTGATAACTATCATCCTTGGTGGCTTTTGGATTTGACGTTCAAAACGTATTGCAAAAATATACACGCAATATGTATATTTTCATAATATATTTTGTACGAAATATTGTTTCGTATTATTGATTACTCTCTTAATATACCTTATCAAATTAATCATGATATCCCAAAGAAATTAAATATGTTTGCCAGATAATTTTGCGATTTTTCTTTCACCAAGGACGTCAGATACCAGCATCTTCTCCAACTTTTGCTGCTTACGAAATCTTATTTGTTTTCTTGAATCAAAATAGTTTTCGGCTGCGTTTTGGAGGTGAAAATGTGAGATTTGTATTTTGAATAGGATTTGATTTTCGTATTGAATAAAGGTATCAAATTTAATTAATTTTGCGCCGACTTCAAAAGTTATGATTAATTGTAGTGTTATAGGTTGTTTGGCGAAGGAAATTATTTTATACTTTTAGGCGCAATTTAGTTTCATTTCATACAATTGTTTTTGAATAGTAGTTGCTTTTTGGAGTCGGTTCTATTTTTTTACAAAAAGATTTTATTTTTCTCTTTTCAGTGAAAACTTATTCATATAGCAGAACATCAAAAGACGTTCGACGGCAGTTTTACAAATCACAACTTCCAAGAAAAATGACATAACTCAAAAAATGGTTTATGTCAGTGAAAAATACATGAAATGCACCCAATGTGAACAAAAAAGTTACATCTCCATCTAGAAAGTTATCCACTCGAGAGAAAGTTGTGCCAGTTTGTTAGTGTTAAGTTGTTTTTAAGTTGTGTCACTTTTCTTGCCTTTATCGGATATTAACACAAAACTATCTATTGAATGAACATACGTTAAGTTAAAAAGTTTTTAGAAATGTAAGAACGGATACGCTGTATTCGTAACCAAAAATTCTGTCGAACTTTACAGTGAATACGTGTCAGTCGCTGCGCTGAAAATTGCGCAGCGTAAAGTTCAAACAAAGAGCAAAATATGCATTGCAGCTGACAGACAGAAGTTTCAACATCGATACTTACATACTGCTTTTACCAGTGTAGCTGCATGCTTTCAGCAGTTAGAGTGAGAACAGACTTTTGTGAGTATCCTGTAATTTGTTTATATCTTAATGAAATTATAATGAAGCCTATTTCAGGCCAAGATCATTGCGACAACAAAAAAAGTATTAAAATTAAAACATCTCTTACGAAGTTATAAGCTAACAAATTTCAACGACAACAACAACAAGGAGAAACATGGTTTGTATTGAGAACTTCTTCCTCTATGAAGTCGGTTTAAAATGTCTATGCGTTAATCGACGTGACCGCTTACAATATCCATACTTTAATTTTACATAGCATAAATGTCACTCGCTACGCTACAACATATGCAATGTCGTTCAAGTGTGCACAAAAAGGAGATTGTGAACAAACAAATGCACGTTTTAAGCGTTCAGTTTTTAGCATTAACGTCTAAACTGCCTTTTCGTACGAAATCTATGATGCTCTGCAATTTTATAATTCACTTTTTCCCCCTTTCTTGAACTGTTTCCTAGATAGGAACGCTAATTCCACTGTTCCCCACCAGGTGGCGCTGTAGGCGGTTTAATCGCGCAGCACATATCTACTTTACTATACCTACATACCACTTGTATGACTATAGCTGCAGCTGTTCAGCAGTTAAAAGAGTCGGGACTGACTTTTTGGGGCACCCTGTATTTTCTTTTGATCGTAAAGCTATTGCAATTGGACCTATTTCAGACAAAGACCTTTACAATAAAACAAAAAACACCAAAAGCGGATCATCTGTTCTGACGTTATCAGCTAACAAACAAAAATAAAAACAAAAAAACGTACGGTTTGAATTGAGATTCTCCTCCTTTTTGAAGTCGGTTAATTAGAGTATCTCTTACGAAGTTATAAACTTACAAACACCAACAACAACACATAGCTCGAATTAAGAACACCCTCTTTTCTGAAGTTGGTTGAAAACGACTTTGCGCTATTCGATGTGACCGCTTACACTAACAGTACTTTGAACCACAGAGTATACATGTCATCCGCTACGTTGCAAAGTGTTCAACGCAGTTCAAGTGTGCACAGTGTAGGAAATTGCAATTAAACAACTGCACGTTTTTAGCGTTCTATTTTTAGCAATAATATCTCAAAACTGTCTTTTCGTAGTAAATCGGTGATGCTCTACAACTTCGTAATTAACTTTTCTCCCATCTTGAACCGTTTTTGAGATAGGGCCGCTGATTCCGCTGTTTTTCACTAGATGACGTTTTATTTTCTTTAGATTGTAAAGATATTACAATGGGACCTACTTCAGACCAAGATCTTTACAACAAAACAAAAAGTATCAAGTAACCGTATTTTGAACTATATAACGTATGTCTCACCAGCTACGCTACAACGTGTGCAATGTAGCTCAAGTGTGCATAGGGGAAGAAATTTCGAACAATGCCCGTTTTTAGCATTGTATTTTTAGCATCAATGTCTAAACTATCTTTTCGTACTAAATCGATGATACCCTGCAATTTTATAATTCACTTTTCCCCCCTGTCTTGAACCGTTTCCGAGATAGGAACGCTAGCATGAATATCTAAACTATCTTTTTGTACTAAATCGATGATACTTTTCAACTTTGTAATTTCCTTTTTTCTCTAGAACCGTTTTCGAGATAGTAACACTAACAACGCTATTTTCCACCAGGTGGCGCTGCAAGCGGTTTAACCTTGTACTGCATGGCCACTTTGCTACACTTACATACCATTTTTAACACTATAGCTGCAGCCGTTTAGCAGTTAGAAGAGTTGGGACTGGTTTTTTTGGGCACCCTGTATTTTTTTTAGATTGTAAAGATATTACAATGGGACCTATTGCAGACCAAGACCTTTTCAACAAAACAAAAAGTGTCAAAATCGGAACATCCGTTCAGAAGTTATGAGCTAACAAACATAAAAAAAACATACGGTTTGAATTGAGAACCTTCCTTCTTTTTTTGAAGTCGGTTAAAAATAGGATTTTTATTGTTAAATATTCATGAGTTACTTTTTAAAATAAGAATCATATGAATATTTATATAGAGCTGTCTATGTATATATATATATATATATATTTTTTTTCCCTGGAGATGGAAATGAATATATGAAAAAGACGCTTTATTCCTTATCTTCTTTCGAGATTCGGGGTGAGGGGAAAGAAGGAATGATTTGTTTAAAACTCTGAAATCGGTAATTTAGGTATTCATGCCTGTAATATTAAAAAAAAAAAACTATATATATTTCTTTCTTTCTTTTTCTTTTATTTATTTTTCTTGACAACTAAAAGCTTATATGAAAAGTTCTTGCTCCATATCCTATTATTTTAATTTAGAAAATTCTTGAAATTTATAAATTTTAATTCTGTAATAGCATTTGTTACATTTTAAACGAAGATTATTATGCATATCATTTTTTTTTTTTTTTTTTTTTAAACTTCTTAGAGGGAATAGACGTGTTAAAAATCACGCTTTTCTACACCCCTCCCCTTTAACTTTAAAGGACGAATTACGAAAGATCCTGAAATTGATTTTATAAATTCGCATTTTGCATTTCAAAAATAGAATTTAATGGATGTATTTTTATTATTATTTTTTTAATATAAAGGATATGTGAAAAACTATTTTTCTCTGTTTACGCCTTTGAACAAAACACACTATTCTGCTTATAGTACAAATACGTAATATGAATTATTACACTATATCTGGAGAAACATCTTTTTCTACAAGAAATACGAGTGAAAAGTGCTTACGTCCTCTTCCAATTGCCATTTATAGCCGAAGGGTACACGAGTAAAAGTTAGCGACACAGGAAGTAATTTATCACGATCCATCATTTTCCCCCCTCCACAGAGATTGAAAATAAAAGAAGATCACAATATTTTTTTAATTTTTCGGTTTTACAAAAAATTAAATGCATAAAAGTGAATAAAAGTGGTATGACACTAAACAAAAAATTTTTTTACATCTCTGAAGAGTTTTTCTTTTTAAATTTTCCTAATTGAACTAAAGTTATCGATGTTTAAAGTAAAACATATGCAAATTCGCCCAGAATAAATTTAATTTAAATGTGTTAAAAATCACTTTTTCAAAAAAATAAAACTGTAGAAAGGTGTGAAAAGTTGTCCTCTACAACACTGACAAATATTTTGCAAATCTATTGGTTTTTTAATTAATTATTAAGGGACAAAATTTCCCCATAGGTTAACATGGAACCTTGAATATTCAAGATGGCGGGTACACAGCAACCTTAACAGGAATTACTTTTAACATGAACTGTTTTCACAGTCTTCATCAAAATGAAGATTAGTTTAGTTATATGAAAATTGGTTACTGATAGCATGAACTACTGATAACATAAACAAACGTTTTTATCCCCTTTGAGATTCATGTTAACAAGGTTTCACTGTATTTATTTGTAAATTCAAGCTTGGAAAAAATAATTTTGTTTCATACCATTATTTCACTAATGAAAGCAATATTCATTTTAAAAAGCAAAATTAAAATGATAATTTAGATTAAAAGAAAAATTTTAAAATATAAAGTTAAGCCTTTCATAATATATTTTTACTTAATAACTGCCATTTATATTCAAAACTCTCTTGTCACTGTATCAAAATTGATTTTATTTATTTTTCATTTTTAAATTTATCGTATATGAGACAAAAAAAAAAAAAAAAAAAAAAAAAAATGGTACAATTTGATTGAAAATTAGTGATTAATTTGCTAAGATGACAAATTTAGGGAGATTTCTAAAAATTTGAAAAAAAATCTTAATGTTATTTTGTAAATTATCACTTGTTAACTAATGTCAGATTAGTTAGCAAAAGTTTGCTGTTTTACTAAGAAGTCAGGTGTTGCAAATGACAACAAAATCAGCCTGAAAATCAAATTTTAACAAAATTTAAGAAACTAATTATCTGATTACAGGGGAAAATATAGAATTAGCTAGATTTTTTAAAGTTAATATGGCATTAGATTTGTTAAGAATTAAAAAATTTACCAAATTTTACAACAAGAAGTTGAACAATGTAGCACATCATCAAAAACAAAGAAATCCAGACTGATTTACAGACAGATACCGTTTTATATATAGACAAAGAATGTTACATGATATATTAAAAGACTATAGGACTAAAAATAAGACTAAAGAAATATTTAAAAAAAAAAATTAAAAAATGTAGCAAGCCATACAGTTATATATATAGCATTAAATCCAAGTATAACAAGCCTTTGAAGACAAGAAGGAGACAGCTCCACTTCTTTTAGTTTTGTGTTTTACAATGAAATAAATGACGAAAAATATTCTCTTTCATTCTGTACAGGAACTCGATATTTCCAACCAATATTCCATAATGACCCTATTACACGAGAGATTTCGCCCAGCTTTCTACACAATACAACATGATGAACTTTTCCAAGCAATGGTCGAAGAAGCTGACTACCTACTGACCTTGAATTTTCCCCATCAGCCGCTGTGTTGTATTGGGTGAAATGTTGCATAAAAATTTCTCATGTAACACAGCCGTAAGATATCAAAGGAAAGGAGTTGTAACAAAGTACAAACTATGTTTCAGTGAAGAACAATGCAGCATCTGCAGATTTTTTTGCAAATCCTTAAAGTTTTTTAAATGTGGAGCTGTCCCCTTCTTGCACCAAGGTCTTCATTGTAAATAATATGCTGACAGATTAGCAGTAATAATTTCATTAAACACAAATTCACCCATTTGAGATATATATTTAGAGATACATAGATATAAAAAATTTAAAAATGGAAACCTTAAACTGAGTTGGTGCACTAAGTTCGGCTTGTATAGCTTCTAATTTTATCCTTAACTGCTCTTCATCCGCTTGAATAGCATACCCCATTTTTCTCGTGATTTCTTGGTGAACTAGAACTTTTAACACTCTATGCTGGAGTTCTAAAAGTTTTCTTTTATGTTCAGCAATTTTAGCAACGGTTGTCGTATGATTCCTATTTAATTCTGCAATATCATCGGCGATTATCTGACAAAAAAAGAAGATGATAATATGTTTATTCCCTAAATTATACAATAAGCAAAATAATGTCAGTCAAGAAAAATCTTTAACACTAGAATTACAGCAATCTTCGTATACCTAGAAATACGGCGGGGGTCATTTTGACCCCTGGAATAAAAATCTGCATATTTCCCTATATAATAGTATATATTTTTAAAATTTAATAAAAATAAACTAAATTACAATGATTATAGTATATTTTAAAGGGTATGGACAAATAGCTGGCTGAATAACGTTGAATTTCTTATTATTCTTTTTTTGAGCATATAGTACTAGTTCCTGCTTTGGCATTCTTAGTTATGTCAGAATTTGAACTATTGGGAGCTAATTCATTTTCACTTTCACATGAGCTAGAAGATGATATCACATGATCTCTCGTTATAACAAATTCTGAATCACTAGAGGTTTCCTTTTCATCTCTATTTTAAGAATTGTTATCCATTTCAAAACCAGAAACACAATCAGATAGTTCTTGCATCAGTGTAACTATTTCTTCTCGCGTTAGTCCTCTTATACGAGCCATTAGTATATAATAAACTCACATAAATATAACAAAATAATTTATCAAAAATTGTTATTATATGTAACAAACAAAATGCCTAGCAAAATCTACAATCATTTTTTCGAACATAAGCTGTTTTATCTTTTCTCATTTCACAAGTAAATGCATTCCGAAAATTCGAATCACGTGACTGGCAGATGAGAGATTATACAAACACATCATTTCCTTTCCTTTTATTTGTTTTTTTGTTTAGCAGGTGAAAACAAAAATAGTTTACCGCAGAAAAAATATTCAGATATCTTTCTTTCTCACAGGGGTCAAAATGACACCTGCCCGTATTTCTAAGTATAAGCCTTAGTTAAGACTAAAAGTTAAACAGGATTTTCTTGGATTTTTTATTTTTTTGAAAAGCACAGTGACTTAGGAAAAGTCAAGAAAGGATTAAGATATATGTGAAAAAATAGAATAGCTGCAAATGGAAAATGTTCGCTAGGGGTCAAAAAGACCCCTGCCGTAATTCTAGTGTTAAAATACTTTTATGCAACCAATAATTATTTTGAAATGAGCATTTAAAATAACAATGTTTAATCAAAAAACTACAATAAGTGCAATTAAACAGAAAAATAATAATGTAATTAGTGACACATAATTTATTACATCTAATCTCTTTTGATGCTGTTTTGTTTCATATTCCTGACATTTCATTCGACGTGACAACTCTTGAAAACCAATCAAAGGAACTGGAATAAGTTTTTCTGGATCGGGATTATCAAGCTTAGCTTGTTTCCACACTATTGGTTCAATGCCTAAGAATAAAAAAGAAAGAAAAGGGATGTTTAATGCATGAATTATGCAAGTGAGACAGTTGTAGAAATGAGATCACTTAATTAAATGTATTTAACTTCATATGAATACTAATATCTAAATTATGAATACTAATATAAAAAATAATAATAATTCTACATTAATTATATTAAATGTAATTATAACAGAATAGTTATAAATACACAATCACTAAATGGGCAAAACAAATGTCATTTTTAAAAATAAATAATTCAAAGACTGTAAAATTGTTATTTCTTTCTCTGTTTTCAAATAAGGGCTATAAACCTAATTTAGAAATTTTAAAATTACATGAAAGGAAAAAGAAGCCAGAAGATAAATAAGATTTTTTATGATTGTAACCAATAGATACAATACAGTTTTGTAAATCATACTTTACTAATCATCATGTAAATTACAAAAAGATATACATGGGTCATACTCAAATATAGGGAAAAAATTCCCTGAGTTTTCCAGACAATTTTCAAGAAAATATTAGCAGTATATTACAAGAAAAACTCCTCTAGAAAGGAGAAAATACATCTACTTCCACAGTAAGATGTCATATATAATTGCAAGATATGTATTATATATAATTGCAAGATATGTATTTTTTATGCATTAATAAGATTCGGAGAAGTATACTGCAAGACTGTATACTCTTAGCTCCTATTTATATGTGATTTAGAGAAAATCAGCATATTATGAAACTGGAATTACTTGTATAAATGTATGGGTGTCTTACAGAACCTTCTATATCATTTAAAAGCAAAAATTGAATAATTTGTCCTTGTTTTTTAGTGTAACTAAGAAGTTTGTGTACAGCAGAAAACTTTTTACTTTTCTGCTATGGGGATTTAATTTAAAATTGAAGAAAACGTTACGAAAAAGATTACTTTTATGAAATTTGTTCGATTGATAGGCTTAAAGATTTATGTAAATATTCAAATAGAATAAGTATAACAAAATCTGAAAAATTATTAAACATAACTTTTACCTTAAAATGATAGTAGAATAAAAAACATTATAGAAAACAGAAAAAATTGGAAAACTATAAGTACATAATATATATATATGTGTATATATATACACAGTTGTTTTATTTAAAAATAGAAATACAATAGTTTCATTTAGGGATTAAAATATACAGCACTAGCAACAAAATTTGATTTTATATTTTAAACAGTTTTATTAAAAAACACGATTGAAACTTTCTAAAATGTAGGTACAATCAATCAAAATTTTACACTGTTAAGGTTTTACACATCAGTCCAATTTACCCTTTCTACCTTCCCACGTAATTCTATTTTTGTTGCTCTATATTATAAGGATACCACATACAAAAATGAAGTTTTTGAATTCCATTCTTTACACATGTACTTTTTTTTATCTTACAGGATTGCTACATAAACATGGAAAAAGAAATGCCCTGTCTCTTTAAAAGTTAAATAAATGACATACAGTAATGCAGCATTAAAATCTAACATGTTTAAAAGCCAATTGGATATATCTAATTTAAGGTATATTAAATTTATTAACTTTGCTATAATATTGGGGAAAATTATGTAATTGGGTTTTTATTGTTATTATAAAAACAGTAAAATTCAAAAAGATATATATTTTATAACTATAAAACTAGACAATTTACAACTTTATTTTGTAAAAAATTTCTGTGATTTTGAAAGAAAAAAAAAAAAATCTAGATTCCCTGAATTTTTACAATAAATTTTGAAATGCCTTCAGTTTTTCTCCTGCAGTTTTTAAAATTGATTTTTCAAATTTCATGAGTTTCCCACATTTTCTCTGATCTCAGGGAGAAATTTTATTTATTACACTCAGAACTCTAATTTCTGAATCTCAAATAAATAAATAAATATATTTAAAAATAAATAAATGTATTTAAGAAATGGGCACAAAGCTAACAGGGGACACATTCAAAAAATATAATTAAAAAAAAACTTGAGATATCCTAGTGATACAAAGGAACAAAAATCCCATAGGATTGCATGGGAAGGAAGAAAGAGTAAATCTGACTTATGTGCAGCCAGGCTGTACATTAGTCAAATTCCCACTTTCTTTCTTCGCATGTATGGGATTTTTGTTGCTTTGTTTTATAATGATATCTCATTCAAAATGAAGTTTTTCGGAAGTGAAGTTTCTCTTTGAATATGCCGTCTTTTAGCTTAGTGAGCAACTTTTTCAAAAGATTTATTTAACTACAGTGAACTCTCGTTAAGATGGCCCCATTTAAGATGGATTTCTCGTTATTACGTACAAAAACAGAATCCCCGGCTAAGGTCTATAGGAATTCATGTAATAAACATCGCTTTATACGTACAATTCATTCGTTAAGATGGACATTTTTCCCCTCAAAGCTTACTTTCTTCGAAAAAGAGTCGGTTCCCAAAATCTTTTCAAATTCAATATATATATATATATATTTTTTTTTTTTTTTTTAACATGAAAAGGTTCAATAATAAAAGGGTTAAACTCTTTCACTCTGTGCTATTACACTGTGGGAGGTAAATAGTATTGATTGACAGTGACAGTTGAGGTCAAAAATTTGCACCTGTCTCCACTTCTATTGTGGAGTTATAGTAAAGGATTTTGTATCAAGTTATACTACATGAAGAAAAGAAGTTTTGAAAGTAAGTATCCCTTTTCATGCTTTTATATTTTTAGTGAATAAAAGGGTTTGAGGAAACAAATTTTCATTCGTGTTATACTGTGTAGGTGTACATAACAGTTATTTTAGAGTTCATATAGAACTTCAGTTTATGAACTCCTGTTGTAATGGACTCTCGTTAATATGGACAAAAACTGCTGGCCCTTGATTGTCCATTTTAACGAGAGTTCACTGTATTTTATTAAGTTAATTTAGGATTTTAAGTTTAGATCTCTAAATGAAATAATTATTTATTTACTTTTCAATTGCTCTCTAAACTAAAAGGTGGCATATTCAAATATTTAAAAAAAAAAAAACTTCATTTTTGAATGAGATATCCTTATAATAATGAAGTAACGAAAATATTCCATAGGTTTACACAGAAATGAAGAAAAAGGAAATCTAACTATGTACAGCTTTACGAAAAAAGTGCTCACAATGTTTGCATCGGGAAGGAGGACATTTTTAATGTATATTTAACAATCTTATTTACATTTAAAAAGAAAAAAAGTAAAATAAAATAAAGTTTTAAAAATATATATTTGTAGTGAATAAAGAAGATATTCAAGAGTATTGGAAATAAGAAAAGGTTTTACCAGCAGGAGGATTATCTAGGTAATTTTGCAACTGTTCTTTACTGAAAGCAATTTTAGGTACAGCACTTAGAATTCCTAAATTGGAAATTTGTGGCTTCACAGTAACTTGTTCCATATAACTACAAACTTCGGTGGGAGGAATACGTCTTGTCAAACCAGTTTGTAATCTTTCGAGAAGATAAAATATTACTTCTGTCCTGGATTAAAACAGAATTAAGAATATTATCAATACCAACAATAACTACATGTAAACACATCAGTTATAGAATATTACATTAAAAATAAAAATATTCTTTTAAGTAATTAAAAAACTGAAAGTAATGCACGCTTCTTATAGGATATAGATATACCTGCTAATTATTCTAATTTATTCTGTAATAGAGTTAAGACCCACATTTTTTTCCATACCACTATATTTGTAGAGTAATTTTCAGCAATATGTATAAACCATTAAATATAAAGGCAATTACTGTACAAATATAGTAATGTGAAAAAAAGGTAAATCGCAGCTGTATTACGGGATAAATTAGAATAATTGGCAGGTCTATAAAAATTGACCCGCATACCTAATGATATTTTAAAATAGAACAATGAGAATTTGTATTTAGATTACATAAAGCATGATAAGAATGTAACAGCAAAAAAATGGAATTTCTTTTAACAAAATCAGAGTAAAAGCAACAAAGAAAAATCATGAAGCTTGCTTAGATTATAATTGCTTTCCAACTGTGCTTACTTGACACATCATTTAGCTTTCAATGGATTACTTATTTTTGTGATAACAGTTTAAAATAAAACTAAGCAACAGGTTGCTTTTGTGTAGCAGCATACATTTGTGGGTATTGGTTACATGCATGATGCCAGGGGCCAATACAGGATTTCAAACTTAATACCTATTTTTGAGAAAAATTTTAACTACATTTTATTTTTGTAAAAAATTGTAGCATACACTTTTTCTGTGTGTGTGTGTGGGGGGGGGGGGGGGATTCAATCTAAGTAAAATAATAAAAATAATGCTCAGCAGTTAGTGTGAGGCTGATACATAGCAGAACAGGAGCCAAAACTCACTTCGCTCTGAAGTAAACAGTTCAGTACAGAGAGTGTAAGTAGTTATTTTTATTTGTGCTAGTATCACTGCACTATACATGAATAGTACCAGGGAGGATAGACACATCACCATAGAGTCATCAAAACATCAAACCACCAGACGAATCAGCGAACAATACACTGTGGCCACAATTCCAGAGTGTGTCTGTACCGATACACGTGAGGATAATTTTGTTTACTTATGCTACGTCATTTCTCACCAATAGCAAACGTTTGTGTGTAGATTAAAACCAATATTCTGTATGATTCTTGTTTCGTGAATCGCATCAACAGAAATGCACAAATAGGTTACTTTTCTTCAAAAATGTGTTCATTTAAATGTCAAATTTTGCTGGGATGCCTAAGATTTTTGTGAAAGTACCCATTTTATTTTAGTTGTATGATTTTTGTGAAGGTACCTTTTTTGGGTAAGGTGGGGATCCAGAGTCGTTACATTGTGGGCAGAAAAACTATTACTGAAGGTAATGTGAACTTCAATTAAGGTTTCAACTGATTTCAATATATATATATTTTTTTTTTTAATTCCTCATTTTCTTTTGAGAATTATTTAAATAATTCATTATTAGGTGAATAACACTGAACATTAAAAAATATATATATCCTATAACAAAAATAAATAAAAATGGAATTTGTGTAATTTAGGTAAAATCTGCTCACAAGCAGATTGTTTAAAAAACTATATGTGAACATGCATACATATATCATTGAGCTTTTCTTTCTTTTGTATATTGTAAATAATCATCCATTCTTATTTTGTAAGAAAAATTTATTGTTCTAAGAGTTTAAATTACTTTTTCCCTACAGTTATTCTTTTATCAGATGGAACTTAAAAAAATTAGTTTGTTATTGTATACCTCATTAATAGATTTAATATACAGTCAATAATTTCATTATTAGCAACTTTGTTCTGACAATCTTTCTCATTATTATTATTTATTTATTTATTTATATTTTTTTTGTAATCATAAAATGCAAGTATAGAATTTGCATTCAAGATACTTTTTAAAAAAATTGTTTTGCAGTTTGTAAGTTATTAATAGTGAATTTTATTGTTTACAAACAGGGTTGGGGTTTAGGACGTCTGAAACTGGTTTTGGACAGGAAAGGTGGTTTTTACCGTCCAAAACCTAAAATTATAAGAAATTCTATTCCCTACATTCTTAGTAGCAATTATAATTAATAATTAAAAGTATTTTTTCTGAAAATTTATACATTTTTAAGTTAAAAGAAATTTACAATTTATAAATAGCTATAAAAAAAATTTAATTTTAACGATTCAAAAAATTTTCTTACAATAAAAAATGTATGATAAGATATTCAAAATGAATAATTTGGCTTTTATTTTTAATTGCAAAATACTTACATATTCAATATTTTACAGAAATTATTTTTAAAAGTTCTTTCATAAATTACATACATTAAAAGATACCAAAAATAAAATATAAAAGTTATAATTAGGCAATAAAGTATATGCCTTTTTAAAAAACAGCGGATATGCCCCCCCCCCCCCCCCCCCCCTCAAAAAAAAAATCTTTAAAGTGTGCATAATTTAATATTTTTACATATATATTTTCTCATTTATTCAAAAATAAAATATTTTTGTGTAGCTGCACATTTTTAATATTTATTTCAAGATGATTTATTGTAAATCTTATATATATAATAATAATAATTATATACTAATTTTTTCTCTTGATATATTTATTCATGTTGCTTATAATATATACTGTGTATGTGTGTGTAAATATTATAAATATCAATATTTGAGGTACAATTATCCACATTTTTCCATTAAAGCTTCAGTAATAAATTTTGCTTTTGAATATTATAATTGTTAATATATGTATCTTTCACTAAACATTATGGAATATACTGGAAAATGTTAAAAAACAACAATAATTTTGTAAATTTTGCAAATATTTGCATAATTTTAATAAAATATAATTCTACTAAAAAATATAGTTTAGGACAGTTTAAGACACCAAGGTTTTGGACAGTACGGTAAAAACCATGGTTTATACCGTGGTTTTTACCACAGTGTCCGAAACCTTGCCAACCCTGATTACAAAATATTGTTTTATTGTTTATATCTGGCAAGCTCTGTGGATTTTAAACTTTGGCATAATTTAGGTTGGCGGATTTCTGGCTTTCTACTGTATGTACTTTTCAACAGATAAGTGCTAAAATCAATGATATCTGACACAGAAGTAGTTAAGACATAGAACTTTATTGTAAGGAACTTACCTATCTTCAGGTAGAGCTTTGACACCATCAATAACAACAGATATTGTAGGCTTGCTACCGAAACATTTGTGCAGTGCATCAGATACTTGCTGTTGCTGTGTAACAATTTCTTCATCTTTTTTATTTACAATAATTCCAACTAGGCAGTCTTCAGGTTTTGCAGAAGGTAAACAACTATATCCAACTGCCTAAATAAATAAAACAGATAAAAGTAAAGCTATATGCAATTAACTTAAAATTCAGTATTGGTTACATAACTAATAAATTACTTTTAAATGTCATTGACATATTTTGTCGTTTTTACTAAAAATTTAAGCAATTTCTAAACAAACAATATTATCTATATTAATAAAATGAGACTTTTGTCTGTAAATTTCTCAGAATAAAAAAATTTTGCAATATCTACAAGTTTCACACACCATGAAAGTCGAAAATGACTTCAGAAAATTTAGTCTCTGTGTGTGTGTCATGGTGTTCGTATGTCTGTAACGCAATTTTTGTCCGGGCATCACTTGAGAATGGTTGGACGGAATTCAACAGCACTCAACAGAAACTTAGATCTTTACCCAACTTAAAATTCTATCTATCAATACTTTCGAAATTCCCCTCCGTTCCCCCCCCCCTGAGGGGGGGGGGGGCAAAAGTCAAAAACACGTTTGTAAGCATAATTCGGCTCCAAATTACTTCACAGTAAAGAAATTGCACATGGGGAGACTACACATGAGTACAAATAAAATACTATACGCGATCTGGGAATTTTTGATTTTTAAGGGAAGGGAGGAGGGGGGGGGGGAGAATCGATTTTTGGCGGGAAATTTCGCAAATTCCGGATTTTGGAGTAGGACTCTACAAACAATGGAACAAATATGTTGAAAAAAGCTATCCAACTTTCTTAGAATATTTCCAAAAACACAGTTTTAATTTTTTGTGATTTGCAATTTTTTCTATTTATTTTTTTTTGGGGGGGAGGAAGGTGGTATGAGGGGACAAAATCTGGACATCTCTTATAGTGCTAAATTTGTCTTGAGAAATCTATAGGAGCTGCAGTCACGAATTTTGGTGCTTGGATTGTTTATATGTATCCAACACCTAAAGTAACTGAATTTATCGAAATTACCCTGTTCCCCCCTTGGGGGGGTGGGGCAGAAGATAAAAAGACCTTTGTAGCGAGTGAGTGAGGTTTTTTTTTACGTCACATTACAGTCGGCAGCAAAAGTATCCGACCACTAGTCGATATCAAAAAAGTATACTTAAAATTGCTTTGTTAAATAAATCCTTGTCAAATCCTGTTCATAGACTGACTAAGAACAGGATTCGACAAGGATTTATTTAACAAAACAGTATTAAGTGTACTTTTTAAATATAGGAATTTTTGCTAGCGCTTGAATAATTTTGCTGTCGACTGTAATATGTAAAGCAGCAAATTTGGAAATATTAACTGTTAGGTGGGGAAGGCCAAATAGTAATAATAACAATTGCTCACTAAAATAAAAGGCAACGAGATATTCTTATAAATACAAACCAACAAATATCCCATAGGATTACATGGGATGGAAGAAAGGGGAAATCTGACTGGTTCGTAGGGTTCCGATTAGAGAGTGAGTCAGATTGAATCTCTCATGTTTTTATTTTCCAAGCACACATACTCTAAGGAAAGTATTGTAATCGTGAAAAAGTTCAACTTTGAGATTTTGGTGTATTTATACATTTTGAGAACTCCTGGAGTCAAATTAAATAAATTAGAAAAGTGCAGCCTTAAATTTATTAAATTATTGAGCCTTATGCAGTATCAATAAGGTAAATTATTTTAAATCATTTACTTTTAGAAGTTCTATTGATAAAAGTTCTAACAAAATTTTAGCAATAATCTATATTTACCTTAAAACAACAAAATGGATTATCGGGTGTAAATTCAACAGGGGGTGCATTGGGTGAAAAATAACCTTTTCCTGTACCCCAAGAGGCTTGTAATTGATTCCACTTAGCAATAATTGCATCTCTCTCATCTCCATAAATCAAGGGAGCAGTTAATGCAGTTACAAGATTAGTGACATTATCGACAGGTGCATTCTGAGAAGTAGTTCCTAAAAAAAATCATATTTACATATAAATATTAAATAATACATAAAATTGGGAAAACAAAACGTTAAAAGATGCAGCAAATTACTGGTGATTTAAATACTAATAACCATTTTTCATGAACATTATTACATATACAGAGATGCCAACTTCTAATGACAAAAGAGCAGGAGATTTTTTAACAGAAATCACGAGACTTTTTCCAACAGGAAATTTTATAAGAAAAATGAGTAAAATAATGCAAATTTAATTTTATGTAAAGCTTTATAAGCTTAGGAGGTATTTACAAAGCATCAGTATTAAAATTAAATAAATAATATATGTTTCTTGCAGTAAAACAAACTATCAAAAAAAAAAAAAAACCTCAGACATACAGTTGTTTAAAATTTAAGTCAAAATAGAGAGATTTGATCATTCTACTCCTAATATAAAACAATAAGAATCTTAAACAGGGTGGCTAGTCATTTCCTTCCAAAAAAATCCCTGACTTTTCCCTGACCTTTTTACGAAAACAATTAAGCTTTCATGTGACGCCGACAAAGTTTACACAGATGACACGAAAATAAATAACATTACATTTCTCCCCCCCCCCCCCCCCCCCAAAAAAAAAAAAAAAATAAAAAAAATTTAAATAAATAAATTTAAAATTTTGCTATTTAAAAAAAAATGTCATATATCAAAATATTTATCCACTTTTATTTACTTTTTAATTTTTTTATGACAGGACTTTGAATAGTATGACTAGATTCCAAAAATTGAAATTCTACCTTGAGAGATACTTGTGTATAAGAGTTGCCTATAATATTTTTCAAATTTTTGGAGTTTACTATTTTTCCTTTCCTTTTTACATACTTGCCAACCAATTTTAATAAAAAAAGGGATGATTTTTATTGAAAAACCAGAAGATTTCATTAAAAAAAAAAAAAAAAGGGAAGATATTTTTTTTTTCTCTCTCTCTCTTTGACGTAATAACCTACAGTTTTACAATTTTAATATTTAGAAGCAATCTATAAAAACGTTTTACTATAGATTGATTATACTAAATACATAAAAGTTTTAAATGAAGTTATTTCTCTTCAACATATAAATATCTACAAAACAGAATCTGTAAGAAATCTATTTAACAATAGACAAAAAACTTAGTAAAGTTAAAGTATAACTAATTTTTTTAAATAAATAGAATATGATTTTTGTGCATGTACATTAATCATACATATAAAAAAAAGTAGCAGTAGCTAATTGTCAGTTTCAAACGTGCATAAAACCAACTGAGAATTAATTTTTTTAAATTGATATGGAATAAATTTTTCTGCCTGAAAAAAAAAAAAAAAAAAAATCTTCATTTTTTCCCCATGTTTACACATTTGGTATAAATATGACATACAAATATTTAATTTAATTGAGGAAAAATAAATAGATTCATTAAATTCAACAATAAAGATCTAAAAATAATTACATACGTGAGAAATATTGAGCACTTCCATTGCTTTATTGTTTCTAGAATTGATCATTGATCACAATCCGGGGAAGGGGGGGGGGGGGAGGGGTATACAAAAATAATTACAGAGTAAGAAATATTAAACTCTTTCAATTCAACTCTACTTCTGGAATCTAACGAAATAAGTTTAAAATATTTTCATTTATGTTGCTGATGGATAAAGATTAGGAAACAAAAGACTTCTGCAGAACATTTGATTGCTGATCACTAGTTGGAGATAAATGAAAGGAGGAGGGGGGTGGGGAGGGGCAAAAAATAATTACATCAGAAAGAAATATTTAACAATTCTAGTTCTTTACATGTTCTATAATCTCATAAAGCAAGTTTGAAATTAATATTGACATTTATGTTATGGATGGAGAAAGATTGGGAATCAGGAGTTTTCGTAGAACATTTGGGCTTTCTTTTTAAAACGAACGATATCCGCGACTTTTTCAAAAACGGAAGATTTCATCATCTGTCCGGAAGACCGGAAGATATGTTTAAAAACCGGAAGTCTTCCGGGAAAACCGGAAAAGTTGGCAAGTATGTTTTTATATAAAGATGAATTTTCTTTTTTCAATTAAATTTTTGAAAATTAAAAAAATAAATAAATAAACTAACTTACGATTATTTAATGTATTTTGCATCTTATGTTTACATATCAAAGTTACAGATTTTAACGGAAAAATACTTATTAAAATCAAAGCGATTTTCGGAGAAAACTACGGAAAACTCCGACCGCAGGGTTCGCGCGACAACGCGGGAATCTGGCAATATTTTAAAAAATCCCACTTACAAAAATTTTATATACGCGCTTTTCCCGCATTTATATTCCCACTGTTAATTAACAAATTAGTACAGAATTCCTTGTCCAACTTTTTTTTTTATTATTATTATTATTTAATGGTGAATAATTAATTGATAAACCTCCCCCCCCCCCTTTCCAGAAAAACAACGGTCAAAGGTCAGACGGATCTGCCTTTTTTTTTTAATGAGCGCAATCGATTTATCACTGAAAAATGCAGTTTGGAACTCCCTTTTAATTATCACAGCTGTCAGCTCAATGTTTATTTAATATTTTGCCGCGGCAGTCTGGTTGAGGCGAGTGGAGGGGGGAATAGATTCAAATCAATGATCTCTTCACCCCTTCACTACTGTTTGAGATAACTGTACTTTGTTTTTCTTTGTAGAATCCAAGAGTGAGAGAATCCGGCGTTTGCTAGAAATGGGAAGTTGCAGATGGGAAATTATAATATTCTTTTTATTTATGTTCTTTCTTCTTCCCCCCACAGAAACGTCGGTTAAAGAGTGTAAACAAACAATTTTAGATTACATTTTGTGGTTAACGCTGTAAAAAAGTTTATTAATGAAATAAGAAATTGTAGGTTGGATTGACTTTTTTTTTTTTTTTTAACTTTCTTTTATATTTAAAAGAAGAAAGTATTAGATTCGTAAAAATTTTCGACTTCCGGTTTTCGATGGATTTACACGTTTTGAGAGGTCCGGAACATGATATGACCAGATTTAAAGTTTTTAATTAAAAGAAGCTGCAAAAATCTTTTAACGCGAATAAATAAAATAAAAAAATTAAATAAATAAATAGAAAAAATTACCATATTCCAAAATTAAGTTAATAATAAAAATTACGGAATTGGCGAGATTATAGCAATTCCGAATTATCAGCTTTGTCTAGCTTCACATTTAGTTCTTAACTTAAAAATATTATTAGAAATAAATAAAATATAAAATACTTACAGCGTATATAATCCACAGCTACCCAAATCCAAAATTTTCTTTTCAGTTGGATCTCCGTTCATAGCAGTTTTTAAATCTTTTAAAAATTTTATATTCAAGTTAGGGACTCTCATTTCGTCTCCCAAACTTCCTTCAAAAAAAAAAAAAAACCGCAAACAATGAAAGTCTCGTTCGTTCGCGCAGCGGAAGTGGCTAGCCTGCCGCTCTTCTTTCCAACCAATTTGAACGTGGGGTGTCGCGTCACACTTATTTATTTATTTTTTTATTTATTCTTCTTTTTTCGGAAATTGGTCGGGAAAAATTACTGATTCTTTCATATAAATCATGGAAATATATTTCTTTTGGATGCAGCATTTTTTTTCTTTAAAAAATTCCCTGACTAATAAGCAAATTCCCTGACATTTCCCTGACTTTTCCAGAAACCAAAAAATCCCTGACGTTTCCCGGTTTTCACGGTTTTCCCGGTCGCTCGCCACCCTGTTAAAGTAATAAAGAAATGAAAATATCAGCTATATTCTAATGAAATTTGAATTTTTTAAGTTTTCAATAATGGGACAAAAATGAAAGTTAAAAATTTATTCTTAGCAAAAATTAGTTTAAAAGCATTGTATAGTAATTCACATTCAAACTGAACTTGATAAATTGCAGGGCAAGATAAATTTCAATTTTCTTTCACATTTTTTTACCCAATCCCACAAATTTTAAGCCTAAATTATGCTAAGAGGAATAGATAAAAATTATATCAGAAAAGCAGGGGAAATGAGTGGAAAATCAACAGCATAGAAAAACAAGCAAAAAGCAGGAGACTCCTACCAAAAGCAGGAGACTTTTCATGTCTGCATATACATATAACAAATTCCGTAATTTTTTCAGCATTAAAAATCTTCAGAAAATGATTCACTATTTTGTTATTAATTTTGTTATTTTAAAAGCCTTCTATTTATTTATTTTTATTATTTAGGAGGCTAAATTAAACAATCGCCCTCTTAAAAACGTTTAGTGTCCAGATATTTAAATACTTTACTTCCTGACCTGCAGTTTTCTGGGGATAAATTTAGAGCATTACTGCAAGAACAAATACATAGAGTTGGCATGTATACAAGAAAAATGATTGCTTACTTCTATCATGTACAAAAAATATAGCCAAATATGTAAAAAAGTTAGTAAATGTATGAAGTAGAAAATCAAATAAAATATTGAAATATATAACTTTAAAAATGTTCAAGAATATATACTGAAGATTCGATTATGTATACTGAACTATGAAATTTCAATAAATAACTTTATATATTGAAATTCCAATACTTTAACCTTGAAATTTCTTAACATATGAAATATAATAATCTGGTGTGACACTAACATTACTTTGTTCTTGACCGTATTTTTTTTTTTACTATTAAGACGTATTATTACAGTTTAATATGTTAAGATAAGAAGTACTTTTCCAGTGCACTTTGAACAGTTTAAAATACCTTTAAAAACAGATTCACTTGACATACATTTCTGTGTGAGGCAGGCTTAAGGAAGGAAAAAAGTTAATTTCTGTGTGATATCAATAACATGTTTCCAGTTCCAGACATGGTACAAGCTTACAGAAAAAAGGCTGAACTTTTCACGACCCCCCCCCCCCCTCAAAAGTGGTATCAGGCAACTGACACAATATAAATTTTTCAATAATAAAAATGTTAAATCTGGTTGCATACATGTACACACAATAAACAAAATCAGAAATATAAATCTTACATTAAATATCATATTAATTATAATTAAAATAGCTGTAAGTGCTTAAAAAACAGATAAAATTATTACATATACTTGAAAACAAGTTTATTCTATAGAAGCATTGTTTGCTAGAGCAATTGATTAGCAAAATAATGTAGTTCAAGTTCATTAGGAAAATGCAGTTGAAGTGCTATTTCTTTTTCATTTTCTCCAAGTTTGAATTTAACATAATTTGAATTTAACATTGAATTTTAATAATATAATGCAAAAATTCAGGCTGAGCACCCTCCCCCCCCCCCCTACACATGTCCAAAAAGATTTAATGCAGATTTGCATTGGTCCCAAGAATAATAATTTTCAAGCTTAAAAAGGCTGAAAAGTAACATGTCTGCAGTTCAAAACACAGAAAATTAAAATGAACAAAAATTAAGCAAGTAAATTACTAAAACACTTCAAAGCAATTCTATGAATATTTAAGATTATTATGAAGAATAAAGTAAAATATAAGCTTTGTAAAAATAAATTATGAATTAAAAAAAATAAATAAATGAGAAGCTAATTTAAATACAAACAGTGTGATTTTTCATTTAAATACTTCTCTCAGTTATATGTGACTTTCATAAGGTCCCCACTTGAGAAATAGGAAATAACACTACAGATCTTTCACTTACAAGCAGCACTTTGTACAGTCTCTTTCAACTATATTCAATTATACAGAAAATTAATTAACATACGCTCCTGCTCAAAAGTTTAGCAAGATTTGCAAATGATCAGTTTTCTTCAATTTAAAAACTTATATCTCAAACTTATCCAATCATTAAATCTTGGTATACTACAGCAGTAAAAGTACATCGTAGGAAAGATTTGTAGTACAAAATCTTTATTTTACTTAAATAATAATAAAAAGCTATTAACTTTCAAGTATAGATATACTAGGCAATGCTGGTTTTTGTCTTGGAATAGCGTAGCATCCATAACAAATATCTAAGTGCTTTAGAGAAGTACGAATTTTTTTCCAATCATGTGATATACAAGATATTCCATTACAGAACAATGGTAACATTCCATATTAAAACTTTTACCATGGATGAAGAACAGAGCAACACAATCAAAGAATCTCTTACTTTACAAGATTTTGTGATAGTTGTTGAAACTTTCAGAATGTTTTTGTCTCTTATAATATCATATGTATAAGAAATTAAAACATAAAGATCCATCAATATAGATAAGTAAATGTATTAGTATGCTATTTTTTTTCTTACTTTAATGTATGTCAGAACTACATAACTTATTAACTGTAGATATATATATATATATCACTACAGTTAAAGTACCTTTTAAAACACTTTAATTATTATATTACTAGCAGGCTATGCCCGCTTCGCTGGTCACTATTTTTAAATGAATCACAATAATTAATGAATTCTCAAAATTGCATTAATTTTTATCATATGATAAAAAAAAGAAAAAACAAATTCTGATCGGGAAAAATATCACACTGGGTCCCCACTGCCTTCGGCAGCGTAGACCCGTGCGCTGCACGCGCGTATTCCTTCACCATCTTTATGATTTCTCAAAATTCCATGTTATTACTCATAAACTTTCATTCTTAAGAAAAGGAATGAAAGAAAAATATCATTTAGCACTGGATAAAAACTCGTACCGGGACCCAACTGCCTTCGGCAGCGCAGACTCATGCGCGCACGTGTGAGGATATACAGTCGGTAACAAAAGTGTCCGAACACTAGTAAAAATTCCTATGTAAAAAAAGTACACTTCATACGGTTTTGTTAAATAAATCCTTGTCGAATCCTGTTCTTAGACTGACTAAGAACATGATTCGAAAGGGATTTATTTAACAAAACCGTATGAAGTGTACTTTTTTTACATAGGAATTTTTGCTAGTGTTCGGACACTTTTGTTACCGACTGTACGTGCACTGTGCACGTATATTCTTTCTCAACTCAAACTTTTATTATTAAGAAAATAAAATTAAAAAAAAAAAAATCTTTTATCATGGGGTAAAAACTCGCACTGGGTCCCATGCGCGCTGCATGCGCACGTGTTAAGATATACATGCGGTGTGCGCACACATTCCTTCTGAAATCAGACTTTTATTCTTAAGAAAAGAAAATTAAAAAAAATCATTTCTCATCAGGTAAAAAGTTGGTCCGGGTCCTTACTGCCTTCGGCAGCACAGTCTCGTGCGCGCTGTGCGCACCTATTCCTTCCCCACCCTTCCAGTCCCTCCTAATTAACCTACATATACCAATTTTGAACGGTCTAACTCAATTAGCTAAGATGCAAACGAAAACCTAATCAGGACACCTTAAAATTGTAAATCAGGTGAAATCTCGAATTCCACTTTCGATAATAAAAAAGAACTTTAAAATATCTTTCGAGTGATGTATTAGAAATAAATTAATCATAATTAGAATTTGAAATACTGAAATTTAAAAATATTACAGTGCCATCTGGCGGTAGAAATTTCTGTAATCTATTGTTCCATTCCAGATCAACAAAGCTTTCAAATGATGTATTACTTATGAAATTATTTTATTTAGTAGCTGAGATACAAAAGAAAACCTAATCAGGACACTTCAAAACATGTAAATCGGGTGAAATCTCGAATTCCACTTTTGATAATATAAAAGTACTTTAAAATATCTTTCGAATGATGTATTAAACATAATTTAATCATAATTAGAATTTGAAATATTGAAATTTTAAAATATTACAGCGCTATCTGGTGGTAGAAATTTCTGTAATCTACCGTTCAATTCCAAATCAACAAAGCTTTCAAATGATGCATTACTTATGAAATTATTTTAATTAGTAGCTGAGATACAAAAGAAAACCTAATCAGGAGACCTCAAAACGTGTAAATCGGGTGAAATCTCAAATTTCACTTTGGATAATATAAAAGTACTTTAAAATATCTTTCGAATGATGTGTTAAAAATAATTTATTAATAATTAGAATTTGAAATATTGAAATTTTAAAATATTACAGCACCTTTAAAATATCTGGCGGTAGAAATTTCTGTAATCTACTGTTCAATTCCAAATCAACAAAGCTTTCAAATAATGTGTTACTTATGAAATTATTTTAATTAGTAGCTGAGATACAAAAGAAAACCTAATTAGGACATTCTAAAACATGTAAATCACGTGAAATCTCTAATTCCATTATCTACAATAGTCGGTTAATGGAAGTAAAAAGAAAAATAAATATTTTTTAGGTCCCCAAAACCTATATATACCACGGTAGTCGGGTAATGGAAGTAAAAAGAAAAAGTATTTTTTTAGTTCCTTCAAATGTATTTTGTTGCTATGGAAACTCATATCGTCTATTGAAAGATAGATTATGTGTTAGAATAAAATTTAATTTGCAATTAAAATGTAACTGCTTTGTTTATTAATGAAAACTAATGAAATTTTAACTGCAGGTTGGTTTTGTGCTGAATAGGTTGTATATTAAGTGTTGTGTGTGAAAAAGAAAATTTGAAGCACTTTGAAATTTGCAATTTTTAACCCCAGTTCAAGATCATGTGACATTAATTACTTCCAGATGTTTTGTTTCCATTCCAGACAATGGTTAAAATCGTCTGCTGATAGAATGCCTCTTTTTAAGCAATAAGCCGTGGATTTTTGATCATTTTTCAATCGACATGGGTCGACATTTTAATTAATATCTCCGAAACTAATTAAGATTTTTAAATTCTGTTTTCAGGAGGACCTCGGAAAGGCTCCAGAGCATCCGTATGTCAATTCTTGTACTTCTGTGTTCAATAGGAGCTGAACGTATAGAAGAACAGACGAACAGACAGACAAACTTTTCCTTTTATTATTATAGATTACAGTAGAAGAGCTTTATGATGCAATTCTCCATACAACGCACAACCTCTCAAACATAAACAATGAATTTTGTAGTTAACAAACACATTGTTCCCACTCAATTTCAAAAATAAAATTCCCCGACTTTTTCAGGTTTTCCAGGTCTATTTTTAGAAAATTCCAGTCACAAAATTTGGTTTGTGACATAAAAAATAGCTCATGGTATAAATCAAAACATAGCTCGCAACATAAAAGACAACATAGTAACGTGACTTGTGATATAAATTGAATGTTCAAAAAGCATTTTCCAGGTTTATATCATCATTTTTCCTGGTTTTTGAGCAATATTTACAATTTTCCCTGATATTTCCCTGACTTTTCCAGGTTTTCCCTGTTCTCCCTAAACCGTGGAAACCCTGAACACTTTGTAAAAAACTGTTATTCTGTAGCGAAGTACGTGTGATTACATTTGTTTCCATTTATCTGCTTAATCCAAAGCTTTTTAATAAAAAAGTTGCTATTACATTTTTCTTTTTAAGTGAATAATATAATGAATGATTTTGTACAGACATATATGGACTATATTTATAAGGTAAATTTAACAATGAAAGTTATGATCCACCCAACTTCTGTTCTAAAGAATGTAACTTAAAAATACCCTACTCTATTTTGATATGTTTCAGACATATCCGGCCTTGTATACAAGAACACAATCTATATAATGCAAAACCTTGTGTTTTTAGGTTTGTGTTTTTAAGATCTTCTACTGTATATAATTTCTTTTTACCTGTGAATCCAAGACCAGATGACTGACCCAAGCCAGATGAAAACAAACCACCACCACCTAATCCTCCAGATGGCTGACCTACATACAAACATGGATACATTCAATAAACATAATGATAGAAGGTGTTTTCGATTTAGATTTCAAAGTACCGTAATTTCGTGTATATAACCCGCAGCATAAAAAAATTATCTAAAAATAATTATAACCGAAAGATACCCTGCACTAGAAGATACCCCACACTTTTAAAATCACATGGTCAGCAATCACCTTTTGTAATTTAATACTAATTACTATTATTTTAATAATAAGTAGGAAAAGATACAAATAATAAACAAATATACAAATAAATATAAATAATAAACAAATAAATTTACTTACCTGTAGTGAAGAAGCAAATAATCATAATTTATTATCAATCTTTCTCTCTATATAAATTACTATAATCTGGAGTAACTTCTAATGATAAACACCTTTATTCGATTTATAAGAAAATTATAGATTAATAATAAATTTATTTACAAAATTCATTCCAATCCATCGAATTCAGATTCTTCCGTATCAGAATAAAAATGTTGCAATATTGTTTAGGACAGTTCGTCTTCATCATCCTTATTATCCTCCTCATCAAGTTCCTTTTCACTGTCTTCAATTTCATCGTCATTATAGGTTAATATTTTAGACTTTTTTAATCCAAAATTTATCGTTTTGATAGTAATAGAGTCCCAAGCGTTTATTACCCATTCAGCTACCATTCACTGGAAATACTTTAATTTTCTCCTTTTTCGCGATAGATACCCCGCAGGACATAAAAAGCCACTTTTTTTTTAATAGATTACCCGCGGGTTATACACGCAAAATTAAGGTACTTAAAAGTAACAGAATTACTTTAAAAACAGATCAATTTTCAGAAGATTGAAACTAAAGTAATCCAATACAGTCGAATCTCGTTAAAGTGAATTACTTTTAACATGAACTGTCTCCACAATCCCCGTCAAAATGAAAATTAATTTAGTTATATGAAGATTAGTTACTGATAACATGAACTACTGATAGCATGAACAAATTTTTTATCCCCCTTGAGATTCACGTTAACGAGGTTCGACTGTATTTACATATGATTCAATCTTAAAATAAGTCAAAGTATAATTAAAATTATATTGATAATAAAATGCTATAATTTTATTATATTTTTTTTTCATTTTTGTAAAAATGTATGATAAGCAAGATTTCAATTAAAACAGAAAAATATTATTTGTTTTTATTTTAAAATCACAGCAGTATGGAGCTACAACGTTATCACCCGAGAAAACAGAAAACAAAAGAAAGAAAAAATTAATCGCAGAATTAATATTATACAAGTACAGTCAGAAAAATAAATTAATTAATTAAAATAACAAAAAAAAAAAAAAAAACACCCATGTGTATGGATTTTACTTGTGTACAAAAAATAAAAATAAAAAATAAAATAATAATAATAGTAGACTTAAGGGGAAAAAAAATCTGTGTAAAAAAACTATTTTAATAAGTAAACATTAAAAACATTGAAAAAAAAAAAAAAAACTTTTTTTTAAATGAAATATGAAAAGACATTATCGTCTTAAAAATCTGAGTTTAGCATTCTAGTTTTAGAATGGGTGTGTTGGGGGAAAATTACCAAATGAAAATCCAGAACTAGTTGTGGTTGGGCCGAATCCTCCAAAAGTAAATGAAGAAGTGGTAGTAGTTGGAGCTCCAATGCCAGTAAAACTAAAGGGTGCAGAAGATGGCTGAGACGTTCCAAAAGAAAACCCAGTTCCAGCACTTGTGGTAGTGGTACCAAGTGGATTTCCAAAAGAAAATCCAGTACTAGCAGTAGTAGTAGTTCCAAGACCTCCACCAAAAGAAAAGCCTGTGCCAGCAGTTGTTGTGGCAGTGTTTCCAAATGAAAATCCCGTTGTGCTTGCAGGAGCTGCAGATGTTCCAAATCCACCAAATGCTTCAAAGTAAGAAAAACATACAAATACATGTTTTCCCCAAAATTAAAAAAAAAAAAAAAAAAAAAAAGTTAACACACAACTACAGCTTGCAAAGTTTAGCCATTATATTTATTTAATAAATCGTTACTGATTTCATAATTATTAATTTTAAGCTCACTTTATTGCATATATTTATTTCTAATTAAAAAGCTTTTAAATTGTTATGGAAATGAATAAACCTTGACGAATGAACTGTTTCTGATATCTATAGTACAAAAATTTGTGTTTAGTTTAGAGAAATTAAAACAAAAACTATACATGTGTCAAAAACAAAAGAAATTATCAAAAGTTGAAATTAATTCAGAATGAAACATAAAAATTCGCAAATTAAATGTAAAATGAATGAATTAAAATACCTGAAGTGGCCCCAAAAGCAGGAGCAGTTGAAGCAGGATTTCCAAATGACATGTTATATGCTGCTTACTGTGTCATCAACCCTTTAAGTAGATAAAACAAATTATCAAAAATATGTATAAGATTTACATTAAAAACCAAGTGAATAATGCATTATGAAAAAATAAAAATCTTAGAAACTATTTCAAATTCAAAGAAAAAAAAAATTCTTTGGCCAGGCCAATTCTCAATACAAGAACAAGATGCATATTTAAAATTAAAACTTTTATGCTGCAATCAAAAACCTTTTTATTCTCTTAAATAGAAAAATTAGTCTTGTTTTAATATAAAAATTAAAATATATAGATACGTATATATTTATAAAAATTTACATTTAATGTAATCTACACCATATCCTATTTATTTCTTCATTTAGCTCAGGACTGGGAAAAAAAACCCAGTCGAGTGGGTTTTGCCAGGGTTTTATCGTTTTTTTTTTTCCATGGTTTTGAGAGAGAAATATTTTTCTCTTTTTGTAATATAAAATATATTAATAAGATGATTTAAAAAATCAAAAGTTAATTATTCATTAAAATCAAAATTATAAAAATTTAATTTTAAAATTTCTAAGTTTCCTTATTAAATTATAAGGAATTTTTAAAATTAAATTTATGCTTCAAATATTCTAAAATTCTGTTTATCTGTTCTTTAGAATAAATAAATAAATAGTTATTTAGTATTGTTTTTAAAGTTTCCTAATTCAATAGATTTTCATCAAATATTTTGAATTATTGTTCTTCTATTACATATTAGCATTTCACTGTTAAAGTTTTCCAGTATTTTTTTTAATTTAAATTTTATTTATTTATATTGTACATTCCTTGAGCCCAACAATTTTCTTTATATTTGAAAACAACTTTGATTTTTATTGCTTTTATTTCTTTATAAAAAAATTTCATTGAATTTTAATTTTTAATACAATACAATTATAAATTATTTTTTGTTGGGATTCTTTCAAGATTTTGTTCGATAAAGAAATTTGAGCACCTGCACTGCAATATTTTCGAAAAATCTTTGTCCATGTTCAAATAATGTGCATTATATTTGTTTTACATTTATATATTTGTTAGAAGTTAGATAAAAGTGAAATTTTCAATATAGATTTTGGAAAAACCCACTTGCTTTTTTTTCTAGTTTTCTTTTCAAGTGGGTCTTACTGAAAAAACTCACCCGGGTTTTTTCGAGTCAGGCAAAATCTAGCCAAACCCTGATTTAGCTGCATAATATTACATTTGTAGAATTTTTCATATTTGTGGTTAAATAATTGATTAGAGAAATTCTCCAAATGTTTACCATTGAAGGTTGTTTTAAAATAACTTAAATAAACATTAGTCAGAAGGTGCATACAAAGAAGTTAAACAGTGGCGTCGCCAGAAAAAATTTCAGGGGGGGGGAGGGACACAACCTGAAAAAATATTTTTTTAAATAAAATTCTGATAGCATAGTTTTAAATTTAAAGAAAAAATGCTTAGTAGAATTCTCCAGGAGGGGGGGGGGGGGGGGGGCAAGTGCCCCCCTGCCCCATTCTGCCGACGCCCATGAAGTTAAACTAAATAATAGTGCTATCTCTAGACTAATTTGGCAGAATGCAACACCTGGCATGGCAGCCCATTTTAACACTTTTAGCACCCAGAGGCTCTTTGCAGTTTTTTAATGCCCAGAATCCCTTAGATACTTTTCTTCCTTATATGCAGTTTTCTGGAGATAGTTTAAAAACACTTTTGCAAGAACCAAATGCATATAGCCAACATATATACAAAAAATAATAATAATTTATTTTTATCAGGTATAAAAACTGCAAACAGACGGAAGAGCAACATATTGAGCAAATGATGCTCTTTTTTAAATAAAATTGCCCTTTTTATTGTGTCCCCCTGCCCCCCCCCCACACCTGGACAGCCCTTTTCTTTTTTTAGAGTCAGCCCTAAGTGAGGATGATTGAATCAAGTTACAAATATATATATATATATATATATAGCAAGTGCGCTGAGTGGCCCAAGATAAAGAATCCTAGAAGAGAAGAAACCCAAAAGCATTTGTATATTAACAAAGCAATAATCAATAACATTTTGAATGCCATGTAATAACATGTGAAGCACATTTATTTGAATAATGAAAAAGGAAAAGAGCAGGAATGGGAAGAACGCAATCTGCAGCTGTTAAGGATATGCAGTTAAGGCTAAGTACCAATGTCACGGCTCGAAATTAACAGTGATCCATCAGTCTCGGACTGTAAAAATATTCAATGGACCAGCAAAATATAAATTCTAGTGGTCCACCGGAACAGTGAAGTGAAGCTTTTCAATTATATTATTTTTCTGTAAAACTGCCCATAAATCTATCACAGAAAAGTATGTTTATAACAACAGTAAGAATATTTCATTATAATTATCAATATCACTTAATTCTTTGTAATTTTTCATTTATTTTTAATAACTTTTAATTTTTTTTTAATCTTTTAATTCTCAATGATTAATGTGTGACATTTATCTTGTTTATTAAAGCATAATATATAAATAACTTATATGTTGAATCGGGAAAACAATCGAAATATAATATAAATGATCACAGTTGTAACAAAAATGATTCAATACGCATCAGGGTTGGGGTTTAGGACGTCAAACTGGTTTTGGACAGGACAGGTGGTTTTTACCGTCCAAAAGTGTCCTGAACTGTCTAAAACTGTCCGAAAGTGTCCAAAACCTAAAATTATAAGAAATTCTATTCCCTACATTCTCAGTAGAGTAGCAATAGAAACTAAAAGTATTTTATACTGAAAATTTAGACTTTTTAAGTTATAAGAAATTTACAATTTAATAACAGCTATAAAAAATTTTAATTTTAATGATTCAAAAAATTTTCTTACAATAAAAAATGTATGATAGGATATTCAAAATGAATAATTTGTCTTTTATTTTTAATTGCAAAATACTTACATATCCAATATTTTACAAAAATTATGTTTAAAAGTTATTTTATTAAAAGTTCTTTCATAAATTACATACATTAAAAGATACCAAAAATAAATAAAATATAAAAGTTATAATTAGGCAATGAAGTCCATGCATTTTCAAAAACAGCAGATATCCCCCCCCCCCCTCCCCCATCAAAAATAAATAAATCTTTAAAGTGTGTACCATTTAATACTTTAACATATACATATTTTATCATTTATAATACAAAAAATATATATATGTTTGTGTAGCTGCACATTTTTATTATTTATTTCAAGATGATTTATTGTAAATCTTTTATACATATATATATATATTATTTTGTTCTCTTGATATATTTATTCATGTTGCTTATATATCTGCGTATGTGTGTGTAAATATTATAAATATCAATATTTGAGGTACAATTATATACATTTTTCCATTAAAGCTTCAGTAATAAATCTTTGCTTTTGAATATTATAATTGTTAATATATGCATCTTTCACTAAACATTATTATTATTAGAACTTAATGGAAAATATACTGGAAAATATTACAAAACAATTATTATAATAATTTTGTAATTTTTTCAAATATTTGCATAATTTTAATAAAATATAATTCTACTAAAAAATATAGTTTTGGACAGTTTAAGACACCAAGGTTTCGGACAGTACAGTAAAAACCATGGTTTATACTGTGGTTTTTACCATAGTGTCCGAAAACTTGCCAACCCTGATAAGCATCGACCAAAAGTACTACCTGTTGAAACCTGTAGATCAAGAGGAACAAGAAAATATAATTTTGTCGCGGATCAACACAATGTGAGGACATATGAAAAAGCTGTGGGTTTGCAGCGAAAGATCTCATGTGAAGCTTAAAATAGGCCTTATTAATCGATTACAAAAATTTATGTTAAATTATTAAAATATTGCAGTGTAGAATGATTTAATCAATATCAATTAAAAAATTTCCTTTTAAAAAATTTTAATTTGGTTGAATAATCATCTGCATTAACATATTTTGTTATGAATAGTACATAAATATTTTTTTTAGCTTGCCATATGATAAATTTATATCCTTGATTTGTTGGCGAGGGAAAAATATTCACCAAAATGTAAGCAAATCACACTAAACATCTGTTCTCAGAATCTGCTAAGATTTTCTTAAAAATTATACAAAAATTTCTGTTTTCAATTTTAAATATTTTGGGCTAATTAAAAAAAAAAAAAAAAGATAAATGAAATTTACCACTAAAATTATCAAAGGGGTCCAATACTAAAGTTGTAGAAAGAATCTAATTAAAAATTTCAAATTATGTATTTTTTAATTATATACATACTACTAATAATAAATATTTGTTTGTTTGCAATCTATAGAAAAGACTATAGCATGTACAGTTCTGAATTTTTAAATTTTTTTGTAAGTAAACGAATGTGTGTAGTTTTGCAACATACCCTTATATTTTATGCTTACAACTGTTTATTTTGTTTGTTTGTTTTTTAACATAGAAAGAAATATTTATTACACAGGAATAAAAAAAATTGAAAAGTTAAACCTGTAATCAAAATTTTATATATAGAAATATATATATATAAGATAATACATATATATATATATATATATAATACAATATATTTCATGGAATGAATTCTATAATATCCATAAATATATATATATAAATAATTAAAATACACATATCACTGGCATGCAGTTAGTACCAAACATGTATGTATTAGTACTCATTTCAAATATTTTAATAATTATTTATATATTACTTTATATCATCAAATGGTTTATTTATAAAGAGTTATATATATATACATTCTTTTTGAAAATTCATTTAAAAATTGTGACGAGCGACATAGTTACTGCTAGTTTATCAATAAAAGAACGATTATTTAATTGTTAGTATAATTTTGAAAGGTTTACATATTTTTCAAAAAAAAAAAATAGAAAAGAATTCAGCATTTAAAAAGTCTACGAAAGATAGTTGATGACACATAATGTAAAATTGCTGATGTTTATAATTATAATATCAAACACAAACCTACAAGTAATTACTTAAATTTTAAGTGCTGTTTATGAAAATTTCGAATACTACAGAATTTGCATCTATTTCCCTAAACTTTAGGCGTTGCTTACGAAAATTTCGAATATTACATAAGTTTTCACATAAGATCATTGAACAATCAGGAAATTTTTATAAAATATCAGCATAAATTTTATTCCTTTGATGATCTAATGAGTAGTATATAAATACTTTTCAAACATTGTATAGAGAGTAAAATTTCTGTGATTATTTGTTTATATCCTGCTTAACTATTTGCTAAACACGTTTATACACACAATTTGAAGAAGTGTTTAGTTCTATCGAAAAGAATTCACGTTACTCATAATTTATAAATTAATAAAAATAATCATATTTTAAACCATGTACAATAAAGGGAATTACGCTTTAAAATATAAAATTTAAGACAAATAGTGAAAAACCATAAAAAAATATATTTACTTTATTTGGTATTAATATTGGTAGAGGCACTTCAGATTTAAGCAGTAGTTTTCACATTTCGTAGAATCAAACTGTTGATACAAATAAATTTGTTATTTACATTTACTCTTTTAACTTTAACCTGTAGATTTGGCGGAACGGAAAATGAAATAAACTAAACTCACTTTCAAAAACAAAAATTATAAACAATGATGATCACAAACAAATACAGTCATAGTTAACATAAATTTATCCATAATCCAATGAGGTGTTTTCTGAGTGTAGAAGTAGAGTAGAGAGCGAGTGAATGTCTTTTTTTTTTTTTTTTTTTTTTTACGTCACATTACGTCTTTTTTTACGTCAAATTACGTCGGCAGCAAAAGTATTCAAGCACTAGCCTTCCGATGTCAAGAAAGATACTTAAAACTGCTTTGTTAAATAAATCCTTGTCGAATCATGTTCTTACATTGACTAAGGTTGAGTTCACGATACACAGCCCGGGCTTGGGCTTGGGTATGCACATCCCCCGAAAATGACGTCATAACTTTAACCTGGGTAATCGTTTTCGTGAACGCTTTTACCCACTCTCCATTTCCCCATTGTTGTTGTTGACGCTAGCAAATCAACCAGACAATTACAAACATGGCGGATTTCGTCGATGTTTGTGTATATTTTAAGATTCCAAAAACAGGAGTCACAAAACATAAATAGCTTAATAAAAAAGAAATTATCTTCCAAGAATAAGATATATGAAAATTATAAAAGAAATGGATGATTAAACAAATTTCAGGAGATATTTCATACTAAATCGTGAAACAGAAGCTGTTGTTGGAAGCATGGTATGTTTTTTAAATCGTATTTTCAGACGAATTCTTTTCTTTAGTTTAAATTATTTTATACTGAGAAGTATTTGAGCGGTTAAATCACATTTTCCGGTTTATGTTGGTATTATTTATACAGGTTTCTTTTTTGTATTTTACATTAGATTAAATAGCACTTGTTAATTGTGCAGTTGTACTAGTGTGACTTCGTAATGCATATCAGATTTAACAGATTCATGCTTCGCGTGTTAATTTGGTTTTATGTATTACTATCATTTGAGAAAAATGTAATTTCCTATAAAATGTACATGCTAATGTTTTAATGTTGAAATTTAAAGAAGTACTAAATTTTATGGATGATCAGATCAAGTTTACATTGAAAAGATTGAATTAAAACCGGATACTTTTCATGTTTTATTGCGTCTTATTTAAAAAATAAAATTGTGTTCAATTTTTTAGAATGTTATCTATTTTATAATGTATTCAACATTCTTTGTTTTATGTAAGTAATTACTTTGGTTTATGAAATATAATAAATGGTATCCTGATTAATCTATATATTACATTCTTATTAAGTGATGCTGTGTATGTAGTGGAGTTACTATTAATTATAAATTATCATTTAAAAAATTTTGTGTGTGGAGAGAATTTTTCAATCATTGAATAAAACCAAAAATAAAAGAAAAACTTTAAAGAACATTAAATACCTTTTACAATCCTTCATTTTTGGCAGCTTTAATTATTATATATTTCGACTACATTCGTAGTCGTCCTCAGATGTTGTAAAAGGTATTTAATGTTCTTTAAAGTTAATTCGTCCTTCTAAAGCTTTTCAAATATTTATAAAAGAAAAATTTAAGTCCCAGAGAACGTAGTGATTTATGCTTTATGCATTTATATTTTGCTTTTAGCATAGGCATAGATTTGATATGTTGTCCTTGGGAATCGAAAACATACATGACGTGTATATTTTCATGATATATATTGGGCAAAATATTGTTTCATATTACTGATTGCTCCCTTAATATTCATTATCAAGATAATCAGGATTCTTCAGAGGAATTAAATATGTTTGTTAAATAAATTGGTGATCTCTTCTTTTTCACTAAGGACAACAGATATTATATCTTTTTCTTAGCATATTTATCACATTATAAAATTTTGCAATTTAAACTTTAAATGTAGTTATATAATGTAAACTTTATCAGGCCTGGGATCCTCGAGTACTCAGTTGCCTTTAATCTTAAAACACCAAATACCAATGAAAACTTGATCATCCATAAAAAAAATAATAAATGCTACTTTAAACTGTAAAAAAAAAAAAAAAAAAAAAAAAAATCCAAATTGCATTTTTTTAAAACAACAGAATCTATAAAATCTGAAATGTATTGTGAAGTCTGGCTAATACAACTGCAATTAACAAGTTTACTTTAATGTAAAAAAAAGGAAGAAATGTATAAAATACCAATGTGAACCGAAAAATGTGACTTTTCGTTCATCTGCTTAAGCACTTCCAGTATAAAGTACTAATAGAAACTAAAGAAATGTGTTCAACTGTAAATACAATTGAAAAATAAAAAAAAAACTAATATTTTCACAAGAGCTTCTATTTCCTGAGCCTAAAGTGTCTTCTGAAATATGATAAATCTTTCAATTCTTTTATAATATTGGCTGCAAGCATGCATTCAAATAGTGTTTAATAGTGCAATTCACATTTATAAGGGAAAAATTAGTCTGTTGGTCCACTTGGTGCTTATTTTATTTTTTTTTTTAATTATTAATATTTTACCATTCTGCATCCAATTGTCCGCAGTTATAATAGCCCATTGGCGGCATAAGATAGTGAGCTTTTCAGTGATCTAACTAATCAACAAAACATGTTGGGAAAAAAAGCAGTTTGATCAGAAACAAACAAAGAAAACAAGAAAAATCATCTTCAATACAATTTTTAATAATTTTATTAAAAATTATGAAACTATAACAACCAATTAGAAAGAAAATGATATAAATCTTTATCGACTACTAGCAAAGCCCCGGTTCAGAAACGTACCGATTTCCGAATGCGGGAAAAATTTCAAAATCAAACTCGATATGTACAAAACTCGGCCTGCATGCCAATAGATCAAAGTTTGTTAACGAAACCATTTTTTAATTAATGAAATCAATGAAGGTAGTCAATCAACGAAGGCTTTTCTTGCTTCGCTGGTCACTATATTTAACACATTCATGCCGGCACATTTTGTTTGCATAGTCTACTCAAAAGTTTCCGAGCGCTAGCCAATAATTCTGATATCGAAAAAGTACACTTGAAACTGTTTTGTTCAATAAATCCTTATCGAATCATGTTCTTAGACTGACTAAGAACATGATTAGTCAAGGATTTATTTAACAAAGCACTATTAAGTGTACTTTTTTTGGACAGAGATCATTGCTAGTGCTCGGATATTTTTCTGCTGACTGTAGCTGTGACCCACCGGTGGTTCACACCGGCGTGAATGTGTGAAGGAAAACTCTTTTCTATATCGTTTTACAAACAAAAATAAAATTTAAAGACATCATGAAATTACTTTAAAGCCCGCTTTGGTTTCCCGCTGCCTTTGGCAGTGACACACTCATTCTCGGGTGTCTGTCCCTATTGCCTGTGACAATAGCTTACCAGTGGGCTTCTATTTGGGTGCTTATCAGATGACAGTTTTGAAACAGACAGTATTGAAAAAATTGAAGTAAAATGTCCATTTTTAAAGCTTTTACCAGGTTATTATTTTCACATTTTAATTAATTTTAAAAAAATCTAATCAAAGTTTTGTTACAAATAAGGTACCAAATGAAAGGGGCATTTTTTTCTGAATCCGTCGGTTTAATTAACTTATCGATCGGACTATTAGATTTTTTAAAATTAACTAAAGTATGAAAATCTGGTGGCAACTTGCCTCAACACACAGACAGAGTCAAAAATCTCTTAGCCATTTATTTATATATAGACTAGCAAGCTTTACCGGACACAATATTTAAATGAGTTGTCACAATCCCTTATCGTTATTAATTAACCTGAGTTAAAGTTCCTGTTGTGTTCGGTAGAGATTTTTCTTGCTTGCAAAGTGAGGAGTCCATGTTCCCACTGCTTTCGGCAGCAACTTACCCGATTCTTACTTCCCCTTCCCTAGTGGCTAAGTTCGAAGTTTTGCGAAATCTCGACAAAGTACATACTGCGTACACCTAATAAACATCCACACACCAAAGTTTGCCATTCTAAGATAATTTAAGGTAAATTGAAATGTAAAAATGTGTTTTTACACGTGTTTATAGCCCCCTCGTCCTCAAGGGGGGGGGGGGATTTCGTAAAATCCCATTACAATAAGTGTCAGATACATATAAACAATTTACACACCAAATTTCGTTATTGTACATTCCATAGATTTCCAAAGACAAATTTACCGCTAAAAGAGGGGGGGGGTGGTGGTCTTGAATTTGCTACTTTAAACCCCCCCCCCCCTTCCCAAAAAATAAATCGAAAATCACAAGAGAGAAAATATCTTTGGAAATACCTTTGTAACATCTTTAATAAAGCTGCTAAAAAATCCGGAATTTCTGAAATTTCCCCCCAAAAAACGATTTTCCCCTCTCTTTTTTTAAGAATCAATAATTAAAAATGGTATTTGTTTTATATATACTCAATTCTAATCTCACCATGTACAATTTCTTCACCATGAAGCAATTCGTTTTTTTCTTCCTGCCCTCCAGGGGGAAAGTGGGGGTATTTCGATAAATCCCGTTTCTTTAGTTGTCAGATACATATAAAAAATCCAAGCACCAAACTTCATGACTGCAGCTCTCATAAATTTCCCAGGACAAATTTAGCTCTAAAAAGGGTGTCTCAAATTTGCCCTTTGTAACACATACAATACACCCCCCCCCCCCCACACCCAACCAAAAAAAAAAAAAACAATGGCAGGTCCAAAAAATTAAAAACGTGTTTTGGAAATATCCTAAAGAAGTCGCATGGCTGTTTTTTACATCTTTGTTCCATTCTTTGCAGAGTTTTATTCAAAAATCCAAAATTTCATGCCAAAAACGGATTTCTCCTATCCCTCCTCTTAAAATTAAGGCAAATGATTTTATAAATAAGATGTGTTTGGGAATAAAGCCTACTAGCTGAAACCCGTCAAATTCGACGATCACTTTATTGATTGTAATGTTTCAAAAATCATTGCATCATTATAAATGTATTTCAAGTTAAAATATGTAATATATTTTACGACATTTCACTTAAAAAAAAGAAATTCGGAAAAATACTTAGAAATATTATATATGACATCACTTTCTACAAAGTACTGTCAATGTGACGTCAAACTGACCCAAATAAACAGTTGCTATCTTTTATTTTCTATTCTGTTAAATACTACATGTTAGCTGACCCGACCGGCGTTGTTCGGGCCTATGGTAATAACCTTAAATTTGTATGGTTTTACATCTTTAACTCGATTTTGATTGAATTTCTATTTTTAAATAAAAGCATCGCAAAAAAATAATCAGCTGTAACAAAAAACATTACCTTGAACCGAACGAAACTCTGCCTTGTGACCCCGGTGCCTTCGGCAGCGCATACGCCAGTCGCTAATAACATAAAAATATTCCCAAAAATTAATCTGGAACCAAACGAAAACGCTCGCTGTTGCCCGGGCCCATGATATCTTAAATGAAACTTAAATTTGTATGATTTTATACCTTTAACTCAATTTTGTTTGAATTTCTGTTTTTAAATATTAGCATCACGAAAAAAATGATTAGCTGTAACAAAAAAAAATTACCTCGAACCGAACAAAACTCTGCCTTGTGATCGCGGTACCTGCGGCAGCGCATACACGGGCCACTAATAACATAAAAGAATTCCAAAAAAATAACCTGGAACCGAACGAACCCGCCCGGCAATGCCCGAGCCCATGATAATAACCTTAAATGAATCTTAAATGTGTATGGTTTTATATCTTTAACTCGATTTTGTTTGAATTTCTATTTTTAAAAGAAAGCATCATAAAAAAATAATCATCTGTAACAAAAAAAAAATTACCTCAAACAGAATGGAACTCGGGCTCGTGACCCGGTGCCTGCGGCAGCATATATGCAGCCCGCTAATAACATGAAAAAATTTTCAAAAATTAATCTTGAACCGAACGAACCTCTAGACTTGTGTTACCGCTACCTGTGGCTGCAGCACTGTATAGCAGACATGCTACGCACACGCTGCAAAATCCACTTTCCTCCACCAGAGTGTGCACTATGTTGTATACGAACATCACCAATTGCCTTGAATTTCCTAGACCTTTCATATAAGGTGCCACATGGTGGTGTCAACTGCAAAATCCTTTAGTTGCACTTTTCACCGCCAGGGGACAATGCGTGTTCTATACGAACAACACCAACGGTCAGGAATTACCAAGACCTTTAAAATAAGGTGTAACATGATAGGGTCTACTGTAAAATCACCTAGTTCCATTTTTAACCACCAGGGTCGCACTTATTGTATACAAACATTCCCAATCAACATGAAATTTTAAGACCTTTATCACCAATTGTCTTGAATTTCCAAGACCTTTCAAATAAGGTGTCACATGGTGGTGTCAATTGCAAAATCCTTTAGTTGCTCTTTCCACCACCAGGGGGCACAGTGTGTTCTGTACGAACATCACCAACGGTCAGGAAATACCAAGACCTTTAAAAAAAGGTGTAACATGATAGGGCTTACTGCAAAATCACCTTGTTCCATTTTTCACCACCAGGGGACGCCCTATATTGTATACAAACATCTCCAATCAACATGATTTTTCAAAACCTTTAAAATGAGGTGCTACATGTGTGAGTCTAGAACGGATTTCCCTCTCAAACTAATTTCCCCCCTTCCTCCAAATCTACTTTCCCCCTTTAAAATCGAAAATTCCAAATTCGCAGAAAGTTATTTTTTAGTGTTCGACTCTAGTACCAAAAGGTACAATTTCTTCACCGTGAAGTAATTTGGAGCTTAGTTAAGCTCGTAAACGTGTTTTTAACCCGTTTCCCCCCCCCCGAAACCGTTCAGCTTTTTTTTAAATTTTCTCTTTTCATAGCACATCTACAGACCAAGACGTTTTTTTAGACACCTCAACCAAATTTTTACACCAAGTAGTTCTCTCAATATAGTGGAGACAGACAAAAACATGTTTCAAATTAATATATAGATTCTTTCCTGTTGCCACACTGTAAAAAAGGCACAATAATTAAAAAATAAAATGATAACACGTGAACTTTGTTTTTATAAGGCAATAAAAATTCAGATTAACTCGCTGTATTTTTGCATTTCCAAAAATGAAATAAAGAAATAAGAGAAAAAACGGCGAAATAAATAAATATTTTTTCCTGTTGCCACACTGTAAAAAAGGAACAATAATTAAAAAATAAAATGATAACATGTGAACTTTGTTTTTATAAGGCAATAAAAATTCAGATTAACTCGCTATATTGTTGCATTTCCGAAAATGACGTCATTCTAAAAAATTGCATTTTTCGTATATTAATTGGGACGTTCGACTTTTTTTTATTTTTCTCTTTTCATAGCACATCTACAGACCAAGACCTTTTTTTAGACACCTCAACCGAATTTTTACACCTAGCCGTTCTCTCAATATAGTAGAGACAGACAAAAACATGTTTCAAATTAATATATAGATTGACTGCACAAGCGTCCTAGGCGTGAGAGGGAAGGCATTATATGGAGGTCTTTTTAAGGGATCCTAGTCCGTATTTATGCAAGTTTTGGAGAAAACCATGAAAAACTTAGAACGACTAGGCCAACCTGGGTTCGAACCCGGTACCTCATGTCAACCAGCTTTGAGTGCAGGATAATTTTAACTATTCATATTTACATTATTCATCTATATACATAAATATATATTTCATAATTATTGCCTATTATTAGTTTATTCGAATTTTAAAAGCATTTTAGCAATGATTTTGTTTTTCTTATTATATTAACATACTTGAACTAATTCTTCTACAAAAACATTTCTAAATGGAGAGATTCTTCTCTCTGGTAGACAAGAAGTGCCACGTTCAATTCCAGGCTACACTCATTGACCTTGCCGAGCTCATACATATATCTTAACCGAGTTCATTAATCAAGTTTAATCACCACCTTCTTTAAAAATAGTGACCAATTCCAAAAAAAGAAAACTATTCTTCCAATTGAACCAGAAGGACTTGTTTTTTAATGTATTTTCTAATTCAAGGAGGAAAAAAAAAAAAATCAAATTTTGATGTGTAAATTGTTTATTCTTAATATCTTAAGAATAGATTAGAGTATAATTTAGTTATTTTTAACGAATTTTAAAAGTATTTATCAGTTTGGTTTTGGTCAGTTTGTACATGTTTTCATATCCATATATAATATATGTATTTTTAGAATTCCATTAAATATATATGTTAGTCAGTTTTCAGAGAAATCGTAAGATGATTTCTGTTAAAACTAATATGTAACATAAATTAAATTAGTTTGTATAGAAGGACTCAAAGCCAGACCGCCTTTATTACAATACAGTAAGACCCTGCTTAACGCTGTTTCGGTTTAGTGCTCTTTTATTTCAACCCGGGGATTCCCCGAAATTGTGCGCGTGCAGCGCTAGGTTTCCAAATAACATATCCGAAACAATGTAGTTGTGTTTCTTGTTTAGTGCGGTGCTGTACGGACGCATTTATATTTTTATACAGACGCCTTGTTTAACGCTGTTTCGCATTACGCTCTACTTTGATGGAACATATCCCCCGCGTTAAGCGGGGTCTTACTGTATCTCTAATTTTAATTATGATGCAGGCTTTCGAATTCCGATACTCCACTCACATTTTGTATTGAGGATTTTTAACACTATTTAGCCCGCAGATGCAAGTTTCAGAGAAAAATCAGATACAACTTTTTTTATAACAATGCTTATATTACCTTTGTATCTCAGCTTCTAATTAAGATAATTTCATAGGTAAAATATCATTTTAAAAGTCATTTAAATTGAAATTGAAGAGTAATATATTTCAAATCTTTGTCGCCAGAGGACGGTTTGACATTTTAATAATTCAATATCTCCAATTCTGATTATGAGTGAATTACTTACAGGGAAAAGATTGGGAGACCATAGGCCCAACCAGGTTGCAGATTTGCCACAATCACAATTTTCAAAGGTCCTTTACATGGTGAGCGAACAGGCAGTTTCAAATCATGAAACGTAAAGCGGCGCCTTAGTTGCCACAGAGCAGAAATTTGCTACAGTTAAAATTTTCAAAGCTATTTGCAGTATGAGCAAGGAAGTTGTTGTAAGTTCTAAAATGGAGATAAGGCACCTTCAAGTGGGACATTGCTAAAGTCAGAAATTTCAAAGATCATAACACGATGAGCGAACAGGCTGTTTCAGATATTGAAACGAGAAGAGGGTGCTACCAAGCAGGAATTTACTGTGATTAAATTTTTTAATAAAGCTACTTTCACTATATATCAATAAGCTGTTGTAGGACCTGAAATGGGGAAAAGGTGCCACTGAGCGAGAGTCGGAAAGTCGGATGATTTTTCAAGGATCGTGAACCAGCTGGTCGCCGTAGGCGGCTAGTTCATAATAAGATAATTACAAAAAATTATACATTAATTATACATTAAAATCAAAATTTCTAAAGTCTTATTATGATTAAGTTATAAAGTAAAATTTTTTTTAATTATATAATTGTTATTCTAAAATTCTGTTTATCTGCCCTTTACAACAAAAAACTGGATTTTAATAATTATTTAGTGTTGCTTTATTAAATTTTTCATAGTCACTAAATTCTCATAAAATATTTTTAATTATTGCCCCTCTACGTTACTTAACAGTGTTGCACAACAGTTTTCAAGACGTTTTAATTTTTTTTTTTTTTTTATTCCTCGAGTCTCACAATTTTCTTTATATTAATAAACAACTTTTTACTTTCTTCTTATTCAATAGAAGAAAGTATTGGATTCGTAAAAATTTTCAACTTCGGATTTTTGATGGATTTACATGTTTTGAGAGCTGTAGAACATGATTTGACCCTTTTTAGAAAATGTCTGTCTGTGTGTGTGACAGAATTTTGTGGTGACTGTATCTCAGGTATTACTGCACAGAATTTCATACAAATTGGTATGTAGTTACACATTGACATAAATTAGTGCCTATCAACTTTTGGTAAAAATTGGAAAAAAAAATTGTGTATGTAGGAGCCTCGCTTCCCCTCCTGTGGGTGAGGTTCCCCTCGAAGGGAGTAAATTTTCGTGATGGGTATCTTTCAAAAGAGCTCGCCAATACCTTTAAAACGAATGGTTGAACCATCGATCTGCGATAATTTAAAATAAAGTTATAAAATTTTTTTATTTTTAATCAAAAAAAGATTTTTTTTATGTAATATTGAGAATAAATTTCACATTTTTTGGATATTTTATGTTATACTTCTCTAATATGGAAATTGTCTGCATTATCATGGAAGATAATTTTTTTAAATAATAATTTTAATAAATTATTTGTACTGAGTGAATTTGTTTATGAAAATATAGAAGAAAGTCATGTGGTGGCCACAACATACTAGTTTTTCTTGCTTTTGTATAGGTAATTTTTTATTATGTTTTAATAAGATAATTATAATTTTTTTCCATGGGAGATTTTTTTTCCTACAGAGCAGTTTGAGAACCTCCAATATTTCTGAAAATTCTTTGTTCAATGTTCTATTAATGTACATAATATTTGTTTTATATTTATATGTTTATTATAAGTTAGATAAAAGTGGAATTTTAAATAAGGATTTTGAAAAAAACACTTGGGTTTTTTCAGGTGGGTTTTATTGGGTCGGATAAAATCAAGCCAACCCTGCCTTCTTTCTACTAAAGTGAAAATAACTTTCTTTATTGAGAGGTTACCATACAATTAAGCATAAATACATTAGCACAACACACTATACATCAGGCCTATGATTACGGCAACCATTCACTTGTATCTCCCAAATATGACTGTTTACTAGTTGGCAAATTGTATCATATAGTCAGTAACTAAACACATCCGAAAGTAAAATTGCTATGCTAGGAAACAAATTTGACATTTAGTGATTTAGTCTATAACAACCTTGTGTAAAATATTACTCAATGCTGCAAAGCTTTAAAATTGCCTTCAAAAAATGACATGTGATATGTCGTTTTATTTTAAAATATAAAGAGATATCATTTCAATCATTGCAGTATTGAATAATAACAAGCACATTGAATACAGTTTCACTTAACACAAATAAATTTTAAGAAATATGTTCAGGAAAAATATCATTGCTGACATCAAATGACTTATCAGCATTTCTTTGTATTTGACTTAAATATATATTAATACTTTTTATCAAAATATAGTGAAAATTGTAAACATTTATAAGTATGTTTCAACTTTACAAAATCTTTTAGATTAGTACAAACAATGGAACAGAAGAAAACTAAAACTGCTAAGATTGAGTGATAAACCCTGATTAAAATCAAATGAATTTAATAGCATAAAAATGAAAAAATATTTATGCTATCAATCTAAACCATTTGTAATAGAGTCAGCGGGTGAAACTATTTGATATGCAAAACCCTCCTAAAACTGCTACATGAATGTAGAATGAAAGGCAATGGCAGACTTAATGATATCATATGGCTATTATTAATAGTACAAATAGTACTTATCATAAGTGATATTTAGAGGATTCTTAATACATTACAAGGTAAATAAAATATCCGAAATGAGAAATCTCTAAAATACAACAATAATTCAACATGAAGTTCAAGGATAGCATTTTTTTCAAAAACCCTGAATACAGGGGTAGCCCCTGAAAAGTTTCATACCTGTATCATCAAAATAATTTGTGAAAATGTATAAAAAGAAACATAAATATTAATTTGAAATAATAACTCAAACTGCTCATCATTATTTAACGCACGGTTTATATAAATGAAATCTAGTTTATAAAAATATTTTCTTTTTAAAACAAATGATTAAATATAGATTAATTACTGTAAAGGTGTATATTATGAAAATATTTCTATATTTAAAATTTTATGAAATAAATTTTTCTACGTCTGTTGAAATACACATGTGTTGCTGAAATTTTCAAGGGATAAAATTGGTAAGAAAAAATAACTTAATATAAGTGAGGTTTAACATTCTAATACAACGAATAAAAATCGTAATTCTCATCAGATATTACAATGTTGACAAACAACATGCATTTTACCCATCACGTGACCACTTTCCCCAGAAAATTTTTCTGGGTTAAGTGTGCAAAGCCCGGGCTACCCATTCACCAGCTGTGAACGCCTTGGGCATGCATGGGTAACCCAAAAATGATCACGTGATGCCGTCTGTGAACGGTGTGGGTTAACCTGGGCAAGCCCGTGCTCGCCCAGGCTGTGTATCGTGAACTCAACCTAAGAACAGGATTCGACAAGGATTTATTTAACAAAACCACATGAAGTGTACTTTTTTTACATAGGAATTTTTGCTAGTGTTCGGACACTTTTATTACCAACTGTAGATCTCAGCGATGATCTATTTCTGTGTCTCAGCGTCAGCGATGTTCAATTTGCATTTCTCTAAGATGTGATAATAAGACATTGCGATGTACCTGGAACATCGCTGGAGCAAAGTGTGCTGTATGGGAGGGATTATTGCTAATGTTCGGATACTTTTGCTGCGGACTGTAGTGTTACACTATGACTATAATCAATTGGCGACGGTCTCTGACACGCCCGGAGACGTGCCAGCACAATTTTGATCCTCTACTGTAAGGTGACCATACGTCCTCGAAATTCAAGGACTGTCCTCGAATTTTGACCTTTTTTATTGTTTGTCCCCAAAAATTCTTTGACTACTTGGGGACACTAAATGTCCACAAATTTAAATATTCGTATGTATTTCTTTCAAAATCGCAGTCCATTCTTCGAAGGATCATAATTGTGATGGCATGTCTCCGGACCACCTATAGAGGTGAGTCCCAGACCTTCGCCAATTGCCCATTGCACAGCACTAATGAGACGTAAAACTCATCCATTCCAATCTAATCAAAATTGCAGTCTAATGCACAAGTAATTTTGATAATCTTGGAAATGAATTAAACTTTGAAATAAAGATCCTCATACTTCAGGAGCAGAGAAAGAAACACGCACTACTAATCAGTATATAAATTCTATCTTGCCCGATTTATGTTAAGTGAAAAATAAAATTTGTTTAATGAAATTTTGACAAAAATGGCAGTTATTGTTATATGACCACCACAAATTGAATTGATAGGAATGAAAAAGAAATGATTTTCTTGTAGTTATATAATCGGGAATAATTTCTGCATTTCTGGGAGTGGGGATCTAAAGATTAAAACGAAATACTGTTATTTTGTGCTCTCTCCTATCATTGTAATAAAGTGTAAATGGGTTCTATAGACTTGATTATTTTAATAATGCTGGGATAGTTTAATTTGCATTTTGCATAAACATGTCTTAGGTTCAGCAATTTTTCATAGAAAAAAGTATTTCAAATCATTTTGTAATGTATAAATCAGAGTTCTTTTTATTAATAATGTATATAGGTATTGGTCTGTTATGTCCTCGAAAAAGTCCCCAAATAGAGTTTTCAATGTCCTCGAAATTTACTTCGATTTGGGAACAAACGGTAATTTGTCCTCAAATCAGTGTTTGTAAATATTGTCACCTTACTCTACTGAGGAGATTGAATATTTTTCATTGCATCTATAGTTTTAATTTACAGTGGGTAACAAAAGTATCCGGACACTAGCAAAAATTCCTATATAAAAAAAGTAGAGTTATTACTGTTTTGTTAAATAAATCCCTGTCGAATCATGGTTTTAGACTGACTCGATAAATATTTACTTAACAAAATAGTATTAGGTGCTCATCTTTTAAATAATAATTATCGCTAATGCTTGAATAATTTTGCTGCCGACTGTAAATGCTCAAGAAATAATGGACTTAAAGAGAAGCCCCTGAAGCTCTTGTCCCCAACGACAGTTAAAATATGATTTCGAATCTTAAAACGCTTCCTATCATTAGATTGAGCTGAAATTATCATTACGTGTATAACTTCAATGACAATATATGCTCAAGACAAAATTGACTTGCAGTCTGCAGCAAAATTATTGAAGCCCTGGCAATAATTCCTATTTAAAAGATGGGTCATGATCTTAGTCTTATGCTGTATATAAAAAAAAGTTATGCTGTATATAAAAAAAGTATGCTGTATATAAAAACTGACCACCCTATATATATATATATATATATAGGGTGGTCAGAAAAACATGATAGAAAGTAAGCGATCATTGTGGAAAAAAGACAACATGCAAGAACATGAAACATATTTTATTGAATAAAGATATGAATGACATTTAATATACAAGATCCTTAAAATGTCTACCATCCCCGACTATAGTGTTATTAAAGCCGGTTCCAAAACTCTGTCAAAATGCGCTCGAGTGTGTCGTAATCAAGTGCATCAATCTCACTTCTGATAGCCAATTTTCGGTCCTTTAGTGAATCAGGACTATTCCTATAGATTCTAACCTTGATGTAACCCCACAAGAATAGGTCGCATGGATTTGGGTCCGGAGTGTATGGGGTCCACTCTATCCCGTGCCCCGTGAATTTCTCTGCATCCAATGCAATCAAACGCTCACCAAACGTCGTTTCAAACCATGTGAAGACATTAGAAGTTTTTTGGGGACGAGCCCCATCTGGCTTGAACCAGTACCGGCGTGTCCTGTTGAGATGGCCCGCATCAGGGCCAAATTGACGCTCTAGCAACTCTCGACACTTCACTCCTGTGACCACACACCATCAATAAATATCGGACCAATTATCTGCTTCGACGATATGGCACACCACACCATGACCCTTTGTGGATGCAGTGAAGAGATAGCGCTGAGATGAGGATTTTCCGTATCTCAGTGGCGCCAGTTTTGTTTGTTCACGAAACCATTCAACTGAAAATGGGTCTCATCACTGAACCAGATCTTGTATTCACGGATGGAACCATTTTTAAGTTCCTCGATTATGTGGTTTGCGAAATCTCTCCACTGCACAGTATCCCCCCCCCCCTTTAGCGGCTGTCACATTTGGATCTTGTATGGACACAATCCTACTGCTTTCATTAGCCTTTGTAATGATGTTTTGGATATGCTTAATTGTTGGGCCGCCTGTCGAGTGGAAGTGGTTGGCTGATCCTCAACCCGCGCAGGCTCCCTGATGTCGTCAGCAACAACTGCTGATTTTCGTCCCGACACCTTTCTTTTTGCATTCTAAACACTCCCTGTAGATTCATATCTGTCCATCAACCTGTAAACAATGAAAATCAGTGGGAGATTAGGACCATTACATCAGTCATCTGATGGCTTAAAAATCACTGCGACTTTAGAGCGCTATAACTTACTGCGCGATTATCTCTTCACTAAGCGTCCTTTTCATTTTGAACTCTGAACGACATGCCCGTCGAACGGGGACATTACATATTACATCGGTTAATCTCATGAAATTTTCCTACGATATATAACCGATCTTAAAAGGTTTGTGATTCTATATTGCTTATTCTTTATTTCCGGTAATTAAGCATTGAACTGAAATGTCACTATATGTGCTATTATAATATGGAAGAATTATATTTGCATCAATACATTTGAAATCAGAAACTTAAAATACTTTCTATCATGTTTTTCTGACCACCCTGTATGTGTATATATATATTTTAGTTTGATCTCTATTTTTCATCATCAACTCATTTTTTTAGAAACAGCATAAGACTATAAGATCATGATTCGATAAATATTTACTTAACAGAACAGTATTAAGTGCCCATCTTTTAAATAGGAATTATTGCTAACGCTTCAATAATTTTGTTGCCAATTATAATTCCTCAGCAAGTGCTCGATCGGTGACACGTGAGTTGGCGACTCCTTAGTCGACAGTACGTGCAACCTCAAGACCTCCAAATACGCTCAGAATTTGCTGATTTGGGGCGAGAATGGATGCCGATGACGCGTGGCCTTTGAAAATTCTATTATCAGATGAGATGCACTTTTCTTTAGATAGAGCTGTGAATACTCAAAATTGCCGCTTTTGGTGTGCTTCATCTCCTAATGTCCTGCACCAACACTGTTGCATTCTGATTAAGTGACTGCATGGATTTACTGCGAATTTTATCTTCGGACTTTATTTTCTTTGAAACTTTCAATCCTGAAGATCCTAAAAGATGCTCTGTTCTGTCACGACAGCACAGGACAGTGAACTCCTTCGGCTAGGACCTTTAAAGAGACCTCTTAAAAAACGCATTTCCCAAGACTTAGATCCCAAGCGTGAATAATCGGCCATAACACTCACATCAACAGTTCCAATCTGCTCGTTTATTTCTGCTGCGGGATGCTGTTTATTGAGGAAGTCTACAGCAGTATATTTATCCTATACATAACTGTCCCTCACTAATAAGGGTGCGTCCATTAATTACGTGAGGCGGTTTTGACGATTTTTTGACACCCCCCTCCTCCTGGTCAGATTTCGTAAGATTTGGCTCGACCCCCTCCACCTTCCACTAATCTCACGTGAGATTTTTCAAAATTCGTACTTTTACTGTAAATGTGCTGGATTTATTTCAAAAGACACAATTTGCTTTATTATTTTTATTGAAGACTAGTTAAGAATAGTTTTTAAGATTGCATAGATCGTAGTCTAGAATCACAGTAATAAAATACTTAAATAGAAACTAGTCTGAGTCGTTGTGTAACGAAATATTTACGGGCGTAAAAAAAAAGCAGGTTGGAACCTGTCCGTGCATCGCTCTTACTCGGCTCGTACGCTGCAACGTTCGTCGAGTCGCGCGTGTGGCTGGCTGGTGGAGCCCTAAAACAATTGAAAGGCTACTGTGCTGCTTCGCGGCGTTCGGATAGTATTATCGTGTCAGATTTTGCCATATCTAAGTCAAGAAACATGTTTTACTTTAATTTAAATCAATTTTCTCGCAATTTTACACTGTTTTTTGCGGGGGGGAAATTACGTGATATTTGCTTTCCCCACGTGATATTGGGTGAAATTCGGCTCTCCCCCCCTCCCCCCCCCCCCCCTGAGCACCTCACGTAGTTAATGGACGTCCCATAAGACAATAAAATTCGCTTTAAAACACGTTGAGTTACAAACATTTTTATATTAAAAATGTTAAAATACACAGAGATTTTCGTTGTTAAAGAATAATGTCATAAGCTGTGATACATAACGAGAGAAGCATACATATGTATGTGTTAATTTGACTACAGTTGCAGTTATACAAAAGTATTATAATTATTTTATACGATGACAATGCATTTCACAACTTTTTCTATCAAGCACAATGACCCTGGAGAATTTCCTCAAATATGAAAAATTGTACACTGTTAAAAATTTCAGTTCAAGGTGGAACCAAATATTGGTACTACAGTAACTTCAACTTGCTAGGTTGAACCCAAACTTGGTACAACTGTAGCTGCAACTATGCGATCGTGAAAACTTCTACCATGGTTTAGTGCTTCTTGTTGGGAAAAAAAAAAAAAAAAAAGCACCAAATAATAGTAAAAGATTTCTCCCCTTTATGGATGGTAGCTATTGCAGTACCAAGCCTTGGTTTAGCGAAGCACCAAATAATGGTATGAGGTTTCACTATCGCATGGTTGCAGCTACAGTGGTTCAACCTAGTACAAAATTTTTAACAGTGTACTACTGCTATTATCTGAATGCTGACCCTAGTCTATGAACTCCAAGGTTGTGGACTGTGTTGTCATCGTAAGAACAATACTTGTACTGCTTTTGTAGTAATTGTGATTACATTAATACATTGTAGTAATTGTGATTACATTAATACATTGTAGTAATTGTGATTACATGATTACATTAACAGTAATTGGAATTACATTAATACATAAAAAACACGCACGGGATCTCACTGTGTATTGCATACCTGATGATGTTGTTTTCAAACAATGAAAAGCTTTGTGTATTTTAACAATTTGTAATATATAAAATGTTTTTTAACGCATATTTTAAAGTGAAAAGTTTTTTTTCTTTCTTATTGAGCATTACCATTTAATCTTCAAAGAGTCTTGCAATTTCAAAATTTCTAGATTTAGTATAAATATTTTAACAAACTTAAACACTCGCTTCAAAAACGAATATATGCCAAATTTATTAGCATTTGCTTTTTTTTATTTTTTTTAAAACAAGAGAGGGAAAAAAAAAAAAAAGCTTTACAGCTATAATGACGTCAATTTTACCCTGCAAGTTTAATTTTTCACAAAGTTTTATATCAATTTTAATATTTACGCCTAAATCTCTTTTTATTAAAAAAAAAAAAAAAAAAAAAGAAAAGAAAAGAAAAAAAAAGAAAAAAAAAATTAAAATTAAAATCAACTCGTTAACTTTTTTGGCAACAATTAAAAATTAAAACTAGTTGGCATAGGTGGACTCTGCTCAGTTCCCCATCATATTTATGTTCTCATAAATTTCTAGTGCGACACATATTATAATCATGTTAAAAGAAATGAATTTGACCAAACCTTGATACAGTGACTGAATGAAATCCCCGCCTAATAGGCTATCCACCGTTCACTTCGGTCTATTTATCTTATTCTAATCTATTAATTTATTTTATCAAGGTCAATTCTGTTGTTTAGTTTTCATGCTACTATTTCCAATGCAATAATCCTCAAAATTCATATTTATATATGAAAAATTTACAATTTCGCTATGTTGATAAAATCGTAAATTACGAATAATTTACGAAATTTTCCTATTAGAATATTTGTATTCAATCATGTTCAAACAAATATCATAAATGTAATTTTGAAGTTGTCTAATGTATTTATGATCCTCAAACTGGAAGTTTATGATCAATTTTGCCTTATTCTGACATGTTAAGTAAATCATAAATTCCAAATAACTTACGAATTTTTTAAATTGGAAAAATCATAGTCTATGATATTCATGCCAGTATCCAAAATAATATTTAAAAAGTGGTTTGACATCTTTTCCATGAAAATATCCCTCAAGATTGACGTTTATGTGAAATTTTGCTCTATTCTGGCATGTTAAGAAATTCGTAAGTTTCCAATAACTTACGAAATGTTTATATTGGAAAATTCATTGTCATTAATATTCATGCCAGTGTTCTAAATAATATTTCAAAAGTAGTCTGATATCTTTATGATGAAAATAACTTTCAAAATTGACGTTTATGTGAAATTTTGCCCGATGCTGCCATGTTAAGAAATTCGTAAATTTCCAATAACTTGCGAAATTTTCAAAGTAACATATTTATAATTACTCATGTTCATTCCGGCATCAAAACTGATATTTTAAAACTGGTCTGACATTTTTACAGTAAAAAGTTTCCATTTAATGCACGTTTAAGTGAAATTTTGTCCCATTCTCCCATGTTAAGAAAATCGTAAATTTCTCATAACTTACGAAGCTTTTTAATTCGAATGTTGCAAATGAATAGGGTTCTTGCCAGTATCGAAAGTAATATTTAAAAACTGATCGGACCTCTCTGCGATCATTTGTTCGTGAGATATCGTGTTAACAGACTAATAAACTACCGGACTAACACACTGCCGGACTAACACACTACCGGACTGACACACTAACGGACTGACACACTAACAGACACCCTACAGACAGACACCATACAAATTTTGTCATTTTCGGATTCCTCACTCCTGAAAACGTATAAAAATGTCAAAAAACCGAGGTCGAAATTTTTCACGATTACATAAGTTCCCCATACCTATAGTATGATGGGGAACTAATAAATTATGTATTTTTGTCTAAAAAAGGGTTTCTTCAACCTTTGCGATACTCATTATTATTAGGACTGAGGACTCAATCTACGGATTTTTACGATACCAGTTTTACGATAGTTGGACATTTATCGAAATCGAAAATATAATTGAATAATTTGAAAGCGATGTTATAATTAAAAAAATCCCTTTTCGGCAAGCTTAAAGGCAAAGGTAGATTCCTTTACGTTAATGTTACAATTGTAAAGAAATTTTACAAATGCATTAATACCTAGCCAATGGCTTTGTTCCCACACATTGCATTATTTACGTCGCTATTCTGTTTTCAAAAAATTTAATTTTCAACTACAAAAGGGTTTTATTCATTCTACTTAAAATTTTAGGCTAAATTTATTGGTTTGTAAATGTTTCAATTTTTTAAATTTCAAGCTCATAATCATTCAACAAATAAAAACCTTAAAGATATACAATTCCAGCAATGGTGAATCCCGGAGGGGGCTATTGGGCTACACCCCCCTCCCCACCCAAGCTTAATCAAAATTATAATTTTTATTTAAAATCCATATAACTGTTGTTCAATATCTTTCTTTAAAAAGAAAAAGTAATAGAAACGTGAAAATGCACTTGTGATCTTACTAGTTCTGGTAAGCCTGGCGTTGCTATGGTCAAGTCAAATACAGATAAGTGGTAGCGCTTTTTTGGATAGTTATTTCATTGTAATTTTTATTGAATTATTGAAAGTTTTGTATTGTGTTTTTGTGATTCTTATTGGCAGATGAGTAAAAATTGTAAAGTGAAACTGTTTTGGTTCACATAAGCTGGAACATTAACATTAAAATTAGTTAACATTTGACCATTTGGCACCGCTGAATTTCAATGTTAATTGTTATGAATTTTGTGAACTGTATGATTTGGCGAGATTTTGGTGACAAAACTTGCGACTTAGCAATAAAATTTGTGATTTGGCGTCAAAAGTTGATAGTTGACGACGAAATTTTTGACTTGGCGACAAAATTTGGCGAGCTTGGCGATGGAGAAAGGCAGCTTTGGTGCCATTATATTTTCTTTACTCGCGAAAACCTCATATCTCTTCACAGACCAATATCTTGCTTCGACAAGATAAAAAGTCAAAGGAAGCTGTAACGTATTACTCTCAATCGTAAATTTTAAATTCTTGCCTAAACTGACATTCTAAACTATTCACCACAAACGATATTTGTATTAAGATTGTATTAAGATATTATTTTAATTTTATATTTTTAAATGATTAATTAAAGTGTTTAACAAGAATTTTAATTAACACACTTTTATTAACTTGATATGATGCAACTATTGATGTATGTAACGGAATTTTGCAATTCAATTTTCGGCAACTTCTTATCGTCCAAAGTACCAGAAATTTTGCACACGACTTCATAATCAATGACAATACTAGATACAAGTGTTTCCAGGCACTTTTCCCATCAGGGGCAGGCTCCAAGGGCAAACAAAAAATCTATACTTATACAAAACTATCGTATGTGACACAGGATTTGGATGTATTTGTATAATGTCGAGTGGCAACAATTAATTTTTTTTTAAATAAATATTTAAAAGTATGTAATAGTTTTCTAACACCTTTATTAGTTCATTTTTCAATAAAAGAGTGTTCTTTATTTTTTTTTAAATGGTATAATTTTATTTATCAAAATAAGGGAATTCGAGTAATGAAATACTTTAATTTAAATTTAAATTTTCATGAAAATAAACTTCAACGGAAAATTCATTAAAATGTCCCTAGTTCATTTGTTAAAGGGATACCTAAATGTCCCCAAATTTATTACCTTTTCTACCATGCCAGTTTAATTCGTTTAGCATCGATTTACAAGATTTTTTTTTTTTTTAAACGATGACATTGATTTTTTACATTATAGCATTTACGTCATAAAGCTAAGTCTAAATCTGCTTAGCCGTAAGATATGTTGATTTTATTTACTTATTTTTTTATTTTATTAACTTTTATTTTATTTGTTTAAAATCACGGATAAAATTTTATTTCATTTTTCTCAGTACATTGTTGTAATTGTGACGTCATATTTTCTGTTAAATTAAACTTTTTTTTTTTTAATCAGACTATTATATTGTTTAAAAACATGATTAAAATTTTATTATATTTTCAGTGATCTTTTTTATTATCATTTGCACGTGACATAAGCATCAGATTATAAATTTTTGCAATGAGAATTTTTGCTATAGAAAATGTCGGCTACATCACAAGAAAAATCACTTTTTAACTTGTAACTTTTAAGCAATTGAAGTTATCGAAAAAGTTTAAATACAAAAGTTGTTCTTTAGGGTAAGGCGGTAATTCGCCTGATTTGAAGTATTTTCCTATTTTCAATATTAAAGAAATTATGGGAAAATGAAAATTTCCACCCCCCACCATTTCCACCCCCTTTGAGCTGGATACCCCATCTACGAACTCAACCGAGATTTTTACTGTCCTGACAACATATCCCGAGCTGGTTAAATTTAAATAAAAATTACTCCAGTTATCGTGTTCACAACTTAACATGGGAAAAAGCGTTATACATATATATATATACCTATATATATATATATATATATATATAAACTTTTGAACGGAGGGTGGTTTTGGGTTCTAGGGGTCATGATCGGTGAAGATATGAAGAAATTTTCCAGAAGTCGTGTCATGAGAACCATTGCAATAGGTAGATCTCCTATAAGGAATCTACCTAAAAAAACTGGTAGTCCTCCGTACTAAACTAAATTCTGCTTTTGCGAGAATTTCATCTTTTTTTTTTTTTTTTTAAGAAAATGAAAAGAATCTCATTAGACTAATTTCGTCATTTTTTCTCATTGAACTGAGTCCACGAGTTTAAATATTGCCCATTTATAAATCTCATTTTATTTTTTATTTCATTTTGCAAGTGCGTTTTTTATTTCCTAATTAAAAATTATTTAAAAAAAACTTTTTCGATACTGTTGGTTTCGAAACTGATTATTATTAATTTTCTTAACCCTTTCAGCGTTAGCCGTTTTTTGGTATATCTGTTTAATGATTCATAAAAAAAAAAAAAAAAAAAAGATTTTATTGAAATTCTGGCAAAAGCAGAATTTATTTAGTACGGAGGACTATTAGTTTTTTATTTTTCGAATTATAACACCGCTTTCAAATTATTCAATTATACTTTCGATTTTGATAAATGTCCAACTATCGTTAAACTGGTATCGTAAAAATCCGTAGATTGAGATTAATAGTCCTTAGTCCTAATAATAATCAGTTTCGAAACGGACTGTATCGAAAAAGTTTATTTTTTATTTTTTTTTTATTTTGAATTAGGAAATAAAAAGCGCGCGTAAATAAGTTTTACAAATGGACAATATTTAAGCTCGTGGACTCAGTTCAATGATATAATAAGAAAAATGACGACATTAGTCTAATGAGATTAACTTTTTTTTGTGTGTGTTAAAATGAAACAGAATGAATTAGAACTAGCTCACTAATTCGACGTATAAACGTAAAAAAAAAATATAAAACAGAAATGTACAAACAATAATTATACTTTTCTGTATTTTTTTTTTTTTTTTTTTAATTTATTGAAGTTAAGAAAATACTAAACTTATTGTATAGAATTAGGGAGTCTTTAATATATGAAATATTCAAGTAGCATATTTTGTTTCACTAACAAGATTTAGGAAATGTAAATTGTTCGTAAGAAATGCAAATTTTTCAATGTATTTTGTTTAGAATTAAATTTATACCACAAATAAAAATGCACTCAGTTTTTTAAATACAAATAATCACTAATAGTAATAGTTTTTTAATTTAAGGATTCTATCTATGCCACTAGATGGCAGCACTAAAATAAATTGATAAATAGGAATTTTTTTGATGTATCTCCAATCTTGATACCACACATATAAATTAGTAATTAAATTTTCAATTTTTCTCTCTGTGAAAATTAATTACTGTGTTAGATGGAAAATGTTATTTGGAAATACTAAATCCTGAATGAAAAATACGATACCAAAATTTATCTTTAACTTTATTATTTTATTTACTCTTTTAGAAAATAAGGGACATTATAAAATTTAGAGTTTTAATTATTTTATTTTTGAGGAAGAATATGTAGTATAATTATTACTAACGTTATTTTGATAAATCTATTAATTTTCTTTTCTTTTCTTTTTCTTTCAAAAAAAAAAAAAAAAAAAAAAAAAAAAAAAAATTCTTTTGATAAAATTTTGGAAAAAGCAGAATTTAGTTTAGCACGGAGGAATATTAGTTTTTATATTTATTTATTAATTTATTTTTTCAAATTATAACATTGCTTTCAAATTATTCAATTATATTTTCGATAAATGTCCAATCATCGTAAAACTGGCAACAACATTTTATCTGTAGATTGAGACTAATAGTCCCTCCGTAGTAAAAAAAAAAAAAAAAAAAAAAAAAAAAAACCAAGAAAGTTTATATTTTTGTTTTGGTAACTGTTGATAACTTCGAAAGATTTGCATTTATAATTCTAGAATTCAAAGTAGAATTTCCTTTCAACGGAGATTACCCACTGCGCAGTACTAGTCGACGTTAAACTCCACCAACTAGCCTTTCAACCTTTCAACAGAGAATATCTGTACTGATAAGTATAAAGGATTTATGTCCAAAAATGTCGATTTTGAGGTAAGTACATAGTCAGACTCAGAAAAAAATTCTTTATCGATTGGTATAAAGGATTTAAATCCATGTCATTTAGTCTTTGAGAAAATCCATTGGTAGAAAAAGATTCAAGTCAGAAATTTAGCATTAATCTTGGGTATAAAATATTTAATTCAAATTTTTCCCTTTATTAAATGAAGGTTGACAATCCCTGAATGGTATAAAGGGTATAAATCAACATAATCCCTTTTTCCTAGTGGATTCTTCTGATTAGTTTTTAGTTAGTTTAACTTTATTTTTCGTCGCCTAAAAAAATCAAGACTATGGACTTAAATCCTTTGTACTTATCAGTACAGATATATAAGCTAAACTTTAGAAATATTCAAGAAAGAATATTAAAAAATTCTGAAGAACAATTTTCTTCACCGGATAATTCTTATGTTTTTCATCGTAAAAAAAAAAAAAAAAAAAAAAAAAAAAAGCAGAAGATAGGGAAAAAAAAAAGAGAATTATATTATTTTGAAAAGGTTTGAGCAATAGCTTAGATGATTTCATAGCCATTAATAAATTGTTATGTGAATGAATCTTTTCCAAATTTATGTTTTCATGTTTGAAGAAACAGGTATCGTTTTCTACTATTAAAAAATGACGTATGATGGCCGTATCCAAAGGAAAGAGGGGGGGGGGGTTCAATATGAGTATTTTTGAAACGAACTCGTCAACGCTTTTAAAACGAATGGTTGAACTATAAACCTGGGATAATTTGAAACAAAGTTATTGATCTTTACATCATATATAATAATAATAATAATAAAGATTAAAATAATAATAATAATAATAAACCTAACAATAATCCTGAAAAACAAAATGTATTTCTTCAGATAGCTGTAAAGTACAAATTTAGCTTTCTTTAAAAAATTCATTCTATATTCTCTGAGATAAAAATAGTCTGCATTCATCATGGATAATAATATTAAAAATAATAATAATAATAATTTTAATAAATAATTTGTATTGCATGAATTTATACAGGGAAATATAAAAGAAAGTTTTGTGATGACCATAAGATGCCAGTTATTTTCAAAAGGATTATGCCACATTTGGTCAACGCCCTGTTCCAATATACAATATTTAGCCAAGCCATACAAATTTCTTTACAAAACTGGTATTTTTCCTCATTGCTGCGACGCAAGCCTGCGGAAATCTATTACCCGTCTGGGCTGAAGACAAAGATCAGACAGGTCTAAGGTAGAAACAGTAAACAGATAATTTTACATAAAAAAAAAAAAAAGAAAAAAGACAAGAAAAGAAAGAAAGACACGTTGAAGGTGGCGACTTTAAAAAAGAATTCTTGGAAGTTTTTCATATTTAGTTCAACGTATAGCCGCCAGTCGTGTTTACAAATTAGAATGGCGACTTTAACTTTGCTAAAATAAATTTTTCTATTTAGTGAAGATAGTGGATGGTGGTGGGGAGGGAGGTGGAATAGAGGAGGTTGAAGGCCAATAGACTGCATGAAGGTGATAGCACTGGGTGAAATGCCCTCCGTGGGAGTCTTTCTAAGTGGTCCAAATTTACAACTTTGAACGAGGCGACATGGGCTCGAACCCGGCACCTCTTCACTAATAGCTTTAAGAGCAGAACCTATTGGTCACTGGTGAAACCGTTTTGGGACGTGGTTTTACATTTATTGAGATTATACTTTTTGACTTTTATTAAAAATTTCAAACTGCAATCTGTTTGAAAAAGGTGTTATTAAAATTAATACGTTAAAAAAAATCTTTACAATTTTAACATACAATAAAAGCATCACAACATGATTTTTGTGGAATTAGTGTAGGCAATTTTCGCAGGGAAAAGGGGAGGGGGGGGGGGAGCAAAACCTTTCCATTTAAATAAAAATTACAGAAGTTTTATAAACTTTAAACTCGAAAAGTTTGTGTCGGCTGAATATGTTTTAATGGAAATGGTTTAAGAATTTATGTAAATACGTGGTAACTGGAGATAGATTTGCATCACATTACACTTACAAGGGAAGCATGAATCAGTAAAATTGCTACTGAAACCAAACCAAGCTTAAATTAAAGAGTATGGTCGAAAACATAGGGTAGAGTGCAAATTTGCTGCAACAACATCCACTGGGGCGAGATATGATCCCCTAATAGTTTTAGTTATTTCTATATTAAAACAAACAAAAGAGCATCCTTGTAAGAACGGGTGGTGCAGTGGCAGCGTGCTTGGTTTGGTTTCATAAGAAATATGAATAAACCAGAATGTAGTAGGTATTATCATTTGTTTATAAAGATATTTATACGTATATTCAGTTTTTTTTTTCCATAACATTTTTTTTAATGCATACTTTTTTTGTATTTTATTTTTATATTTTCTTCTATTACATGTCTTAATTTATTTTGCTACTTTTTGTAATTTTTACACTTTAATAATGGTTTCCCTTATTCTCTTCGCATTGGTTGTTTTTCCTCATCTCCTATTGATTATAACTGCTCTGCTCTTTTTACTTTCTCTTATCCATATATATGGTGTAGAAAAAGTATTGTTTTTGGGTCAAATTTTTGAAATTGAGTTTTTATTATATTTATATGTTTTGAAGTCCCTTGAATCCAGAAAACATGTTTTTAGTGGTTGGTCTGTGTGTGCCTGTCTGTTATCAGCATATCTCAAGAACAAATAATATCAGAAAGTCCAAACTTGATATTCTAAATGTGTATCATATAGGGATGCTATACTAAACATTTCTTTGAGATCAATCAAATGGTTCGTGTACAGGAATATCCAACGTTATGTCTACGGGGAAATTGTTGGTAAGTATAGTGCAACATCTGTAGGCTGATTTAAACAAAACGGAAACAAGGAAATATATTATATGCATAACAGTATATTTTGTGTAGATTGTTGTATGGAAATCATTCATCATTTATTTACAGGGCTACCCAAAGTATTTGGATATGCTGAGGCTATACTTGAAAATTGCTGGATTGTAATTCCTTTTTATTTCCATTACCCGACTACCGTAGGTAATGGAAGTATTGTATTCGGTCCAAAAATTCGATACCGAGTTTTCCCCTGATTTACACGTATTAAGGTCTCCTGAGTCCAGAAAAGTAGTTTTTGGCAATTGGTCAGTGTGTGTGTGCGTCTATGTGCGGAACCATCTGGGTATTATATCTCCGAAACTAATAAAGATAGAACTACGAAACTTCAGAATTGTGACGGGTCTGGTGTACAGATGAATTTTCTAAATTTTGGTGAAGATTGGAAAACCAGAAGTGGGACATCGGAAACAGGAACTGGGACCGTAAGCCCGTATCTCAAAAACCGCTCTAACGATTTTATTCAAATTTGCAACATAAACACTCTACTAGATGGTCTTTCGAATGATATAGTTGATTAGTTCAGGAAAATTGATAGGCATCCTGTATAAATAGATCAATTTCAGGTCTCGCAAATGTGTTCTTTTAAAAACAGCTGTACAGGTTTTTTTTTCAAACGCGCGATAATTACTCCCTTTTAAATATCTTTTTGTACGTAACTATTGTTTTCCAGTCAATAATGGAGTATGCCGAGTTTTGGTAAAAGTTAGAACTCAAAAACGGCTCCAACGATTTTCTTAAAAATTGTTATATAATATCATTTTAGATATCTTTTACCATGTAGTGCGTAGTTTTTACAGGAAAATTAACAGTTATCCTACTTAGGTAGGTCAGTTTTAGATCTCGGAAATAAGTGTTTCAAAAGATAACGCCACCAATCTTTTTTTTTTTTTCTTATTTTTTTAACTTGGTATGTAAACTTTGTTTTATGCGTCTTTACGCGTAGATGATGTTTCTCTTACAGGAAAAAAATTTAGAATTCTACTTCGTTAGGTCAATTTTATGTCCTGTAATCACATTATCTCCGAAAAAAAATATATAATACGTGTAATAGTGGATAATGGAAGTCGTGTGGTTGTTTCCCTCCAGATTTTTGTGTTAGATGATTTTCAAGTAAGATTAAATTTAAGCACACAATATTGTTTATAGTGCATATTTATTAGAGACAATATATAAGGCTATCCAAAATTAAGCTAAACGTTCTTTTCTATTGAATGTGATTGAGGGAAATGCTTTGCTCCATTTTATTATGTCGACGAACATTGCTCAGGAAGCAAAATTAATTTTTCATACGCGCATACTGTAAACAAAGTATTTTTTGACTTTAAAAATTTGGTTTTTTGTATAAAATCACGTTTTGAGTTACCCTAATTACGAAAGTCCAATTTTCAGCGGTCGATCTGTATGTATATTTGTTATCAACATAACTTAAAAACAAACAGCTGCAGGAAATTAAAATTTGTTATTTTGAAGTCCGTATTAGGTTTCCTCTTAAGTTTGAAGACAAATTAACAACAAATTTGATTTGTTTTTATTTTTATTTATTTTTTTTTAATAATTCTATGCATTCTATTCTATTCTATTCTTTTAATAATTCTATAAGGCTTGTTGAGGCCCAAGACCCAATACGATTTTGATGCCCCCCCCCCCCCCCCAAAAAAAAAAAAAAAAAGCTTTTTTTTTTTTTTTTTTTTTCAAAAAGTTAAAAAAATAAAAAGGTTAAGAAAATGTAGTTGGATACCAACTTGAAGTTTAGATTCAGTGGGTTCAGCGTTGCATTAGAGATAGGCAGTACGAAAATGGTGAAGATTTGGGATCTACCCTATGTGAGTTCCGTAGACATGCCATACATTTTTGATTCTCCATGGATGGGAATGGATTTTAATTAAAAATTGTTATCATTGGATAACTTTCTGTTAATTTTCTAAAGGAAATCTTTGCCAAGCACTTTAATATTATTTTGGTGCCCCTAGATATAGGTGCCTTAGGCCAAGGCCTAGTCGGCCTGTGCGATAATCAGGCCCTGATTCTATGGACTATAATTGAACAGGGGGTTGAGGGGGGCGGTAGCCCCCCATCACACAGAATTATATGTCAAATAAAACTTTACCTAAATCTATTTTAGATTATTTAAAAAATACATTGAAATTTATTATCTTACACTGCTGTTCTTAAGACTTATCTATATTTGTAGTAATGAAATGCAGTGCAAGAGAAAGTCGTGTGAGTGATACACCAGATTATTTTCTACTCTTTCAATTTCTTTCAGTCTGCTTTCTACTTTTATAATGGCAGAATATACTTTCTTATGCACTTGAGGAAGAAAGAAGCAGTCTTTCGAAAGTCATCGAGTTTAAATTTTTAATGATGCTTTAATAATGTTTTCATAAAGTTTTATATTCTTTCTATAAATAAAATGAACGAGAAATACAGTGAATAGAATTGAATTGAATTATAGAGCAGGGGTGGACAACTCGCGGCCCGCCGTGTAGTATTTTGCGGCCCGCGAGGAAATTAACAATATTTAAAGTTTGAGAACTTTAGTTAGCTATTAATAAATCCATTTTGAAATTTTTAAGTGAAAATACCTATCAACGGTCTATTCTTTTTATTATCGCTATTAATGTATAGCCATAAATTTTTGACCGTTCTGTTATTAATTTATTAATGAAAATAATTTAATATTATTGTGTTTTACTCTAAATCTTCACCTGTCCTCTCCCAAAAAAGATATATGCATGCATTATGAATCATGTATCTACAGTCGGCAGCAAAAGTATCCGAGCACTAGCAAAAATTCCTATATAAAAAATGTACACTTAATACAGTTTTGTTAAATAAATCCTTATCGAATCCTGTTTTTAGCCAGTCTAAGAACACGATTCGACAAGGATTTATTTAACAAAAGAGTATAGTGTGCTTTTTTATATAGGAATTTTCGCTAGTGCTCGGATACTTTTGCTTTAGACTGTATATACTTATTTTCGGGAGAGGAGTAGGTGAACATGTATGTGAACAACAGGCTAACAACATGTATGTACGTATGTGAACACATACATACATACATACATACATACGCACGTATATACACTGCGACGTTTAGGGTTGGACAAGCCTGTTATAGAGAATGCCTGTAAATATACATAGAAAGGCATAAAAATAAGGTTTTAATGAGCAGAATTTTTTACAGTATACAGTTTTATAGTTTTCACTATTAATAACATTCATTAAGTTAGTGTCTACAAATATTTATTTTTATCTCTTATATTATGTAATATTGTCATGAGTATAAAAAATTATTGCACAAAGACTTCGTTACTGTTATTTATTTATTTATTTATATATTTAAGTCACATATAAATAATATATTATTATGCATTATTATATTATTATAATATACTAATATACTATATTACTATATTAGCCTCTATACATAACCCTTCTAAACTTAAGCAGTGTGTCAAGCTTATAGTTAAAATTGCTATAAAATTATATTTTTTACTTATTTTTATTCGTAACATATAAAAACCAAATGCCACATATTTCGAGGCACATTTTACATAGAAAATTCTTGTATCTAGGGCTCTTTCAATTGTAAAAATTCGGGACCACTTTATAGACGACCAGACTTCTGGTATTCAGACATTCAATCAAATATCGTTCATTGTATCGGATCGCATATTAACGACGTTGTTTTCACAGCCCTTTCCTTTGTTCCACTTATCTTTATTTCAAGAATCTGATTCCACCAAACAGATATCTCGTATTCATTAATCACAGCATCGCAGTGTATACATGATGCCTCCGTCAAAATGCACCGGAAGACCATATCGCCAAGACAATGTTAATGAACTTTCCCATATTCTGCTAACTGTTAAGTCCTTTTGTTTTGCAGCGAACGTGGAGGAAACAGCCATTTTACGCTTCGGTAACCAATCCAACAATCTCAGCGGGACAAATTGACGTAATTTACACTCAAGAATTGGGATACAGTATTGCTACGTCCCAATGACCTAACATAAGACAAGCATGTGGTACATTTGAAAAATAATTAAACATTTGTATTGTAGCATTGATTAGTAGCTTTCGGCCAGAAGAGTGTTCCTGTTAACTTTCCCTAATATTCCTCGAAGGAAGCGTTTGGTATACATTTCGCAGCGGGTGAAGATGCTTTGAATGTATCAGGAGTCTTGCCAAAGTTCTTATCTCATAAGACAATAGTTTTCAGGTTGATGAAAGTGTGGAGACTTTATAATGTTTATTTTATTATTACTTAGGATTTATTATTACTTAGGATGAAATTTCAACTCAGATTACACTCGCCAAAAAAAAGTTTTACTCGCTACAAAATAGGGTTGTTATTTTGTTTTCTTTATATATATATATTAAAAGTGTGCCGTCATGTTTCATAATCATGTATAATTAAAAAGCATTATAATGTATTGTATTTGAGATTTGAAAAATATTAAATATCTAATAACATAAAGGCAAAGAGTCATTAAAGAAAAAAAAAAAAAAAAAGAAGAAGAAGAAAAAAAAAAAAAAAAAACATTTGTCAAACAATATTCTGAAAAATCCTTTTATTGTGAAAGATTAAGCTTCCTTATTTACATATTTATTTACTTAACTTTTTATATCAAAAAGGTCTTTTACGTCCATTTTATTTTTTTAATCTGACGGAATGTCGATGTATACAGCTTGTTCATTTTTGTCACTTGAAACAGTCATTTCGGAATAGCATTTTCGATAAAATCGTTGTTTACAAATCATTACAAGTGCAAATAATTGGCGTTTCAGTAAAAAACTGAAAAATATGAACTGTTTTTTGATCATTATTCAACAAAATAAACATAGGCAGTATCTTTAAAAGGGGTCGGGCTCATTTCCATGTGACAATATCGTATAGGCAAACTTTCGTATATCTCTTCTGTTGGATAGTGGGCGACGGACAGAGTAACTCTCACGTGGTCTACTCTTACTCTGTTTGGAGAAATAACAGTGGGAGAAACGAAACTGCCGAAGAGATCAAAACTTTACGCATGCACTAAGTATTTTTCCTTTCCCATGTCGGGGCGCAGCGCGCACACAGACTCGGCCCTCCGAGAATCTAAAAAGGAGAGGTTAAATATGAGGTTATAAGATGGCAAGATTTTGCCATATTTAAATCTATAAAAAGAATGTTTTCTGTCACCGGATCGTGTAAGAATTCTATCTATAACTAGACCAAATTTTTACTCGCCGCAGTAAAACCTTCACTCGCCAATTGCGAGCTGGCGAGCGGAAATTTCGCGCCCTGGATCAGGAAAATATTGAAAACGCATAACACAGAGATGACACATGGGAATTTAAGGACGACGACTTTTTTACGAACGAGAAGAGAAAATACACTTGAAAACGCAAACGAATAATATGAAATATTTAAAATGGAGTTGGTTATTGTCGTTAAAGAAATAGCAAATCGGATGAAATGTCAGTGTCCCTAATAATTAAGCTTATTAGAAATGGATATCAGTAACGTCTTGAAATATTTTAAAGATGTTTCAGTCTAAATTAACCAGAGCCTGTTTAACATACGGTCCCGTCAGATGTAACGGATTTTAATTCGTGTGATTTATTTCATTGCCAAAATAATTGCCTATAAGTTTTAATAACGAATTTTGAATTCAAAATATTTATATCGTTTTATTCGAGAAACAAAGAAGATATTTGACATTCCATTTTTTTTTTTTTCTGAATATTGGCTTTTTTACTTGAGACATCTCAGATCTGTTCTAGTGAAAGGAACTCAGAACTGCTCCAGATCACCGAATAACTAAGTCGCATTTACGTTCGTTCTCTCTCCCATCTTATTCGACCATTTCAACGTATCACCAGGGCTTATTTGCATCATTATTAAACGTTTTATAACGTTCTGTATTAAACTTTTTGGAAATATTTATCATTGATATTTTTGGAGAGTTTCCTCAATAGAGACACTCTGATGACTGCAATCAACTATATTTTTTTAACGTTACTTGTTGACTTTCTTCACTAAACAACGATCACTGCAGCAACAAACTACATAACAACCAGTATTTGATGCATCATTATAGAATAATATTTATCTTTGCAAATTTTTAGTACGATTACTTTTTTAAGCAGACTTCAAAACTACACCAGAATTAGCAGACAACATTTGTTAATATTTTTTTACATGCAAAAATTATGGCAGATTTTCATTTCTACAACTACTTCTTGTGGGTTTACAGGTGGTCTTCGACTTCGGGGAGAACAAGGGCACCAAACTGTACTTGGGCCTCACATTGGCTGAGTAGGGCATTGAAATTAACCATTCTTGTCGGGATACATCGGAATTCAACTGCCATGTTTAGTGCCGTCGGCGTCACAATCATCAGTGTTTCCAACTTAGATTTTACCATGTCTCTACGAATAGCTCAAAATGTCCCTACATTGATAATAAAAGTCCTAGTAGTGCTGAGGATGTCTATAGGATGTACTTTCATCCTCAGGATATCCTGAGTATGTCCTAGGGAGAAAGGGTAACTCTAAAAATAGTCCCTACTTCGTTCCTACATGCTGGAAAAGGTTGTTAAAAGCAACACCACCTGTAATAATGCCTCCGAGCTGAGCTCTACGTCACGGAAGATCGGCCGATTACATCCAATCCCCACGATCCAACATGTATCATAGGAAGTGTTGATTGGATAAAATCGGTCGATCTTCCATGACGTAGAGCTCAGCTCGGAGGCATTATTACAGGAGGTGTTGCTAAAAGTCCCTACGCGTATTGCAAAGTTTTACATTTGACATCACTGCAATCACTACACAACTTTTCTATCTTTCCTTGGAGACGGCATATGTAAAAAGAAACCGAGTCGATGCCAGCGTGTTCTCACAAGCACCTGTATTACTAAACTAAACACTTTCATAAAATACTATCAACATTTTAAATATAACGCGTTTCGAACTAGGGTATATTTCTTTCCCTGGTGCGTTATTAATAAAGAGCAGAATAATATTTTAGCAACATTATAAGTTCTGTAAGCAGAAACTTTCTCCTGTTGTGATCAATATTCGGAGAAACAGCCATGTCACAATATTGGCCGATTTGACAAAACCTGATATTGGCCAATATCACGGTGCGACTAGGGTTAGAACGTTAGAACCACATTTGATCAGGGCCTGATTAACTTCCTGTGAGCCCCAGGGAACGCATACTTTCGTAGGCCCCTCTGTACTGTGAACCAATCAGCAAAGGTACTTAATATACCAATATATGAAATTAAAATGACAGAATTTTGCTTTTTATGATACTATTTTTGCCATTTTTAGGGGAGAAAAAAGCAAAATTTTCCTTTTTGAGGCCCTTTGTTGTTCAAGGCCCAGGGCACGTACCCCGCGTAACCTTACATTTTTTAATCAGGTCCTGAATTTAATAGGATTACATTAATGCTTTATTTAATCAATATTGGTTAGATATTTTTCAACTAGTCACTATGTGTTAAAAAATAATTTTTTTTTTTTCTCTGAACATATTGTGGACTGTTTACATACGTTGCTAAGCATGCTAAATATTTGACAAGTTTATTTTAAATTAATCATTTTCAAAAGTTTAAATATAATTGCTGTATATGAAATAAAAGTTGGTTGATTCGTTGAGTTTTAGTGCTACGCTATGAGCAATTGACGTCGGCCTGAGACTCATCCCTAAAGGTTGTCCGTAGACATGCCATGACAAGTTTGATCCTCCCCAGAAGGAATATAGAAATTCAAGAAAAATCATGAATTTTACTCAATGGAAATCAATTAATAAATCAAATTTAAGAGAAACGAAATTCATAAACATTTATAGAAAACATCTTTGGAAAGCATTATAATGCTCCGAATTCATTTTAAATGAAAAAGCAGACAATGACGTCAATAACACTGACGCTATATCATCAACGATTTTTTTTTTTTTTTTCTGAATGAAAAAATGAAATATTCAGTCATTTTTTGCATTATTTTGACTCTGTACAAATATGGAACACAAGAACTTTGTTTCGTGTACATTTAAGACTTTAATATCTAAATGAGTAACAATTTGCTTCATCTCAAGTGTCCCAGCGTAGAAGTTCCTAGAACATCGCGAAAAATAACAGCTGAATTTGATAATGCGAGTAAAGTGAATGAGTGTTTCCAATTTTGGATGAAATAAGGACGTGAAAGGATAGTGACATGTGCAGACTGAAGGAAGAGTCGACATTTATAGTTGTTATGTGGGGGTGCGAAAAAAAAAAAAAAAAAGAGAAAAGAATAAACGCTACTTCATAGCCATGTATAGATAAAGTGAAATTGGGAAGACAAAGGAGATAAGTCGTCAGTCTATTCATGAGACCAGTGATGCCAGATTGGGGATTTTGTCCCCATTTTGGGGATTTTTGAGGTTTCTGGGGACAAATTTGGGGACCAAATGTTTGTGGGGATTTTTTGGGGGAATTCTAAAATTGTTGGGGATAAATCTGGGGAGTTCAACTTTCTGTCAATGTTGGCAACATTGGCAGGACAGATCCCTACCCAGATCCCAGATCATTGACATTTATCCCTACGACTAGGGACTTTCAATAGCTTTATTCATGATGTAGGGACAAATTTTAAATTCATTGGGACTTTTTGGTAATTTTGTAAGGAATTTCAACGAATTACGCCTGGATCCCTGGATGTTCATAAATTTTTCATGTTTATTTACTAAAGTAGGGACTTTTATCGTCAGTGTAGGGTAGAGCCCCTAAATAAAATAATAGGCCGGCGCATCACCGCCATTTTTTTGCCTCCGAAGAGGACAGCATTCCCGCTTGGCATCCTTATCGCTTCCCTAATGATTTTAAGAAATCTTGATTTGAAGCTAATCCGGTCAAGATAAGAGCAATAAACAACAATAATATTCCTAAAAACACATATTTTTCACAGTACATTCTCAGGATATCATTTTATTCTGAGGATATCCTATGGATGAACTGGGGTAAGATGTGTTGTTAGGGCGGTTTCTGTTTCTTTCACAAAATGTCGCCAAAACTCAAATACATAGTCTGCGAACACTTTATATTCACTTCTTGAATGATTATAGCAGTTTATAGCTAAACAAACATCCATATCATCATCTACTTTGCTAAAATTATGAAATATAATAAAACAAGTTACTCTAAAGTAACGTGAGACGATAAAAAAAAATGTTTGTGGTTTGTTTATCAGAGAAACACGCTGGGTACACGTGCAACCCTAAGGCAACAAAATGCCTGATGCGCCAGCTCGTATATATAGGAGCCTTAGTGTAGGGACATTTCGAGTTTTGAGTGGAACATCGCAAAATTTGAATCGGCAACACTGCTATTTGGGGATTTTTTTCAAAAATTGCCTTCATTTGGGGAAAAATCTGAGCTTAAATCTGCTTGATATTTTTTTTTTTTTTTTTTGAAAAACATTTTCTTTTCCCTTTTTAGTAAAAATCAAGTTGGGGATTTTTTCGAAACAAACCCTTGATTTGGGGAAATTTGAAGACTTGTTTGTGGAAATAATTTTCGACCATCTGGCATCACTGCATGAGACAGACGATGAGTTCTAAGTGAAAACAGAGATGCTTAGTGAAGAACACCTAAAGCATTTGAGTTTGGGGTGCCACTCTGCGGTCCCATTTCTTTTCTTTTTTTTATGGTATATATGAACGCTTGCTACATCGTGTTCGGCGGTTTAGGGAGGATTCTGAACAATACAACGTTTGAATCGGTATTCGAACCCTGCATTTGGGAAGATCGGTAAAAGAGTGGTGTGGGGATTAAGGTCGATTGTCTATCTAGGCACCTAAGGCTGAGTAACGTGACTTTAGTGGGTCTCTTTAAAGGGTTTAATTCTGTATTCACGAGAGTTTCGGAGAAAATCACGGAAAATTCCGATCAACTACAGTCGGCAGCAAAAGTATCCGAGCACTAGCGGAAATTCCTATATAGAAAAAGCACTCTTAATACTGTTTTGTCAAATAAGTCCTTGTCGAATAATGTTAGACTGACTAAGAACAGGATTCGAAAAGGATTTATTTTACAAAACTGTATTAATTTTTTTATATAGGAAATTTTTCTATTGCTGGGATACTTTTGCTGCCGACTGTAAACCGGCGAACGTGGTCGGAGGTCGATTTCAACACTTCTTGGTCTATCAGCTTCGAGAACAGAACCTCTCGGCCACTAGTGAGGCGTACTAAAAAGCAATTCATAAGGACAATCATTTAAAAATATTAAAATATATTTGCAACTAAAGTTGATATTTTAAGGTCAGAAATTAGTACTACTTACCAGATATTAAATATAAATTTATGCTTTAAATGATTCGTTAATTCAACCTGACAATCTTTATTAAAAAATAAAAAAAAAGTGTTCCTTCTTTTCAAATTTTTTACAATTTATTTCACTTATTTGTTCTAATCGCCCTTTATAGTCAGGTACTATTCTGTGTTAAACCCTTATAAATATATGTTATATTCTATCCAGCCATTTTTGAGTTGATTCAAGACAAATAGACTGACAAATCTTTTTTTTTTTTTTTTTTTTGAAATGTTGTGTTTGACAAATTTAATGATTCTTGGAATAAATGGGGCCGCGGTAGCCCAGTCGGTACAGCGCCGGCCTCGTAATTGGAAGATTGTGGGTTCGGTACTCGAGTCGGCCAAAGGCCGTTGTGTACACTAATGGTGGCTGGTGCACGTAAAATCTGTCGTGGCCGCAATGTCCTCCATGTACCCATCAAAAATTATAACTCTGTGGGGTCACCGAAGCAGAAGAGCCATCCCTTCCGTGGAGGATCAAAATTGGGGTGGCATGTCTCCGGACCACCTCTAGGGGTGTGTCCCAGATCGTCGCCAATTTCCCATCTGCGCAGCACTAGTGCGACGTAAAACCCAACCATCCAATTCTTGAAATAAATGTTTTTATAGAAATCATTAGTACCATGAGTTTTATTCCCTGTTAAAAGATTTGCGTCCAGTTAACATTTTAGCTGCCGCGGACGAGCTATCTCGTTTTCCAAGATTATTCGATGCGTACTATAAGCGAGATAACTCATCCTGTACAATTTTTTTCTGTATTATCGCAGAGTAACCTATGATCTGAACTTATTATTTATTTATTAGGATGAAGAGGCGCCACTGTCATGATGAATGTGTTCAAAATACTTTTGTGTGCAGTAGTTTAAACAATACTTTTTGCCTTTATCTGTGTAAACTTTTTCAGGGGTGTTTGTGTACCCGGAATTTGCTACCAGAATTTTTTTAATAGTGCGATATTACTGTTAGTTTTCTAGTAAAGTTTAACAATTAAATATAACCAAAAATGAAATTCGTAATTACTGGTGGGAAATGAAATAAAAAAGCCGGAATTGAATCACTCCTGCTTTTTATCTCTTTTTTGGTGAAACTTTTGTCTTTATTTGGTAATGTAACAAATCACACCAAACCATGGCTTCAGTATATTTTCCACTTCATTAACTTTTAATGCTGCAATTAATTGCTTCAAGGTTATAGAAAAATTTTAACTTTGTATGTAAGTAAAACTATGTCCTCTAACTAGGGATATTAATGAAAAATATGTTCATTTTCGAAACCTGTACTCTGAAAATACTCGTGGTGGTATTTAGAAAAAGCAAAAAAAAAAAAAAAAGCTGTTGAATTTCAAACTTTATAATAAAAAGTCATTATTTTATGGTATCCAATAAATTAACTTTTACACATTATTTCATCACATGGATATATCGCCGATGTAAATAAAATTTCTTTTTGCGGAAGTTGATCAAAAATAGTTTTTAAGGGAAATAACTGTAAATAAAAGGACATTTTTTTACTCCAAAACATATTTAAACGCAGTTAAAGTTCAAGAATGGTCATATGAAATACGTAGTTGACTATCTTATAAGAATGATTTATTAAGACGATGTTCAAGTAAAAAATAAAAACATAGCGTGTTTCCAGAAATGAAAACACGGTAATAAAATATGACTCTTGATAAAAAAAAGTCCATTTATCGCGTATTGTATCTCGGCTAAAAGTGCCTTTTCTTGTCAGATGAAGGTATTTTATCGGCAGCGCGCGACATGTTTTACAACATGCAGTTTTAAAGAAAGTCTTTCAGATAAGTTTTTTGTCTTTTGTTTATTTTTTAGATAAAACATAGAAAATAACTATAAAGAAGGAAAAGTTAATTTTGCTTTCTCTTAGATCACGTTTTTAACATGAAACAGATCGTGGTTGGGCGTATTTTATCACATTTTACAGAGGTATAATGTAAATACCTCCGATGTTTTATCATAAAAAAATAGTAATTTCCTTACTATAAATGAAACCATAGTAAAAACGCGATTTTACACAATTGCCGAAGAATATAATATAATGATATATACATAATGGAATATGTATATATATTAGTAATTTATTGAAACACAATAAAAGCCGGGCAACAGATTTAAGAGGTCTCTCCACTTATCGTCTCCAGAAGCTAGAGCCAATGTTATTCTATGGTGAATTTCGCCCCATTATAACTTATTGACTAATGTATATTTTTAAATTCCGTTTTCACATTCAGAAATTTCATAACCATTAAACAATTTATCGCTTTCTAAAAATTATTTTTAAAAATTTTTAATATTTTATTTTAAGGTTGTAAAATGTGTATTTTCACAATGTGAAATTTTTCATTTTTCAGCTTAAAAATGAAAAAAAAAAAAAAAAAATCAATTTTTAGAAAGCGATAAATTGTTTAATTGTTGTGAATTTTCGGAAAGGGAAAACGGAATTTAAAAATATTATAATGGGGCAAAATTTCCCATAGAATAACATTAGCTTCGGGTTTCGGAGACGATAGGTAGCTAGAGAGTCCTTTCCACATAGACCGATAAGAATAAAATTTCGTCAAATTAAAATTACCCTTGAAGACTGATTGTTAATTATTGAAAAAAATAATTTTACTTTTTGATTTTTGAAACAATAAATTTTATTTATTGTTTTTTTTTTTTTTATAGAATTTAATTTAACTTCAAACTTATCTTAATATTATTCTTAGATAGTTGCTATTTAAATAATGTTGCCTGTGCGTTAAAACGACATGAAATCCAAAACAAATGATTTCAAAAAGCAATATGAGAGAATAAACAATTGAAACACTTTTTTTAACAGATTATTTTTCATTTAGGAATAGCTCAGAATGGTGGAAAAAAAAAAAAAAAAAAAACTCATCAGGGGAGACTTTTTTCACAGTTGAGCACCAATGTACGATTTTGTTCGCTGGTGGCTATAATAGCAAATTTCTAGCGGGCATGAAAATAATTGAAATTCAATATGAAGAAGAATGTGGAAAAAACTATTTAGTTCGAGAAATCAGATAATAAAACAAACAACAACAACAACAACAACAAAATCTTACAGGAGGAAGCAATTGCAGTCGCATGGATTACACCAAGTAAAATAAACTAAAGGTTTTGTTGTTCATAGGAGACGAAGAAAAAATGTATATATGTGGAAAGTATTTCCTCGTATAGACAACAGACGGCGCTGCCTCTGAAGTAACCAGCGAACGAACTGACAAGCAGAAGAGTTAGTTGGTGTCCGGCTACAGTGCTAGTCTGGTCGGACCGTCAGCTCGTAGCCTGATCCAGTCGTTACACCATAGTTAGAGCATGAAACGCTCAGATTAGTCGGGTAGGGCCCTGGGAGGCTTATACTTTACTTTTGTAATGTATTATAGTACGAGAAGGTGCTTAAATACTGCTTTGTGATAATCTCTTAATGTTGTGAGCTTCTTGTTAAACTAAAGGAATAAGACTTGATCACTGGCGACTATCGACTGTTAAAAGAATTCTTATGTGCCTTTTTGTGTAATTTATGTTTCGTATGTCTTCAAGTAAAGCGTTGTCTATAAACAAGATCTACTCATTGATCCCACCCCCTAGACACGAGCCGAGATCTTACAAATATATATGTATAATGAATATATTTATGCGTATATTCATGTTTAATGATATATTGTGGTACCATAGTGGAACCAGTAAAAATATTATATTGTTTTACGAAATTAGAATTTTAACACCATAAATGAGTTTTGCATACTTATTTTAATCACATGAGCAGGGCCCGGTTACCCAAAAGGCTCGGGAAGCACAAGCTTCCCCTCAAAAATTTACGAGGGGCCCCAAACTTACCTAAAACAGGGTTTTGAATTTTCTGTTTGAGATTTTCACACCGAGATTGAATTTTTTCTGAGAAAATTCGCCTAAAGCAAGGTAAAATTTTCACTATTTCGGGAAAATTCTATTATTTAACCTCAAAAATCTGATTGTTCTTAATTAATAAGTTATACGATTTTAAAATTCTGTATAGAAACCACCCAGATATATGAATGGGGAAAAAAAAATAATAAAGAACTATAAACACACACTAATCTTTGGTCTATAGCATTTTTATATTACATTATGTAACAGAAAAACAAGATTTCCAGAAATGAAAGGGGGCCCCGAAAGGATACCAAGCTTCCCCTAGCTTCAAAACATAATCAGGCCCTGCACATGAGAGTGATGAGTATCAAAAATCAACTCGAAATAAGCGTATATGACAAGAAAACAAATTAGGCTTGCCTCATTCAAACCAAAAATAAATAACGGTAAAAGTCCCTGCTTGCGTAAAAAATAATCCCATTTTCTAGATCTAATGACTTAAAATCTTCAGAATTCTGGACATTAATGGCAGAGAATTATAACACGAAACTTATATGCGAGACGAATGTAAGCAAGACATAGAATTCAAATGTGGATTATTTAAATTCTAAATATGGCTTATTTTAAAAAAAATAAGCATGGTCACCACTGGGTACACTTATCTTAAAAATTTAGAAATATAATGCAATTTCGGCATATTTAATATGTACAGGGTGATTACAATTAAAGTTACGATTTCAAAATGCTGTAATTTTAAAACTACCCATCAGAGCGATTTAGTATTTTACCAGAGCAATCGTGAGGCAATGAAATTTTGTTTGTGGGAGGAAAAAAGTAGTTCCAACATGATCCTATAGAGGGCGCTGTCAGGGTAATGTCAGGGAAAGCGCCTAAATGGACTCATTAAACACAGGAATGTTGTTAGAAACACAATCAAATGGTATAGGAAACAATAGACTTCAAGGGTTTACTACAATTTTTTATAGCCAAAAGACACGAATACGTGTTTACAGTGGAAACAGTCATAGTGAAAAGAGAAAAAGAGGAGCTTCGTGAAACAAATACTTTACGTATAATTAACGGCACGCTTAGGAACTTTTTTTTTTCTTTTGCCAAATAAAATTTCATTGCCTCAAGATTGTTCTGGTAAAATATCAAATCGCTCTGATGGGTAGTTTTAAAATTATAGTGTTTTAAAATCGTAATTTTAATTATAGTCACCCTGTATTTTAGAAGGTTTTTCTGTTATATCATCTTTGTTTACTTTGTACTTACCTTTATACAATTTTACACTTAATTTTTTCAAGAGTACTACAACCATTTGTTTAGTTAAGATTTTAAACACAAAGATTGTTTTTTTTTTTTTTTTTTTTTTTTTTTAAATACTTTCTAACAAAGTTCAAAAGAGTTTATGAATCTATTTCTTCTATCTGACTGTCCGTCCGTCCGATTTCTCATTTCCGTAAATATTTTAGATTGCTTTGGAACTGATATGGGCTACTCTATTTCATTATAATATGTTCCTTATTGTTTATTCTTTATACATATAAAAAAAAAAAAGAATAAACAATAAGGAACATATTATAATGAACTAGAGTAGCCCATGTCAGTTTCGCGTACCGTAACTCCCCAAAAAATTCAGATGCATCACGGTCTGTGAGAGGCATTTTTTTAAGCACATTTTAATATATTTATATTATGAGAAATATACAAAATTTAGCATTTATTATTCAGATAAACTGCATTTTTTTAAAAATAAATTTTGATACGATTTAAATTAACGATGTTTTACAAAGATGCACAAAAATATTTAGATACATTGTGGGATGTAAGTGAAAATTGTTCGAAATGCATTTTCAGTTGTTCTTTAGGTTTTTAACAGTTTCCTTCAAAGTGTAAAGCTTTGAATAGATAAATCACAGTTGGAAAGTGTTTTTCAACTAATGCGAGCCGCATGCTCTTTCTTTCTGGCTTATTATTTTTTAAAACTAAATTTTAAGAGTTGTTAAGTTGCTATTCTTAAATTATATTTGAGATTTCTAAAGAAACAATATAGAGCAAAGAGAGAGAGAGAGAAAGAAAGTCTTTATGTATAATTTGAAAACGTATCATTTTTTGATTTTTGAAGAATAAATTACGCCCACTAAATTTGGTTGCATTTCCTGCTATGAATTCAAGGAAGTTGGTGAATCAGAGAAAGATGAATGTATGGAATATTTTGTAATTTCCCTAGCATGTCCGACTGCTATGTGATTTCAACATTCTAAAAGAAGTAATAGTTTCTTCCTTGAAGAATTTAAAATGTATTTCAACACTGAAGCAATTAACATGTAAATATGTTTTTGTTGCATGCGATATTTCCGATTCATGAAAGGAGTTGCTACGTAATTTTTCTAAAATAGTCAAATTTTGATTCATAATTTCTCAACATTTGTAAATCCTTCGCAAATTACGATTAGAATTTTTTTGTAAATTCAATGCTTTCTCCTTATAAATATAAGTACAAGAAAGAGAAAAGGTACTTTTTTTTTACCATGTTTTTATTAACTTATATTCTTGTTTGTTTGTCTGGTACAAATCTTGCAATCGATTTTTAACTAACTTCCCTACTAGCTAGGCATTTGAAACTTTCAGAATAGCTCAGAACCCGATGATAACACAATACTTAGAAGCCCGATTTCCGAATTTTCGATTAGTTTTCTTTTAATTAAATAAAATATGAAATTAATAACCTCCTAATAGCTTTGACGTCATCATCACTTTAAAAATTTTATACGCATTGATAAAGTGCTGATGTAGTTCTATAGCTATGATTCAACAGAAATTTTAATAACATGGTACATAAAAAGTTTTTTATCTTATAATTATTAGCAATAAATCTTATTTGGCAGTTGAATATAATTTTATTTTTATTTTAAGTGAACTATCAAAACAAATATATCATTATTTTTATGAATTTTATACACAAGTTGAATGTCTTATAAAAATTTATTTTTAAAATGATACATTTGAGAGAAAGATATGCATTTAAGGTATTAGAAAATATTTTCGCCTGGTATTTTAATTTCTTATTATTATTTAATATCATATTAAACTAGTATTTTGTGGCCATTACAAAACTTTATTTTATATAAATTCACGTAATTTTGACAAAACAGTCACTTCAATGCTTTACATTGTAAGAATGAGAAGATAAAGGGTGTAAAAGCATTTTTTTTTTTTTTCCAACAAAGCTGAAAAGTGTTTATGCCCTTGTTTTGTCTTTCTGTTCGAACTCAAACTCCCGTAAATATTAATGGAATTTCTTGAAATTGATATATGTTATTTAGTACACTACCAAATGTCCCCTATTGAAAATGGAGTGAATACTGTTTCTGGTTTGTGTACAAGGGACATACGAAAGTATTCCAAAGCTTTATGTTCTATGAGAGTTATTTATGTTCTATGAGAGTCAATAGCACCCCAATAATCAATGTTCTTTTAATAGATTTTTATTTAGAAGAGCAACTCTTTATAAATTTAATTACAAAATTAATTTTCAAAATGGAAGCAGTGTTAAACAATGCATGAAGTGGATACAGAAGTTCATTGCGTAGCATAATATCGAGAAAATTTGGCATGTATACTAATAAATTAATCAATTTTAGTTTTTTATTTATTAGAAGAACCGAAGCAGCATTTAAAAATGTTTCTTCTTGAAGAAACTGGAGGCCTTGGATAGCGAAATTCTATAAACTTTTTACTTGTATAATTGACTAATTCCATCCAGTATTTAACAGAGGAAAGTGAAGATTCGGATAAATTTGCCATGATATATGGAGTATAAGCGTTAGCAAGCCAGAATGTTCCAGACAAAGATGGATTTTTTCGAGGCCACCACGAAGCTCTAATCATATGAACTTGCGTATCTATCCAAAAGAGGACATCGCCCAAAATGACAGGATCGTCAGTTTTGAGTTGCAGATTGTCTTTGATATTATTAGCGAACTCAATACACGAAGCCATCAACCAATACAGTTTTTCGGCTTCAGCTTTTTCTCTATCCAAAAGCAATTTCTTAGCAAACTCCTTTTTCTTTTTGGAATCGTTGCAATTGCACAAAACATTACCCATTTTCCTGTGTAAGCCTCTGATATATCTCTTGTTTAAATATCAAGGTATATTAAACAGAAATCAAATAATTTCGTATTAGAAATTAAAAAAAATATATTAAAAATAGGAAATCGATCCCGATTATATATATTATTATTTAAATGTAATAAATCAACAGCTAAGAAATTTCTCTCTCTCTCTTTCTTTCTTTTTTTTTTTTCAAGAGGGAGAAGTTCAGTAATCAGAAATGTAATTCGTAAATGAGTGACTTCTTTAAATAAAATTAACAATGGTTAAATATACCAATTTTTAAATATTGTTGAATAATGTATTTATTGTCTCTCCAACAATTAAGAAAGTTTACAATAAAAGCGTTTTTTTCAAAATTACATTGTTGTCACAAGTTCATTGTTGAAAATAATTATGCAACATCATCAATGACTTTTCCTTTTTAACTGTATTGTACAAATATCGTTATAAAAGCTGTTTGAAAACTTTTGATAATTTTCTTTATATCCTATTTTCAAAAAGTGTTTTTTTTTTTTTTTTTCCAATACTGAATTATTTGATTTCTGTTTAATCTACATTAATATTTAAACAAGAGATATATCAGAGGCTTACACTGGAAAATGGGTAATGTTTTGTGCAATTGCAACGATTCCAAAAAGAACAAGGAGTTTGCTAAGAAATTGCTTTTGGATAGAGAAAAAGCTGAGGCCGAAAAACTGTATTGGTTGATGGCTTCGTGTATTGAGTTCGCTAATAATATCAAAGACAATCTGCAACTCAAAACTGACGATCCTGTCATTTTGGGAGATGTCCTCTTTTGGATAGATACGCAAGTTCATATGATTAGAGCTTCGTGGTGGCCTCGAAAAAATCCATCTTTCTCTGGAACATTCTGGCTTGCTAACGCTTATACTCCTTATATCATGGCAAATTTATCCGAATCTTCACTTTCCTCTGTTAAATACTGGATGGCATTAGTCAATTATACAAGTAAAAAGTTTATAAAATTTCGCTATCCAAGGCCTCTAGTTTCTCCAAGAAGAAGCATCTTTAAATGCTGCTTCGGTTCTTCTAATGAATAAAAAGCTAAAATTGGTTAATTTATTAGTAATACAGGCCAAATTTCTTCGACATTATGCTACGCAATGAACTTCTGTATCCACTTCATGCAATGTTTACAACTGCTTCTATTCTTTTGTTTTGGAAATTTATTTTGTAATGAAATCTGTAAAGAGTTACTATGTTCATCTAAATTAAAAGCAATGAAAAGAAAGTTTTTTTTTTATTATTATTGTGGTGATATTGATGTTTTAATTGAATGTTAAATATTAGTTTTCTTGTTGATAGATAGCGAGTTTATTTTATCCTTTTCTGATAGGTAATTAGACAAACCAGGATGTTATCTGCGTATGATGTAATGCTACACGCTACTGATATGCTTTTTGTACTTATTTAGAATCTTGTAGTCTTCCAGTGCTGTGAGTATCTGTGTAAGGAGCTGTCCATTACAATTTCGCTATCCGAAATTATTATCTACTGCTTAAGTATTCTTCAGTATTGCCTCTAATAATGTATTACATCTGATAACAACATAAAAAAAAAAAAAAAAAAAAAAAAAAAATTATACAGACACGACATTATTTCATTATTTAAAACATGAAAATCTGACATTGACAGATTTTAATTTAGTGCCAGAGGCCTACTGCTAAACTTGTTAATATCCAAACTTGTTAAGTCGAAACTGTCTTATAGCCGCAAAACAACGTTTTTTCTCTTTTTCCCAATGAGGGGGAGGTGTGCCTTGGGGGGGGGGGACTCATGTCAAAGGTGTGCCTTGGGGGGACTCATGTCAAAGTTGTACCTTGGGGGGGACTCATGTCAAAGTTGTGCCTTGGGGGGGACTTCATTCAATAAATCCCCATTTAATAAACCGACTGAAATAGGCCCTTAGCACTATTAAGAGTGTATTATAAAAAATCGACAACGCTGTACCGACTGAAATAGGGGTACCTTGGGGGGGACTCATGTCAAAGTTGTGCCTTGGGGGGACTTCATTCAATAAATCCCCATTCAATAAACCGACTGAAATAGGCCCTTAGCACTAATTAAGAGTGTATTATAAAAATTCGACAACTGTACCGACTGAAATAGGCCTCTAGCACAAAAAAAAAAAAAAAAAAATAAATAAATAAATAAATAAATAAAGTAGCATCGCTTGTGCTCGCATAACAGTTCCGTATAGTTTTAACATAAGAAATTATTCCTGCGGTAGATATTACTTCTATAAAGTTCAAAATTTCAAACTATGTAACAAAATGCAACCAACATCGTTGCTTTATTTATTCTATTCTATTTCTTAAAACAATTTTTATAGATGCCACACGCACCACATAAACTTTAAATTTTACATCTACTTTTTAAGATAGCACGCTATCATGTTTTATATAAAAATTAAATCATTAAATTCATTTTTTTTTACCTATTTTTATTTAATTTTGCACGCGCACTTTTTATTTCCTAATTGAAAATTATTAAAAAAAAAAAAAAAAAGCTTTTCCGACAATGTTTGTTTCGATATTGATTATTATTATTTTTCTTTTCTTTCCAAAAAAAAAAAAAAAAATGATGAAATTCTGGCAAAAGCAGAATTTAGTTTAGGACGGAGGACTATTAGTTTTTTTTTTTTTTTTTTAATTATAAAAGCGCTTTCAAATTATTCAATTATATTTTCGATAAATTTTAGATTTCGATAAATGTCCAACTATCGATAAATGACACCGCGAAAATCCCAGATTGAGACTAATAGTCCTCTGTCCTAAAAAAGGAAAAAAGAAAAAATTGATGAAATTCTTGCAAAAGCAGAATTTACTTTAGTACTAAAAAAAAAAAAAAAAAAAAAAAAAGGGGGGGGGATCATTTAAAATAACTTCGAATTTGTATGGAACGTTTTGAAATTATGGGCATCATTTTGTATTATTTTCCCGATAAAAGAGGCCTTTCAATCGCTAGAATTACTTTTTAGTCTTTAAAACATGCTATAATGCATAAAAATGGTAGATTTAGGAGGTAGTGCATGATTCAAAAAGCGGTAAATTGTAAAATAAAAATAACTAATGTCAACGTTCCATGTCCCCTTAAAAGTATCAACGCGTTCTTTTCAAAAAATATTTATATTGGAAATTTGCACACCGAAAGAGAAAGCGATGTTCCTACACGTACAAAAATTTTGTCCTGGTAGCTTATTTCTATAATAAATAATTTTTTTTTTCTTTTCCACTGCGTGATTGGTTAAGTACAATCCTTAATGTGTACATTTGTGCGAAATTCTATCCGATACTGTCATTTTAAAAGTTATAGAGAATAAAAAATGAATGGCAGTGCCACCTGTTGAGATATATGCACCAAAAGTTGATAGGCACTAATTTATGCCAAAGTGCAATTAAATACAACTTTTCATGAGATTATGAGCATTAATTCTTTAATCGGAACTTCTATAAAATTTTTGTCACACACACAGACAAACGGACATTTTCTTAAAAATGGTCAAATCGTATTCAGGACATCTCAAGGCGTGTAAATGCATCAAGAACTGTAATAAGAAGTTAAAATTAATTTTAAGAATGAAATCATGCAAATTTTTATCTGAAACAGACACGTAGTACGGAGTCGAAAGGAAACAGAAATAAACTGGCGAAGTAGATAGATGGCAGTCTTGTATTTATTTCTGCTTTTGAATAATTGTAAAAAAGGAGGAAAAAAAACATGCAAAAATGATATTTCTCAGTCAATGTTTGCTCAGATGTTAAAATCAAATAAAGGAGTAAAAGCAAAGTTTTTCTGTAAATATTAAAAGATTATTCTATTATACTACGTAGACTGATAAGATAACAGGTTGTCTTAACAAAATTTATTATTTGTATATGTGTTAATGATATAGTTTATGGTGAAACACACACACACAAAAAAAAAAAAAAAAAAAAAAAAAAAAAACATGCTGTGACAGAAGGACAAAAAGACAGAGAGATAGACTAATCGAGTTCATAATTGCTCTTAAATTTTGTTATAAAGTGTTATAAATGCTTATTACAAATGAAAGGGCAATTTCCAATTGCAACCCTTAATGTATCTGATTATTTCATCATAGTCTTGTAAATCTGTAGGCCAAGCATATCATATTCCATACAAAACATTGCTTTTGCATATCAACAATAAAGGTATATTTCATTATGATATGTATATGAAAGGTATGTGATTTTTGCAGTAGAAAGTTAAATAAATGTGATTTATAAAAATCTCTCTCCTAAAACGCAATGTATTGGCATTTTGGGGACGTCCCTGTACACAAATCTGTTGTACAGGGGCTATTAATGCCATTTTAAATATAGGGAACATTCCATAGTGAACTTCAATAACGCATATCATTTTTACGAAATTATGAAAACATTTACGGATGCTGGTGTAATAAGGGTTTTACAAAATACTCCTTTTAGTTAATTATACTACAATTTTTCTTAAAAATGTAAATTAATCTTTGTAACACTTTCAAACAGTGTTGAAAAGCATCTATGACTTAGGTTTGTCGGTCTGCTCGCGCTCCAACTCCCGTAAATATTGATGGAATTTCTTGAAACTGATATAGGTTTATTCGAATTCACTATGGTATTTTCCCATTTGAAAGTGAAGTAAATACCACCAATGGTTTGTGTACAAGGACACCCGAGCGAATTCCAAACCATTGCTTTCTATGAGAGGTAGTTCTATAAACCATATTTTAGTACCTTTATTTTGTATAAATCCTTATGAAATTGACATTTATTAATCATATGCACAAAAATTGTTATCTATAGAATATAGTATAATTAGGATTAATACACTACTGGCTATTAAAATTGCTACACCAAGAAGGAATAATAATACCGGAATGAAATTTGTTGGACACATACATTATAGTAGGAAGAACAATTGATTAAAATTTCAGTAAATTTGGCGTAATATTTACTGAGAAAACAGTACATAAAGCAGCGACCTCTGTGAGCAATAACAGCACTTGTCTGCCTAGGCATAGAATCGAACAGCGTTTGGATGACATGTACGAGTAGACACTTCATGAAGTGCTTCATCGATGAATTGTGGCATCGTGTTAAAACTTCATGAAGTGCTCTACCCGTACATGTCATCCAATCGCTGTTCGATTCTATGCCTAGGCAGACAAGTGCTGTTATTGCTCACAGAGGTCGCTGCTTTATGTACTGTTTTATCAGTACATATTACTCCAAATTTCCTGAAATTTTAATCAATTGTTCTTCCTACTATAATGTATGTGTCCATCAAATTTCATCCGTTATTATTATTCCTTCTTGGTGTAGCAATTTTAATGGCCAGTAGTATATTTACAGGGACACACAAAAATATTCAGATTAAGAGCTGGAATTGGAAATTGCTACAAAAACTATTTCTTTTATATTAAGCATTTTTAACACTTCACAACAATGTTTATTAACTACGTTTATTAACATTTTTTAACAATGTGATTATGATATGAATTAATCTATATGTCTGTCTTTTTTGTCCGTCTCACTGTCCGCCTATCCATCTCTAGCGTCCATAAATATTTTTAGAATTTTTTCAAAACAGTATATGTAGAACTCATTAGAAAAACACCCATGCTGAGCATTCCCCAGGCTCCATAGTGTAAACAACCAGCTCTATTCTGCACACCAGCATTACAATATAAAATGTTCTATATACTTTGGTCGACATTAGAATTTGTAATTATGTTGCTTTATTATTTAAATAAAATAGAAATTCTAACTTTATAAACGAAGAATAAAGTCTCTGTCTAGAATTGTACAAGGTTTTAGTGCATTTCAGGTACTTCTTATTCACTATAATTTAACTACTTTTTCTTTTTGTGGAATCATAAAGGGGGAAAAAAAAAAACAGAAATTTTTAAAGAAATGTGACTCAACCAGAGGTATTAAATCACATTTATTTTTAACTTTCTTCTTTTGAAAGCTTCTTTTGAAATTTACTGTTCTTGAACTATAACCCAAAACTGAGAAACCAGAGACATAAAAATATGAGCATAAACCTAATTTTTGTTATCGTGGTATTGTGTTGGTTCACCCTGGTCAATGGCTTACTTTCTTCTCCAGATAAAACTTACTTTGTGAAGTGACATTACGGGAGATTTTTTTTTTTTTTTTTTTTCCTTTTTGAATTGTTCTCAATTCACGATCAGTATCTAGGTGTCAGGGGGGCCCTATAAAGGTGTGGATTCGAAATAACGGTAACTTTTGTGAGGAATGTGGGGTTTAGAAGTAAGTATATAAGGATATGAATCAATCATTTTAGAGTTTGGTTACTACAATGCGAAGTGAAAAATGCCAAGCAAATCACTCCATTACTATAATTGGAATTAAAATTGGTTTTCTATGACGTATTAGGGAGGGGAAAAAAAACTGATCTAAAGAGAAATTTTTCTGCAGTAATACTCAGTTGTTCTTTTGTTAAGCTGAGTTAAGTCTTTTCACCCCCCCCCCCCCCTTCTCTTTTTCTGTGTAATACATTATAATAAAATGTGTTGCATATTATTTTTTCATTAAAGTACAGAATAGCTAAAATTGAACTTTTGCTATAAGCAGCAATCAAAAGCTTCAGCTGAAAAGGGTGAACGAATTGACACCCAGTTTGGCTTGTCGACAATACTCGAATTATATTCAAAGGCGATACCCTGCCGCCTATACAGTGTCATATATTCGCATCCTCGACTCCCACATAGTAGAGCCCGGGTTCAAATATCGGTCAAGAGATGGATGTATTGTCTCTGTTAAAGGATAGCGGCAGCCGTCCATTGGGTATTCCTTCACAAATGGCCATCAATTCGGCCCCAGGCTAACGCTTAGTCGCAAGTGCCTCACCATTTAAAAAAAGGGGAATAATTCAAAGAAAAATTTTAATTTTTTCATGTTAAAAATAGGAAGTTTAACAAAGCCCGTTATGCATAAACAATTTGAACATTTCGTAATTAAATTCTGATACAGAGTTGGTCATTTCTTTTTATTAATTTTAACATTTCTTTGCATGCAAAGTGTCACTTGGTTAACATTATCTATATAATATTTCTCTAACGTGGACCAGTTTCAATTATTTTTTTTCGAAACGATACGATAGTGGTGAAATTAATAAAATACGCGAGGATAAAAAATAATATTTAAAAATGAACAATATTTAAGTACGCGGACTCAGCTCAATGATTTAATAAGAAAACAAGACCACTTTTGTATGATGACATTATTTTATGGGAAATGTATTTTTAAAATTTATTTCTTCAGAATCTTTGCAAGCGTCACTTTAAACCTAGCAATATTTTAAAGATACAAACAGAATATGAATTATTATCATAAACTGACTAAAAAACGCAATCATAAAAAGTATAATCAAAATAAGATTTTTTTTTTTTTTTTTTTTTTTAAACAAAAAATTACTACAAAATAAATAAAATGTCATTGCATTCTTGGGGGATAAAAGTTTAAACGGCATCATAGGGTCCTTTACTAAAATTGTACTGCCTGCGGAAGTACGAAAACTGAGTCGTCAACCCTGAATTTTATTTTGAAACTTTTCTTTGAATGATTCTGGTTTCACTATTGCACAATATTTATTTGGTTATAATAATAATTTGTTTTCTGGTAAATTGAAATTTTAATTAGGTGGTGAAATTGGTATAATATTTATAAGTTTCAAATTTTAAAGGTAAATAAGAAATGAAATAAAGTACGAAAAATTCACTCGGGTTTTCTAGTCCTGTGTAATTAAGATGTTTTAGATACACGTAATGATATGCATACTTTGAATGCATATGGGCAATCATCAATTTGTTCTTGTGTATATTTACATTTGCATTTAAATAGGAAAAGCGTGACTTTTTAATATTTTAAATCGGGAAGTGCTGGGCTCGACTTCAGGTCACGTTTGTCGGTCTAGCCATTCGAAATTTTTCGTGATTTTTTTGGAAACTCGTATGAATATGGACTAGGGCAGCTTAGGACCCCCCCCCCTCCATACAAGACGTTCCAGCCTTTTCTAGGTACACCATAAAGACAATGGACCTTAATCTAAATACCTTTAATATTTTAAAAATAGTCGTCGCTGTATAATGAAATCAGTAAATAAATATGATCCAATGATCCAAATGCTTTAGATTAGCTTTAATGACACTGCTTGAGGCACAGGAGGCAATAAACACATTCCATGCCCTTTAATTGATCACAAAGGTTGTAATCCATCAGTCTGTTAGCCTGAAGGTTACAAAAATCGCTGAAGATTCTGTGTTCTTGACTGCAAATTTCAAATCATGACTTCCGACCGAGAAGTCCGCAATATTAATTTGTGATTTTTAAATCGCATTTGTATTTGTTGCTACAACTGATTATTGTTGTTGTATGTATAGCAAAAGTTCCTGAGGTATAATATATATACCTTGATGTTAAAAATAAAACTTTGCTAACAAAAACCATAAATTACAATAAATAAATAAATAAATTAATTAATTAATTAAAATTGAAATAAGCAAATAAAAATAAATATAATCTATATAATATTTCTCTAACGTGGAATAGTGTTAAATATACGATACGCGAGGATAAGAAAATAATATTTATACATGGACAATATTTAAGCACGCGGATTTAGCTCAATGGACTAACAAGAAAAAATGACATTTGTCTGATGAGATTATTTTACGAAAAAATGTACTTTTAACAGTTGTTTCTTCAGAATTTTTGCAAGCGTCATTTTAAACCTAGCAATATTTTAAAGATATATACAGAATATGAACTTTTGTGTCATAAATTGACTAAAAAACACAATCATAAAAAATATAATCAAAATAATAATTAGTTTATTTTATTTTATTTATTTATTTATTTTTAAACAAAACAATAATAAATAAATAAATAAATAAAAAGTCATCGCCAACATGACGACAAAAATTTAAAGGGCGTCGTGGGAGTCCTGTATTAAAACTGTACTGCCTGTGGAAGTATGAAAATTGGGTCATGAACCATGAATTTTATTTAGAAACCTTTCTTTGAATGATTTTGGTTTCACTATTGTACAGTATTAATTTGGTTTTAATAAAAATTTGGCTTCTGGTAAATTAAAATTTTAATTAGGTGGTGAAATTGGTATAATATTTATGAGTTTCAAATTTTAAAGGTAAATAAGAAAAGAAATAAAGTGCGAATATTTCGCCCGGGTTTGTTAGTCTATATAATATTTCTCTAACGTGGACCAGTTTCAATTATTTTTTGTAAAAACGATACGATACCCGCGGATAAAAAATATATACATGAACATGAATATTTATACATGAACAATATTTAAGCACGGACTTAGCTCAATGGACTAATAAGAAAAAATGGCGACATTTGTCTGATGAGATTATTTTACGAAACAAATGCATTTTTAACAGTTGTTTCTTCTGAATCTTTGCAAGCGTCATTGTAAACCTAGCAATATTTTAAAGATATATACAGAATAGGAACATTTGTGTCATAAATTGACTTTAAAAAACACAATTATGAAAAATATAATCAAAATAGGAATTATTTTATTTTATTTATTTAAAATAAATAAGTAAAAAGTCATTGCCAACATGACGACAAAAATTTAAAAAGCGTCGTGAGAGTCCTGTATAAAAACTGTACTGCCTGTGGAAGTATGAAAATTGGGTCGTGAACCATGGATTTTATTTGGAAACCTTTCTTTGAATGATTTTGGTTTCACTATTGTACAATATTAATTTGGTTTTATTAATAACTTGGCTTCTGGTAAATTAAAATTTTAATTAGGTGGTGAAACTGGTATAACATTTATGAGATTCAAATTTTAAAGGTAAATAAGAAAAGAAATAAAATGCGAATATTTCGCACGGGTTTGCTAGTCTAGATAATATTTCTCTAACGTGGACAGTTACAATTATATTTTGTAGAAACGATACGATAGTGACAGTAAACTATGCGAGGATAAAAAATAATTTACAAGTAATATTTAAGCTCGCTGACTCAGTTCAGTGATATAATAATAATAATAATAATAATAATAATAATAATAATGAAAATAAAATGACGATATTTGTCTGATTAGATCATTTTATAGAAAAAATTATTTTTAAAAGTTGCACCTTTACAATCCTTGCAAACGTCATTTTAAACCCAGCAATACTTTAAAGACATATCAAAATATGAACTTTTTCATAAATTGACTGAATAACATAATGATAAAAAGTATAATCAAAATAGGTACTAAGTGTTTTTAACAAGAAATTGTGCCAAAATGAATAAATAATAAAATAAAATAGAAGGGATCTCGCCAACATGGCGGCAAAAATTAAAAATCGCCATAGGGGTCTTTTATTAAATCTGCCTTGTCTGGGGAATTATGAAAACTGGGTCGTCAAACACGAATTTTATTTTGAAAAGTTTCTTTGAATGATTTGATTTAACTATCATTAGCGTTTCATCCCACAAAAACTAATAATAATATGGCTTCTGGTGAATTACAATTTTAATTGGATGGCGAAATTGGTATAAGACTTATAAGTTCCAAATTTCAAAGGTAAATTAAAAAAAAAAAAAAAGGTAATAAGCTGCGAAAATTTCGCATGGGTTTGCTAGTATAATTAATTTTTTCTGTCTGTGATAATCTAACTAAAACTCTTTAAAAATAATTTTGAAAATTAGTTAAATGAAGGATTACATGCAAGATGACCCCAAAAGATAATTAGATTTTATGCATATCATTCCTATAAAAAAAGAAAAATATCACAAACAGATGATAATTATTTTTCTTACATCGTAGTTTTAGTTTCCTTGCAAATTGAGAGAAAACTGTTACAGTAGAACAACAGCTCCGGGCCTATTTCAAAGCAAAAAACGTTAATGAATCTTCTTTAGACAGCAATCTCGAATATAAAAATAAATTAAATATATAAATAAAACAAACTATTATATGTGTGAAAGCAATATGCTTATAGAAGCGGCAAGTTTTTCGAAAAGAGAAAAATGAAAATTGAATGCATGGACTCGTTTAGATATATCTAATTAAGCGACAGAATAGGATCATATTTTCCAGGAAGAAGCATAATATAAACACAAATCGCATGCAAATTTGCATACAAATAAGGTTAGTGAGTAATGATGAGTTCAATTTTTTAGAGGCCATTTCATATAAGTATAACTGTAATGAAAGTATAAATTTTCTTTTATCAGAAAATAAACGGTTGTGAACGTTATAATTTCCGACCTAATTTGCCCTTGGTTTGAAAGTACGCAAACGGTTGAAAATGTATGCCACAGACAAATTAAAATTACTTTGAATGTGACAAGAAAATTATTCCAATCATCAAAATGATCTATGGCCGTCTATATCTCATGTAAAGATAAAAAGTAAACTAGGTTTTTTCTTTTAATATCATACTAAATTTGATAAAGGCTTCATTTTAAAGTATTGATTATATTAGCTAATATTTGAATTGAACCTTTCAGTTTGTCTAATATCATAGAAAGCCGTTAAAATGTAATTTTCAAAACATGAATACTTGAATACAGGCATGCATAGAATGAGAGGTTTAATATGCTAATTTGTTAAACGAATTTGAACGTAACCGTTTAAGATTTATTTATTTATTACTTTGTTTTAATGCATGCATGGAAAATTAAATACTTTATTCCTTATTATTATTATTATTATTATTTATTAACTTTCATTACCCGACTACCATAAATAATGGAAGTATTGTATTCAGCCAAAAATTTCGATATTGAGTTCTCGTTTGATTTATACATGTAAGGTGTCCTGACTCTAAAAATGGAAATTGGTTTGTGTATGCGTGTGTGTGGATCATCTGGCTATTATATCCCCAAAACGAATATAAATAAATAAATAGAAAGGTATAAGGACGAAAATAATAATTGAAAAGATCCTGTGCACGGAAAATTTTGCCAATTTTTAGGGAAAATTGGAAAAACGGAAGTGGAATCGTAAGTCTGTCTCTGAAAAATGGCTCTAACGATTTCTTTTTCTTTTTTTTTTTTTTCTTTCTTTTTTTTTTCTTTCTTTTTTTTTTAAAGTTGCTTTACAAACTCCTTCTTAACACTTCCACGACCGCATGTTTTTGTCTTTTTGACAGTATGGTCCGTCTGTGGATGTTATTTATCCAAGTTACAATATTTCAGAACAAAATTTTCTGTGTTCACATTTATACTACAAATGAATATACATTATAATCATACTCTTTCGAATCAAAGTATATGTACTCATAGTACAAATATGAATACTGGGTGAATTCTTAAGAAATAAATAACATAAAAATTGCGGAAGAAACGCCCACTGGCGGAGTTATTGATTTTCAAATGACGTGAATGTACGTCAGCGGTCACGAAAGTGTTAAATGTTCTGTCGTATGTATTAGCTGGTTAAAAGTTAATAGGAATCCTTAAAAAATAGCTCTATTTTAGGTTTCGTAAATGGGTTTCTTAATAAACGGCTCTATAGATTTTCTTCAAAATCGCCATATTCTCCCTCATCGATATCATTTCGTATATATTACTTTAGTTACTGCAGGAAAATTGATAGGTGTTTGATAAGTTAGGTCAATTTTATGCCTTCTGACCACACTTTCTCCAAAAAGAGATATAATTTATAATATGTATAGTGTGAGAAATAAAAATCGTGTTGATCAGATTGTTTCTTTGTTGTTGTCGTCGTTATTTAATCATTATGGTTAAACTCTTTTAATCTATAGTTTATAAAAAAAATCAGATTAAAAAAATCGAAAAATATGCTATCGGCAGTTCTTATACAACCAATTCGAAGCGTAGATTATTAAATGTAACAGAATACTTTCTCAAGTTTACTCAAATGCTGCTAACAGGATATCGCTTATGTCTGTTTTGTTAATTTTATGTATATTGCACTGCTTCAAAATTATGAACTGGCAGTTAAAATTTCTTCGATGCAATTATTTATATCCCCAATGAGTAGTCATTGTGTTTATTTTAAATGTTTATAACTTTGTTTAATGTATATTTAGTCAAACGTTCAAGACGTTTTGTCGGGGGAAAACAGTGTAAATTATAAACAAGATACAGAAATCAACTATAAAATAATAAAATAATAAAACAATTTAAATTAAATTAAAATTAATAAAAAGAAAGTTACATTTACATTTTTATAAAAAAGAGATTTTTTTTTTTTTTTTTTTTTTTTTTTTTTATGTTAGTGAATAAATTTGTTTTTCTCGACAATCCTTACTACTATTTGCAACCTATTTCCGCAATTTTATGTATAACTTTTCCAGTGTATCTTGAAACACATGATTTTTAGTATAACTGTATTTTCAAAGTTAGATTTAATTAAAATATTAATAAATGATACATACATAAAAAGAAAATATTTACATAAAATTGAGATTTTTTTTTTTTTTTTAATTTTATGCAAACAATCGCAATTACGCATATCGCATATATAAATATGCATTTATATACGTATATTGTATGTGCGTTTACTTATTAGATATACATACGCATCTTGCATAAATATCAGACAATTAAAATTATAAAACCTAAATATCTTCTGTTAGCCGAATAGTTAAAACAAAGACTGGCTTTTTAGTTCATTGAATTATTTATTAGTTTAAATACATTCAACTATTTTTTGTTTTGTAGTGCGTCTTGAAATATAATATTTTGGGAGTACAATGACATGGAAATTTAATAAATGGTGTGTCATTTTAAAAAAAAGACCTTTTTTTCTTTTTTTTTTCGTTTCAAAGTGCCAGCATTATTTAAAAGTGGTTAAAGAGAGAGAAAAAAAAATACAGAAATAATAATAATAATAATAATAATAATAATAATAATAAAATTATTTGTTAAGTATAGAATATCTTGATAAATTGTAACATAATTTTAATGATTATTTAAATTATAATTTATTTATAATTTAGAATAATTAAATGAAAATGAGTATTTTTATCCATTTTACATTTTATTTCCGATTTCTCATGCATGTTGCCATAACGTATATATATATTAATCTCACTTTATTATTATTATTATTATTATTATTATTCATTTCAAGTTAAGGTATGCATTTATATACTATATATTTATCTTAAAATTTTTAAATTACCTTTTAAATGGAATTCTATGCATATCATGCTCTAAATATATTTCCATGAATATTTTGGCGAAATTTGATCTATGAATCCTTTTTTTTCCTAATCTCCAATTTATTTTTTATTTACTTATTATTATAATTCCTGACTGCGCTCTTTAAGTAATCTCAAAACATCTTCAATTCAGCAAATCTAGAAAGATCGCGTATAATCGTAAGAAATCATTAGAAATATGCATAGATGTTTAAAATGATTCCTTTTCCCAAGTACAAAAAAGTAAAATTTAATAAAAACTCGCTTTCATAAATTTATTTATTTAAAACTAATATACTTTTTCTGACTGTTGAGGTTTAACTGATTTCAAAAATGATACAGTTCAACAAAAAATATGAAGATAAACTTTTAATCATAATAAATAATTTGGAATGAGAGATTAGAGGTCTGCAGGTACCGAAATTTTGAGGTCCGGGCCCGGATCGTCCGTTTGTTTTTTACTAGTGTACGGCCCGGCCCAGCTCAAAGAAAAAACAATGAAATCAGGGGCCCTACCCGATTAAAAAAAAAAGTGCATGCTTTTATTTGAAAAAGCTTTTTATTATGTGTTTTTGCAGAGGTTTTATATAGCCAAGCAATAGAATATTTCTTAAGAAAACTACTGGTCTTTAAGAAGACAATTATATACAAATAGAAATTCATTATTATAGGTGTACAGAAGGCACAAAGACAAACAGAAAATCAAACTGAAAATATTAGCATTCATCATACAATATAGAAAGGTATTAAAAATGGTTAATGCTTCTAAAAATGCACTTTCCACTTATAAACCGTAATGTATTCGAAAACTTTAATGTGATTCGGTAAACAAAACTTTAATGTCAATCTAATCATTTTCAATAGAAAAGATGCTTTTGCACATCTTAATAAATATAGTTTAAAAAAACTAAAAAACACGCTTTTAAAGCACATCAAACTAAAGAGTGAAAAATAATTCTTAATATAAGCTGAAAACAATAATGAACGAAAAATACTAGTATAATTGTGAAAAAAGCGTGGGTTGCTCGATGTACGAAAAATATGGCACAAAGCACCCCACGCTTTTTTCACTATTATACTAGTATTTTTCGTTCATTATTGTTTTCAGCTTATATTAAGAATTATTTTTCACTTTTTAGTTTGATGTTCTTTAAAAGCGTGTTTTTTAGTTTTTTTAAACTATATTTATTTTTCACTTTTTAGTTCGATGTGCTACGAAAGCATGCTTTTTAAACTATATTTATTATTTTATTATTTATCACATAAATAACTACAGTATGTAAGTTTTTGGTTATTCGACCCATTCCCCATTCGACTTGCAGGCCTCTTAAATCTATCTGTACCAATTTTGAACGGCCTAACTGTATTTCTATTTGTTTTTGCCCCATAGCCCCCCCCCTTACACCATCACCCCCCCTACCGCCCCTCCTAATAATTTTACAAATTCAAAAATATCCGCATTCGATTTGTAAGTATCGAAAACCTCTATGTACCAATTTTGAACGATCTGACACTATTTTTATTTTTTTGCCCCCCTCCCTCCCCCCCCTTCTTGCCCCACCTAATAACTTTACACAATCGAAAATATCCCCATTCGACTTGCAGACCTTTAAAACCTATCTGTACCAATTTTCAACGGCCTAACTGTATTTCTATTTGTTTTTGCTCCATAGCCCCCCTTACCGCCCCACCCCCTACCCGCCCCTCCTAATAATTTTACAAATTCAAAAATATCCGCAATCGATTTGTAGTATCGAAAACCTCTATGTACCAATTTTGAACGATCTGACACTATTTTTATTTTTTTTGCCTCCCTCCCCTCCCCCACTTCTTGCCCCTCCTAATAACTTTACACAATCGAAAATATCCCCATTCGACTTGCAGACCTTTAAAACCTATCTGTACCAATTTTCAACGGCCTAACTGTATTTATATTTGTTTTTGCTCCATAGCCCCCCCCCCCCTTACAGCCCCCCCCCTACCCGCCCCTCCTAATAATTTTACAAATTCAAAAATATCCGCAATCGATTTGTAAGTATCGAAAACCTCTATGTACCAATTTTGAACGATCTGACACTTTTTTTTTATTTTTTTGCCCCCCCCCCTCCCCTCCCCCACTTCTTTCCCCTCTTAATAACTTTACACAATCGAAAATATCCCCATTGTCTTGCAGGCCTCTTAAATCTATCTGTACCAATTTTGAACGGCCTAACTGTATTTCTATTTGTTTTTGCCCCATAGCCCCCCCTTTACCCCCTCACCCCCTACCCGCCCCTCCTAATAATTTTACAAATTCAAAAATATCCGCAATCGATTTGTAAGTATCGAAAACCTCTATGTACCAATTTTGAACGATCTGACACTATTTTTATTTTTTGCCCCCCCCCCCCTCCCTCCCCCCCTTCTCTTGCCCCTCCTAATTTCATCCATTGCACTGGAAAGTAGAAGAAAAGTTAAAGCGGAAGGATTTTTATATCCTTTATACAACCTAGACTCTACAGACCAAAGGACACAAAGCCTCATAGACAGTAACGTATCTAATTTCTTTTATTTGTACGTGTGCGCAAACTAGTAGTGACATACATACTATGTTGAATAGTAAACCATCTAATATTACTTCATATAAAATATATCAATTTCGAGACTCGCTAAAAATATTTGCAGAAAATCAGATCGCGAACAGACGGATAGACAAACAATTAAGTTTAAGTTATAAACATTTTTTAACAAAATAAAATTTTATGTGACATACTAGTCTATAAAATTATGTAAAATAAATGACTGAAGAAATATTTTATCATTTTCCCTTTTCGTTAATTAACGAGGAAAATAGAAAAAAAAAAAAAAAAAACGACATGACCAGGAAAGCATTTCATCCAGGCCTGGCTCGAGTATATACAAAAATAATTGAGTCCGAGCTTGGCTCGGTCCGAGGCTGAAATTTTTTTTAAGTTCGAGCCCGGTCCGAGAGCAAATTGAAAAATTAGTCCCGAAGCCGGACTGAGGGCTTGGACATAGCCTCAGGCAGTAAACCTACGTCCATGCAGGTCTCTAGTATGGATCATTAAAATGCTTGTTTCAAGCATACAAAAATTACATTAACGAATTTGTATTTAATTAACTATTTATTAACTAATCAAATTTGACTGTGGTCTGAAAATGTTTGTAACCTTTAGAGTTTTAAAAACAAAACAATGACATTTTTAGAAAACTTGACATACTGAATATTAAACACAAAATACTACAATCAGAATATAAAAATATCAAATATCTCATGAAATATGAACGTTTTTACTAAATAATTTTTAACTGTACATGCGTAAGCGCTAGAAAACATTTCTTTTGCAAAATTTACTCTCTCTAGCCAAATGTATAAAAACATACTCTAAAAAATCCTGAAGCAATTATCGTTAAAATTCAGAAAGATATGGTCGATAGAAAAGTTGAATTTCATTTACTTTCAAAAAGATGCAAAACTCTAAGGGGGTTTCACCGATATTTTCGTTTTGATTCAACGTACCATCATGGACATAAGCGAAAACATACTTTACATTTTGTCAAAAAAATGTGAAAGACATTTAAAAGAAACTCTGTTTTTATTATAACATTTTGTTTGTATATCTTTAGTATCTTACGTTAAACAAACATATTTTATACAAACTTACATTATACAAACGTCTTTCATGCTATTGACAATAGTATTAAAAATAAAATTTATTCTGATATTATAATGACTGCGCTTTCACTTTTGTGTTTCGTTATAGGTTTTTTGCTTCAATTGGAAGATCTCTTTTTATTCGCAATAAAGTATAGATCTGTATAAATCTTCAAAATGCTGCTTTTTTTTTTAATCTATGCAAAATAAATAAATAAATAAATAAAAATTAACTATTTTTATTTATCTATTAAGAATTAAAAATTATTATTTATTAACTAATTATTCATCAAAAAATAACTATTTATATCTAATTATTCATCTATTAATTATTATCTATTATTTTTTATTAACTAATATGATTTCTAACTGCCCTTCTTAAATGATTCCAAAACGTATTCGATTCGATTAAATAAAATATAGGTAGAACAACTTACATTTGATGTAAATCATTACATCATTTTATGTAAATTCTTCCTTTTGTACCAGCAAAAATAAAATAAAATGCATTGTAAATAAATAAATAAGTTAGTTAATGAATGAAATTAAGGAACTATGTATGTATCTATATATATTCACAAATCTAATTTCTAATTCAACTGATTAAATGATGTGAAAACGCACTCAAAACGACAAAAACGAAGAAGATATACTCTTATTTACAAATAACCATTATGAATGTGTATGGGTGTTCAAAATTTCTCCACTTGTACCAACAAAATATAAAATAAAATAAAATATAAATATAAATAAATGATGTAATAAATAAAATTTATCTATTTTTTTATTAACAAATAACATTTCTAATCGCGTCAGAGATTTTAAAACTTATTAAAAACAATTAAATAAATAAAAAGCGAAAGAGATACATTCATATTCATCGATAATCATTAAGAATGCATATGGATGTTCAAAATTCGTATTTTCGAGCGTAAAAAATATTAAATAAAATATAATATAATATAAATGAATAATTTAACAAATAAAATTCATTAGGTATTTTTTTTATTTACAAATCAAATCCTTCTATTTTAATTTTATTCATAAATTCAGAAACGAAAACGAAAGAAATACACTTTTATTCGTAGCAAATAATTGTATAGATGTTCAAAGTTTGTACTTTTGGGTTTAGTAAACATAAAATGAAATGAAATAAAATATAAATAAATGACGTAATAAATAAAATCCATTATTATTATTATTATTTTATTTATAAATCAAATTTCTGACTGCGTTCTTTAATTAATCTCAAAACGTATTCGATTCAATAAAATTTAGGATGATTCACTTTTATTCATAAGAATGCATATAGATTTTAACCCTAGAGCACTAGTGTACGTAAATTTTACGTGTGGTTTAACCCTAGTTGGTTCTTTTCTGTCCTTTCTCTTCTACTGATCCTGGATCCTGGATGATTCGAAATAATTATTCAGTTAATGAAAAGTCAGTAATATTGGGTAAAACAGCAAATAATTAAACATATTTGAAAACAAAATTAATGTAATATAAGGAAATAAAAAGAATTTTACAGAAGTACGAAAATTTTGCGTATCTCTACTTGTAGCGGTAGATATGAACATGCTAGTGTTCCAGGGTTAAAGTGCCTTCTTTCAAACTTAAAAAAAAAAAAAAAAAAAAAAAAAAAAAAAAAATCGCAAAGAAATAAAATAAAAATCGATTTTTTTTTTTTTTTTTTTTTTTTTAAGTTTGAAAGAAGGCACTTTAATACTTTTTTTACTTGCGGCTTATTTCTGTCGAGCTATCTACACGATAGACCAGATGTTTCTGCCTAAAGGTTGTCTGAGTGAGTAATGCCGACCTGTTGTCGGCCTGCATAGCTCAATTGGTAGAGCCTTGACCTTGTAAGTCAATGGTCCGGGGTTCGACTCCCGGTCCAGGCATTATTTTCACTCAGTCGGGAAAAAAAATAAAAATAAATTTCAATAAATATGATTTTCTTCAAATCAGTTGATTGTGTGATTTTAATAAAAATAAAAATCATTATCTGCTTATTTACCAATAAAATTTCGAACTGCACTTTTTAAGTGATCTCAAAACAATTCAACAAAAACTAAGACGATCCACAACAAATCATTAGGAATGTATGTGGATGATTTGTTAGTCAGTTCGATTACATTATCTGTGGAATCTGTCGCGTGGCCCGCGTAACCTTAATTATCTCGGACTACATTTAGAAGATACGTTTCAGTAAGAGAGAAAAAAAAATGTCTTCAAGGCGAAGAAGCTAAAAAACCTGTGTTGCTGGGCTCTCACGGGTTACTGTGACGTAACCCGTATCAAATGATTAATGAGCACAATTGAAAATAGTACACCCAAATTCTTGATTTATAGGGTTGATTATTACCTGAAAAAGTAGCATGGGGTCGTGCAATTCCTATCCACATTTTGCAGTAAAATTAACAGCTATCTAATATATTTTAAATATACATATGGATTTTGTTGTTGTTATAAGAGAATATATCACAGAAGAAAAGAACGTTATATCCCATTTTTGCTTCGTTGATAATTTTTTTTTTTCGGGAAAGTTATAAACTAGAAAAAAAAAAAAAAAAAAACTGAAGCTTATTTTTGTTTCCTCAAGTAATAAGTGTAAAATTCTGCACAAAATAGATTTTAATTTAGAACGACAGGATTTTTTTTTTTTTTTGTCTATTTTTCCATATAAAGACATGTAGTAGATGGGCTGCGTTTCTTAGCAGCGGTTACTGTATTCCTTTCTTAAAATTATATTCGCACGCTTTCTTCCAATTTTATTTTTAATATTTTTTTAGCTTGATGCGACAGAAGAAAAAAAAAATAAGAACATTTTTTTCAATTGGTTTAAACATACAAAAAGCGATTTTTTTTTTTTACTTTAAAATATGAAACTGCTTTTCTTGACAACGGTTACTATATCCACTTCTTAAAATTTCTTTTACACGTTTTCTTTCAATCTTATTTTTAAAAATCTATTTTAACATTTTTTAACTTGTTATTAAAAAAAATATTTTGACTGAAAGCAAAAATCCTGTCGTCCAGAAAACGGAATCCTACAATGTTTTTATACAGAAGATGATAACAGAAATTAATTTATTACAACTCAGATATAAACATACACAACTTTGTCTTGTCATTACTTTAATTTAAAATTAATGACCTATTTTATCAAATAACGCGTCAAAATATTCTTCATATACAGTTTCCGCCGCTTATTAAAATCCCATTAGTTCTGAGCCAAAGTGATTTTATTAAGCGGCTGATTTTTATATCCGGCAAACGTTCCTGCACTTAAGGAAAATTATTACTTCCCTGAATTTGGAAAGAAATTTCAAAATGTAACGAATAATGGAATTAGTAAACAATATTAATTAAATTTTGATAGATTTTACCGAAACATTAGTTTTTTCATATGTGGCAAGTATTTCGTAAATAAACAACCAGGTTCCAGTCGATGAATGCACTTTATTAGACTAATAATCTCGAAACAGTCCTATACAATTATTGCTCATGTCATAAAAGTCACAGAAACATAATATGATCTCAGTTGTACATCTAATTCCTGTAGTACTGTCAAATTTTGATAGGTACTAATTAACATAAATATAATGAATAAGAAAATACCTTATAGAAATTATAAAATTAATATTTGAAAATGGAGATTTCAGAATACGTGTGGAAAGTTTATTCTTACATTTGTTTTTAAGATATTCCAGTTCCTAAAAAAAAAAAAAAAAGATAAAAAGAAATAAGTGATTAATAATTTAAAAATTTCATTAAAAAAATTACCTCTTCCGATCAATGTGATAGAAAACATTAAAATTGAGCGTCATCTTAGTGTATTTTTTCAAAATACTAAGTATATTATTTCAGGCTTATAACATTAATTAAAAAATGTATATTTAAAAACTATGACTGAGCCTCTAATTTTTATTGTTCGAAAACTATTCTAATTTGTAGCATTAAGGAAAAAAAAAAAAAAAAAATCACGGAATCTCGCTGACAGCCAAAGCTCATGTTATTCTATGGATAAATTTGTTTATAAAACTACTGATTTAATGATTTTTGTTTGTTTGTTTTTTAATTAAAAAAAATTAAAAATTAATTAAGAGCACATTTTGCATCTTTTATCTAGAAAATAAAATATAATTTTTTTTTTGGAAAATGAGTATTAACGATCGTGAATTATCTTGAATGTGAAAAAGGAATTTTTTGATTAGTCATCTCTTTTTTAATCAGCTTTTCCAGATTATAATAATTAATTCTAATTCTAACTTAAAATGTTAAAAAAAAAAAAAAAAAAAAAAACTTTGGATGAAACTTTGTCTATGACAGAATTTAATTTAGCACGACAGGACTATTTACATTTGTATTTTAACACCCTTTCAAATAAGTAAATAAAGAATAGAGGGCGCTCAGTAAAATTCTTAAACACATATTCAAATAATGTATCGATTTTTAATTCCAAATAAATTAATAAAATTTGAATGCATTAATTGTAGAGTATCTTCCCCTAAATTGCTTAATACTCATTTACTAAATATTTCAATTAATAAAATAATAACAATTTCGTATTTATTTTTAATAATTAAAAGTTTCAATTTCTACAGAACAAAAAATAACATTAAAAAAACCTATAATCTATTCGATATTTAAATTATACTCAAAATTCATTACCGATTAATTAATATTAATCCATTAATTTTTCAAAAACATAATTAATATCAATACACTCATCTTATAAATTGAAAAACAACACACATTTTAAATAATTTTAACAGTTTTAGTCTAAAAATATTTGAAAACACTAGTCTAAATAATAAGGAAACATTTAGCCAAGACCCGTTGGTTCTGTGGTCAGAGTTATACACAACTACGAACCTGAAGGTAGTGAGTTAGATCCTCACCGATGAGAAGTGAAAAATAAAAGTTTTTACGGATTTCGCAAAATATTTTAAGATAGAGTAAGAAATTAAATGGAAAACTTGGATATTGGCAGGCATCTTCGAAGTGGAACACTATAAATTGGTAATGAGGCAAAATGGCAGATTGAAAGAAATAGTCCTGTCGTACTAAAAAAAAAAAATAATAATAATAAAAAAAAAAATGTAAAAAAAATTAACGTTAAATATGTTTTCTAAAACTAGCCGTGCATATTTAAATTATAACCGTACATATTTAAAAGGTCAAGAGTCGCGGTTAATGTAAATGAACTGATTTGCTTACTCGACCTTAAAATGTCTCCTAACGGTCAGCAAAAGATTAAAAACAACTCATCTCCATGTAAAACAGGCGGAAAAATACGAAAATTTTCCTTTTGACAAGAGATCATCAAAGGCGAAGATATAGGAAATACACTGTAAAAAAAAACAATTTTTTGGTACCAAGGGTAAAAAATAAAATGTATATTCAACGCCTCATTTGGTTAGGGTATTTTGACCTTTCCTTTGCATACATGCAAAGTTAATGTGGCTGTTATAAAGCAGATTTTTTTTTTTTTTTTTTTTTTTTTTTTAAGAGCAATCATTCGAGAATAAGGTGTCAATTATAGCGCAAGTTTAATTTGCTTTGGGTATCGTCTAACTAATAGACCATCTCTAATTGTCGAATTTTGTTTTGTGGTTACGGTCAATGGTTATTAGAGAAATAAACAAAGAAAAAAAAATCATTCCATGAAAGATGTTTCACGAGATGTTTCAGGAATTTAGATGTTATTTAGGTGTTTGATTTTTTTTTTTCCTCTTTGAACTTTGTAATCGATGTCTAAAAATCTTGAAATTTAAATCGAATTAAATCGGCTATAAAAAGGTAACGTCTTTAAGATCAAAACTATTGCGAGAAGAGAACAAAAAAGTAATAAATTATTCTCGTCCTGACTTTTTTTTTTTTTAGACGTTTTATGAAATTTTATAGCAAAATTTGATTGTTATGTTTCTAAAATGTATTGTATTACATAACAAATTAATTAAAAGTATCTAGAACAAAAAACTTTTTGGTCTGGAATTCATCCATAGAAGTGGTCCGGAGACATGACTTCACAATTTTTATCCTGCGCGGAAGGGATTTTAAACAAAATGGAAGAGTGTTTATGGTGATTTTGATTGTCTGCTTTTCAGTCCATGGTATATATCTCGTAACTGGACTTTCTTATATATTGACGTAATCTTCAAGTTTAGATTTGGATTTGGTTTGAATTACTTTGAAGATTTATAATTTAAATTACCATTACCATAATCACCATATTTATTATAATTAATATCTATTGTTATTATTATCTCGTTGTTGTTTTAGATATAGTAAAAACAACGCATTTTTTTTTTTTTTTGATAAAAGGCATTAAGAAACTAATGGTGGATGGTAACGAATTAAGAATTTTGTAAACAATGCATATGTTTGTGCCGATTATGGTGTTTGTTTAAAAAATATTTTCTCTCCAAATTCTAGATTTGTTTAAAATTCCTTGAACTAAAATATCTGGGGTTATCAAGAGGGGGGGGGACACACATCCCTTTTACAGAGGATAAAAATTATGATGTCACGTCTCTGGATCATCCCTATTGGTAAGCCCCAGACTGTTGCAAATTGCCCATAGAGTAGCAGTATTGGAACATAAAACCCACACATCTTTCTTTTAAATTTTAGTAATAAAATATCATTGTCTCCTCAGTAAAATAAAATTATATAAGGAAAGGGCACGTGACGTCACTCGCAGTCAAGTTACGAGTAGAGTGTCAAAACATTGGTATTTCCACCAATACGTATTGATATTTTGCCACTCGAGAGAATGGCAAAGATTGGTTGACGGAGCGTTTGTTTATAAACATGCATTTTCCTTATTAAATTTATTTTTAGCCATATATCTTTTTGAAAAATATCTTAATTTCATGTTTTAATTTTCTTACACGTTTCATTATTCAAGTGTATCTTGCATCAAACATGAAAAGTCAAATGAAAATAGCATCGTTAACATTACGTTTCATGCGCATAAGGCCAAAAGAATTTTATTAGATGCTTTTGAGCCATGAACTCTTCAAAAATAATATCACAAAATTTATTTCCGCTTGTGTGGCAATGAGCATGAACTGAAGTCTGAAATTCTACCTTCCTGGTTCGTATTGAAACAAAAGATTTATTCGAGCTCATGGATGAAGCTGTCACGCTTAATCAGGTCTGTTGTTCCCAATTGATTTTGGCCAATTTACTTTCATACTGAGCACTTTCTTCCTAACCGTAGCTGGCATTGTTGTTTCATACAACAACACACCGTAACGGTAATAATTCATTTTTCTTTATCTCAGATAGAGTTCTAATGCTATGAACTTGATCTTCGGAAGGCTATAAAGACCGCTATGTTCAATAGCTCAATAAACAAAATAAAGCAAGCACTTTTTGAAAGGTAAGGTATGGGTAATATTAGTGATCTTCGAGGAAGTGAAATAATTATTCATTGATATAAAAGAAAAATATTAGTGAAATATTTTGTTAATTTTGATGTTAGTTAAGTTTAATACTTCTATTTGCTGCCAGAAATTCTCTGTAATTTGAGAAAATACGTTTTGACAACGTAATTTTTTCGTAAATTACGCGTATTTTCTCAAATTACAGAGAATTTCTGGCAGCAAATAGGACATATTTCTTACAGTGTATGTTATTTCCATTTTGGTTTGATGCAGTTCTTTATTATCACTACCTAGAGTCTAATGGTTAGTGTACTGGTTATACACAATGGGCCAAAGTACTGGCTTAGCTAATTAGTCGAATAAAGCTTTTAAATATATTCTTTTCATGAAGACGGGAAACTTGGAATTACTTTTACTAAAAAAGTTATATTTACTTTATTCTGTATATAAAACGAAAAGTATTAGATTCGTGATAATTTTCGACTTGTGGTTTTTGATGGATTTACATGTTTTAATAAATCATGAACACGATTTAAACAGTTTTATAAAATGTGTTTAACCAAGCTTGTGAGTCACCAAAATTTTGTGAGTTCTGCATCTCGAGAAAATATTTTGAAATTCCGTGAAATTTTAAATTTGGTTCGACTTTGACATAAATTGTTGCTGATTAGATTTTGGCATATATTCTTTGGCAGATGGCGTTGTTATGCTGTAATTTTACTCATTTATAGGAAAGCTGTATCTCAGCATTTATAGTTTATATTATAAGTGCATGAACATGATATGCGTGCAATGATTATTATGAAAAACTATACCGATCCAATTTGAGTACTCATCAGCCGGCATATGGTGCTATTAGTCGCTATTTTCATGATGTGCTCGGTAGTCATATATCAGTTTCTATAGTACGGAATCACACCAAAATTGATATGCTAGGTGCTTATTGTGTAAATTCGTGTTAACTAAAATTTGACACATACCTCTGACAGATTGTCTAGTAACGTCTTGCAGTCTATTTTGCGAGTTTTCAATTGTTGTTTTTCATCATTGACGGCTAATGAATGTAATAGCAAAGAAAAAAAATGATATATAAGTTGGATATTATGCAAAACTGCGACATTTTTTATTTTGATGCATATCACCCGAGAGGTGTCACCTTACTCACTTTCTATGATTTTTCTTAATGGTTACAGACAATTCCATAAACGTTACACCCGAATGAAAAAACTAAAATTTAAAATTAAATATTAGAATTGGTTTTCTATTGCTTTAGTAAAATACTTTTAGCTTTCTGTGTTATATTTTAAAGGAACAGAAAAATAATTAGATTATTCAATTTAACAAAATTACTTTTTGAAATTTTGAGGCGTTTGCGACACTTCATCGGATGGTCCTTATGTATCAGTATCCATTAGTTAGAAGTGCACCACACTACGTATGAGATATTTGTTGTAAGAAGCTAATAATTGATACAAATATAAAGTTTTGTGCGCGTTAAACCAGAGCTTATGGAACTATTTTTAGGAATCATTTTAGTTTTATGCTTCAGCTTCTATGCACTGTCAAAAAAAAGTCCTGTTTGCTGCCAGAAATTTTCTGTAATAAAAAAAAAAAAAAATACGTTCTATTAACGTAATTTTTCCGTTGATGGAACGTATTTTTCTGAATTACAAAAAATTTCTGGCAGCAAACTGCAGCAAACAGGACTTTTTTTGACAGCGTGACATGCAGTTTTATTAATCTTTAGGAGTAAGATTTTTATCGTGAGGAATAAGACAGATTAAAATTTGAAACATATTTCTGAAAATGGAGCGCCGCTGTTCAGTGGATTTTTTTTTTTTTCACTACAGTTATATTGCAGTCTCTGTGCCAAGAACTTATTTAAGAGTACCTGCTAAAGGAATTCTTACAAAAAAATCTTAAACAGTGTTGTTATTGTTATCACCATCTTTATCAAGGAATATCCCAAAGAATTAATGTATTAGAATTATTAAAGAGGAAATTTTGTGAAGGCCGTAGCATACTAGTTCTAAATGTAGTCCACTTTTACTTTCTCTTACCCATATATATGGTAGAGAAAGTATTGTTTTAGGGTCAGATTTTCAAAATTGAGTTTTTGTTATATTTACATGTTTTGAAGTCCCCTGAATCCGTAAGGCAGGCTTTTAGCGGTTGGTCTGTTGTCTGTCTCTTTCTGTGTGCCTGTTATCCGTATATCTTAAGAACAAATAGCATCAGAAACTCCAAATTTGGTATTCTAAATCTGTATCACATAGAGATGCTACACTAAACTTTTCATTGAGATCAAGGGAATGGTTCGTATACAGGGACATCCAAGAGAATTAAAATACAGTACGTCTAGGGGAGAAATTGCAAGTATCTAGAGTTTAACATCTATAGGCTGCACCAAACCAAATGAAATGAATATATATATACTTTTCATAGGCATAAAATCATATTTCATGTAAAATATGGAATGAAAATCATTTACCGTTCGTTTACAGGGCTACGCAAAAGAATTAGAGTATAGTTGGATAATAATGGGATATTCGTGCAAATGCATTTCAGGCTGTGATATATATGATATTAATATAGGATTGCATTTAAGTGCGCAATGTGGTGTGTACATAAATTTTAGAAGATGTACAGGGCTGCTAATAATTAAGCGAAAACATTATTTTTTATTGAATATAATTAGGGAAATTGTTTTACTATAATATTTTACAATGTTCGGGAAAACTGCACAAAAATTAAAATTAATTCCTCATAACCTATGTGGTAAATAAATATTTTAACTTCCGTAAATATACATCGAATTTCTTCAAACTGATATATATTATTTATGTTTACGATGCAATGTCCCCTATTGAAAATGGAGTAAATACTATTTCTGGTTTGTGTACGGGAACGCCCGAAGCTATCTCAAAGTACTATGCGTTCTATGGCGATATATTTCTTAAACAGCATTTTAGTACCTTTATTTTGCACAGATTATAATGAAATTGACATATATTATCCATATGCGAAAAAAAAAAAAACTATAAATACAATATTAGTATTAGCATTAAGATGTACAGAGCCACTCGAATAGATTCACATAAATTAAGGGCTGTAACCGGAAACAGTTGAAAATGGATTTTCAATTTTATTAATAGTTTTTAACACTTTCCATCAATGTTTAAGAACGATTATGAATTCAGTTAGTATGCAAGTATGCCTTTCTGTCTGTCTGACTCTCCGTCTGTCTGTTCGTCTTTCCGCGTTCTAACTTCCGTAAATATTCATGGAATTTTTTTGAAATTGATATATATTATTTAAGTTTACTATGGGCTATTCCCTATTAATAACAGGAGACTTGGCGTTGGAATATTAAAACCCGAATAAACTACTACGTCAGAAATCGCCGAAAGAAAAATATTTGTTGTAGCCTTAAATTACAGCTCCCTCGTACTTCGTCTACCAAAAAAATGACAGCTTCCTCGTACTTCGTCTAGTAAATCAGTCTCTTCTAATATCAGTATTGTTTTACCCATTTTCCTAAATCCAGTCAAACCATAGCTAAAATTCTCAAACAATATGATTTTAAAATAATATTTTCGCCTTCCAATAAACTCACCTTTTCTCACTTAAAAGATCCCATTGATATGCATAATTCTTGGGGCATTTATAGTATTTCCTGTCAGTGTGGTTTATCATATATTGGACAAACTAAACGCAGTCTTAAATTTCGTCTAAAAGAACATATGAATTACGTCCGCAAACAAGAAACCAATAAATCGGCTATTTCTAAACATTGCTGGGAGGAAAATCATAATTTAAAAATTAATTCAGCTAAAATAATTTGCAGACCTAAATCCATTCATAAACTCGATTTCTTTGAAGCTTTTCTTATTTATAAAAATTTTAAAAACCTTGTAAATTGTAATACAATTTTTTTTTAAAATTAAAATCACACAATCAACTGATTGGAAGAAAATCATATTTATTGAAATTTTATTTTTCCGACTGAGTGAAAATAATGCCTGGACCGGGAGTCGAACCCCGGATCTTTGACTTACAAGGTCAAGGCTCTACCAATTGAGCTATCCAGGCCGACAACCTGTCTGCATTACTATTTCAGACAACCTTTAGGCAGAAATATCTGGTCTATCAAAAAAAAAAAAGAAAAAAAAAAAAAAATGTATTTCTTTCTCCCATTGTTTAATGGTGTTTTCCTTTACCTGCGGTTTATTTCTGTCGAGCTATCTATATGATAGACCAGATATTTCTGCCTAAGGGTTGTCTGAGTGAGTAATGCAGACCGGTTGTCGGCCTGGATAGCTCAATTGGTAGAGCCTTGACCTTGTAAGTCAAAGATCCGGGGTTCGACTCCCGGTACAGGCATTATTTTCACTCTGTCGGAAAAATAAAATTTCAATAAATACTTGTAAATTGTGATTTCGCTTTTCCCTATTTGTCTGATTGCTGGAAATTTTACATTCAGTCCACATTTTCTTAATTTTTCTACTGTTTACACAGCTAACGTTCCTAAATTCCTATGGGCCACTCACTCCACCTTTCCCGTAATCCTATTGGTTGAACTAAATTCGGCCCCTCTCCTATATATACGAGCACTTCTCCAGATTCAGAATTCTTTTTGCACTGAAGACGGTACGCTTAAGGCTACCGAAACAGCTGTATGCATCTTAAATATTTTTCTTTCGGCGTTTCTGACGTAATAGTTTATTCGGGTTTTAATATCCCCTATTAATTTCATTATGAATTTAAATAAATTACGCAAAAGTTATTTTTAAAATCTTACATTAATATGTGCTAAAAGCTGGTGCACAAAAAGGAAAGAACTAAGGAAACACCATAAATTTACCTGCTTGCCACAAGTGTAGTGTGAAAGCAAAACGTACTGTGGCGGTGGGAAAGCAGCACTGATATATAATCATAAAGTCGATTGATACAGTATTAACAATATTTAAATAAAACCAAAGTAACATTTAAAATGAGATAAAGAATACAAATATTTCTAAAACTTTGAAAATACATTTTAAATAAAAACATTAAAATACACGACAGACGTTTCGGCTAGAACACTAGCCCTCCTCAGTGTCAAACATTCAAAGCACAACATTTAAAAAAAAATTTAATTAAAGTGTATTTTTAAAATTTTAAAAATTTTTGTATTCTTTATCTCATTTTAAATGTTACTTTGGTTTTAATGTATTAATGAGACGTATAAATTATGTTTAATTTTATTAAATATTTAAAGAAATAAATGTCAGTTTCTAAAAAGACTCAGACGTTTTGTGATTATGAAAATATATTCTTTATATTTTTGAAAATCGAAACTGAAAATTGCGATAGTAGGTTATTAAAAATATTTTGGCGATATATTTGTTGTCAATATATGCGATTTTGTTAATGACTTGACGACAATTATCACATTCTTGCCATACTGGCTTGAAACCGAGTTATGACTAACTCAAATTTAATCCACTTGTAACTTTTAAATTAATTAAAAGTAGTGTATTCTAATAAAATGTCGTCCCCTTATTCTAATTCGCACTCTCACACTTTTCAGTATTCTAAACTAATTTTTAATTTAAATATACCGAATAATATTCAAGATCTATATTTCTCTTATCAAGCTATTGCATATATGTCTGTTTATAAAAGAGAAAAAAAAAAAAAAAAAAAAAAATTAAACTTTTCCACTTCAATTTTCTGATAATGACATTTTTCCTGAGAATGGATAATTAGCCATACCAGTTAAGGGCCTGCTTCACTCACCGCCGCAGAAGCCGAAGCTAATGTTATTCTGTGGGAAATTTTTCTTTACAAATAACTCATTAACTAATATATATTTTTAAATTCTGTTTTCACATTCTGAAAATTCTCAAGTGTTAAATTGACGGACCTTTTTTAAAAAATTATTATTATTTATTTTTTTATAGTTTATTTTGAAACTGCAAAATACGAATTTTCAGTATGTGAAATTTTTTCATTTTGCAATTTCAAAATAAAATATTAAAAATAAAAAAAATACATTTTTAAAAAAGGTCCGTCAATTTAACAGTTGGGAAGTTTCTGAATGCGAAAACAGAATTTAAAAATATGTATTATTTAATAAGTTATTTGTAAAGAAAATTTCCCCATAGAATAACATTGGCTCGGACCTCCGGCGACGATAAGTGAAGAGGGCCTTTAAACCTAATGCTATACCCACTATACTCTACATGATAAAATATCCCACAGAATACGAAATACAATAAATTTAACTAAACTTTAGGTGAATATCTGTTCTTCGATATTTTATGTTTCTTATTCGTTTGTAAATATTTTACAATTTTGCTATAAAAAAAGATAAAAGAGAAGTTTGGAGAAATTTTGCACGTAGAACAACGATTCTAATTCAAAGCGATAAATTTTATGTTGCCATTATTTCGTTTTGTAGCTGAAATACTTTATAGCCATCTAATAAATACAAAACAAAAATAAAAATAAATAAAATGTTGCAATATTTTAAATATGTAGTAAGTTTTTTTTTAAGTATACCCACTTTACTCCATATACCCACTTTACCCTACCTGACAATATACAATTCAGTTTCAATTTAATAACAGATAAATGTTTTTTAATAGTCATTGAAATCATATAGTAATAATATATAGATTGATCATTGGGGAGAAAAGGGTGATTCTTTTTCACTTGGGAAAATACGGCGATTTTACCAAAATATGGCCGTCTTTCCCCGAGTGAATACGCAAGGGGATACACACGAATATTTTAGCAAATAAAATTTATAAATAATTTATTTACTAAAGGTGAATGAAAAACTCCAGATACATTTTCAAATTCATTTTTCTTTTTTTCAATACCACTTAATGGCTCTGATTCCAAAGCTTTTTTTTTTTTTTTTTTTTCGGCATCAAAAATCTTTGCACGATAACATGTGGATGATAGATCTATGTATATATTACTACCGTCCGTTTGTCTTTCCGCTTGCGTCACTCTAAAAACTGCCGTTTTTCATGATATGTATGATTGAAATAAATGAAACAATATAGAACAAAAGGTGTGTTGAAATTTTATTTTTTGACTTTTTGCGGACTTTGACGGTTTTTTGCTTTGACGATTTTGAGGACTTTTTGACTTTGACGGAACTTTTTGCATCTGACAAGTAAACCTTCTCTCCTTTGATACCGGTTTTCCGGAAACCTATATATTTTCTGAAAGCTTATGCCACAGGTAGAAAAACTGTGAAATCTTAGGGGCAGAGGGATAAGCGTTTAGGAGTTATAGGACATAAAATGTTGGAAAGATGACACCAAAAGTCGCTAAAATGTTTGTTTCACGTAATGAACTAATAATATGGTAAGAAGGTGGAGGTATCATTATAAAGGAAGAAACAACTCGTTGAAAAGAAACAGTATACGTTGGGATACTTGCTACTGACTTCCATTACAAGAGACAATCAATGTACAATTCACCAAATAAACAGTGAGACGGGCAGAAAGACAGTTCACAATGGGCACATTTTACAAAAGCGATAGCCGCACATTTGCAAACTCATCATTTGTCAATGGATTGAAGCAGTAATCCATTGGCGCAATCCACATTCCAGGTTTGTCGTCCAAGTATCCGCTTTTATAAAAAGCATACTTAATCAAGTTCTTGAAACGAGGAGCATTGAACTGATATAGGGAAAAAAGACTGCAGGGCCAGAAAACTATTGCGGTGCCAGATGTGATCATGTGTCTCGATAATAACTGTTTCCATTATGTAAAGAACAAAAGATTTCTAGTGTCTGAAAAAATGAATGTACAGAGGCTAAATCTTTCCTGTACATCCTTCAGGTACCAATTCCTTTTGTAGGACTTTACCATCAAGTACTTCGGAAGCAGACAATGCATGATCTTTGATAGAACACCATGAATCCAATAAAACCAGAATTTTCTTCCTGTCATTAGCCATACTTGACCAAAATATGTCATGACAGAAGTGGAGACTGTGACTGTTGCGATGAGCATTGCTGTTCCTTATAGACACCATCATCTTCGAAGTCCATATCCTCGTCCGTTCTTCTCCATCGCCTCTAGCAAATCCTAATGTCCAGATCCCTTCCACAATCTCTATATCATTTTCCAGGAGAATAATTATGTGTTTTATCATCTCCGATTCCTGGATGTTCGGAGACCGATTACTTGTTCCGAATCGGGAGACCAAGGCCACCACAACGACTATAGTATCCATATAATAAGAAGCAATGTAAGAAGAAGACATACAATACGTTAGTACTTGACAGCTATATACGGGAACATACAAGGAATAGAGACGTTTTTATGGGAATATGTCCCTCTATACACACTTTACTGATACTTTGTGGGCCCTGTATCTCCTAAACGCTTGTCCCTCTGCCCCTAAGATTTCACAGTTTTTATACTTGTGACATAAGCTTTCATAAAATATATGAGTTTCCGGAAAACCGGTATCAAAGGAGAGAAGGTTTACTTGTGAGGAGCGTTCATCTTACAATTTATACTCATAAAAATTGATATCAAAAGAAAATATAAGTCAGAAAGAACTCGAAATTTTTAAAAGAGAGAATTGTTTTTCAAAAATATTTTGTCAAGCAAAAATACTGCTCAACTTAACTCTGCAGTAATTTTCTTACTTAGTATAAAGAGGAGAATTTAAAAAGCGGCTTGTCATTATTTTAGTGGAAGTTTTGCTGAAAAGAGAGGCTAGAGTTAATTTAATGTGAATATGGTAGTAATAAGGTTCTTAGTACTTCCTGGGTCATGTGTTTGTTCGTTGCCAACAATTGTTAAACTGTTGAAAAGACTGCAGGAAATGTGGAATATTATGGAGAAAAGAGATGTGTGCGTGTAGTATATAATGGGTGTCAAGCATTTATGGTCAATTGGGGGTGGGGGAAGGAAGCTGACTGTTAACGTCATTAAAGTAACCCGCATCTGTTGCGAACTTTTGTTTATTGAGAAAGAACTTAATTCATGATAAATTAGCAATTTTTTGAACTAAACGAAACTAGTGTGCTGTGGCAATCACAAAACTTTATTCTACATCAATCAATGCAACAGCACCACCTGGCATGCACAAGAGTTTAATCAATATAATTCCTCACAATAAAGGTTTAACATATGCAGTTTGATGTGCACTTAACCAATAGACGCTAAGATATAGTCATGGGGTAAATCAAAAATACGAGTAATAAAAGCGCTACTTGTCGATTAATATACATTCAAATTGAGCCAGCATATTTTTTCATGACATACGTCTCACTTATCAGGTTTAATGCATTTATCATAGAAGCTGAGATATAATTTTCCGTTAAATGGAGATTACTGCTGCACAACAACGCCACATGGTGGCTGACATGCATCTAAAATAGATCATCATCAGATTTTTATACTAACCTTCTTCCATATTAAGTTTTCTGAAATTATACACTATAGAAACTAAGCTACAGCCTTTCCGTAAACGATGAAATTTTTAGTATAGCAGCGCAACCTGTACGCCGATGTGCATCAAAATTTCATCAGCATAGTTTTTATAATGACCATTTGAATAATCAAATTATATGCAATTATACGCTACAGAAGCTGAGATATATCCTTCTAGAAATTGGGATAAATTTCAGTACAGCAGAGCCACCTGCTGGTCGATATATGCTAAAATCTAATTAAAACCAATTATTGACAAGTTCCAACCAATTAAAAAGTCTTGTGGAATTCAGGTCCGTTACTTCGTGAGATACAGCGCTCAGAAGATTTTTGATAACACAGAGACAGATGCACAAATAGACATTTTCTAAAATTGTTTAAATTACGTGCAAGACAACTCGAAACGTGTGAATCCAACGAAAACCGGATGTGCAAAAATTTCACGAATATTGTACTTTCTTCTTATATATATAGAAGAAATAAACATTGTTGGTCAAGAGTAGAATTCTTTAATCCTTTGCGGCGCAAGGTAATTGGGATCATTTAAGTTACACTACCCCCGGAATTCAAGAACAAATTTAAAAGAAAAGAAATCGATGACTTTTTCTGCTATATTTTAAAATTAGAATTTTGCTAAAAAATTTCCGGGATGAGTTTTTGCGGTTGAAAATTAAAATTAGGTTATGCTGTAGTGGCATCACCGCCCCTGAAAGGGTTAAACTACAACAGTATATAACAACAAGGGCTGCTTCTTTAAACAAGCTGCTCACGAGAAGTTAAATCATTAAAAATTTTTGGATGACTTGCATCGTTTAGCATGCTTTATGTATATCTTTCTATCCAAAATAAGAAAGAATTTCCTGGAATTTCAAAAGTCTGTGAGAAGTCATTATATTTATACTATTTAAATAAAACCACCAGAGGGCGTGTTTGTAAGTGTGTGTGAAATGGATTTCAATTAACATTGATCGAAAGATCTCAAATTATTCCATGGAAATGTAAAAAAAAAAAAAAAAAAGTAATTTTACGTAGCTTTATATAAATTTGAGAATATTAAAGACCACCAAAGTGTGTGTGTATGCTGGTTGAAACAGTATAAAGAATTCCGAACCAATCCGAAAGAAAATTTGTATAAATTTAAAAGAACCTAAAGCATCATTCTGTAAAGCAGAATGCTCACTTATTTATGATTAAAATAAAATTTATTTAAACACGTTGAAATATTTATGTATACGACTTAATGATCTATATAATAATATACTTATAAAAGTATCTGTATACAGACTGATACTTGAATAGTTTACATATTTATTTATCTCTTGCATTGAAATAAAATGATATAATATTAGATGTGATTTCTCCAGCTTTTCAATTCAGGCATTATAAGAAAATAAAAATCAACTTTTAAAGGACATTTTAAGCAATCTGAAATAGTGTCATCAATAAACTATAACAGCATCAATTAAAAAAAAAAAAAAAAAATCTGAAATTAAATTCTCTTAAATATTGAATGCTGAATCAATTTAGATATTTTACAAAATTAGTTACCCAGCTAAAAAGAAAAAAGATTGCAGAAAAACTACATGAAGAACGAAAAATCATGCGGTACGCTTTAATTATTATCACTTTCCAGCTATACGTAACTTGTTGTATCGTATAACTTTCAGTGTACTTTGCCTGCATTATTACCGAACAGATAGATAGGACTGAATCCATTATCGCTCTTAACATTGTTGGAAAGTATTAAAAATGCTTAACGTAAAAGAAAATGCAAACTTAATGTACTTGATTATTTTAGTGTAGCCCTGTAAATCTGAAGGTTAACCATAAGATAATCTATAGAAAACATTATTTAGCCTATTAATAAAAAATGTCAATTCTTAATAATTTTTACAGTAGAAAGTTATTTAAATGTGATTTATAAAAATATCTGTCTAAAACGCAATGCATTGGCATTTTTTAGGTGTCCCTGTATAAAAACCAGTTGTACAGGACCTATTAATGCCATTTTAAATAGGAAACATTCCATAGTGAACCTGAATAACACTTTTAAAAATTCTAAAAACATTTACCTGTAGGTGGCCAGACGGATAGATAAGCAGATGGACAGTAGGACAGACAGATACACAAATTCAAACTATTATCACACTTAAAAATTGTTAGAAAGTGTTCAAAACGCTTAATGTAAACGAAAATGCAATTCCAGCAAATTTCCAATAATAGCCGTTATTGTAACTTAATATTTTTTGTGTGGCCATGAAAATCTTAATGCTTATCATGCTATAGAAAGCCTTCTTTTGTTCACCTAAATAACATATATCAATTTCATTTAGATTTGTGTAAAATAAAGGTATTAAACTATGGTTTATAGAAAAGAACGCAATGTTTTGGAATATTTTCGGGTGTCCCTGTAAACAAACCAGTAGAGGTGTTCACTCCACTTTCAGTAGGGAACACCCGATAGTAAACCTGAATAACATATATCAATTTCAAGACATTCCATGAATATTTACAGGAGTTAGAGCGCGGACAGACAGACAAACCGAAATGATAAAATCTTTTGAAAAGTGTTAAAAACTGAATAAAACTGCAGATAATCTGGAGGTATTTGGAAGAATAAAAAGTTTAAGGAAGAATATATATATATATATAATAAAGATGATCTATTAAGCATAGTAGAAGCCAAGCAACAGATACAAGATCACTGAAACACCAATGACCAACAAGATTTAAAAAAAAATTATCAGTGGATGAAATACACTAATGTAAAGAAACTAGATCCACTAATCAACAGCCTGCAAAACAAACGAATCAATAAAGTAACACAACAAATCCCAAATCAAAACCATAAACTTATCAAAATTATGCAAATTTTTTGCTTCCAAACTGCAATTATTCTACAGATGTACCTTCAGGTTATCGGCATTTTTTTTTTTTTTTAATAGTTCTTCTGCAGGCTTTTTTTAGCTGGGTAAAATTATTTTACAAGAACCTTTTTATACGAGAGAAGTCTATTATTCACAAAATGCAACAATAATCTAGCAAAAATAAACAACAATTTTTTTCATATAAAGCATTCATAAACCTTCAACGTATAGAAGATCTTATTTAAATTTTTTTTAGTGCTCATTCTGTTGAGCTCTAAATGATAGTTAAATAAAAAAAAATATTTAAAGACATAATTGCATCTAAGGGACAGCAGAATAATTACAGCTTAGTGTGTCTTATTGTTAAATTCATCACATGCTGAAGCTACACGCAATGTCAAAAGTCGGCGCCAGAGGGCAGTCGTTGCCCTACTGTGTTTAAAGCAGCTTGAATGTACGTCTCACTAACTTCCAAAATGGCACAGGTCAAATGCTATTAATTCAGCCATATATTTTACGCAAAAGGGAGATAAAAGAACTTTATTGTTAGCGGAAATGAAAGGCAAAACTACACCATCATTTGGCATGAAGATGTCCTGCTTGAAGAATAGTCTTTAATTATTTTTTTTTAAATAGAATGAACTTTATGTGAAGTTACGAAACCCTTTAAAGTCATAAAAAAAAAATCAAAGTTCAAGTGTTTTTGATGATGCAATATTTGCAAATGTAATTCTTCGTGTGATTTAAAGAAATTTCGTTGTTTGAAATTAGAAATATAAAATTTTTGTATGTGCGTTTTCCGGATGGGTGGTTAATTAAAAATTATAGATATACTCCTTATTCCAGATGGAAAAAGGGTATGTCAAATTGTATACATCGGTTTCATTGAACCTTTTACACACACACACACACACAAAAAAAAAAAAAAAAAAAAAAAAAAAAAGAAGACGAAGAAGAAGCAGATTTTGAACAAATCATTCTTCTTGACTTTAGAAAGGTAGTTAATAAGAAAATTCTCATAACATAATTGCATCTAAGAGACAGCAGAATAATTTCAACATACTGCGTTTTATATTTAATTGCTGAATAACGATACAGGCATAAGACAAAGGATTAAAGGATTGATACTTCTGAAAGTAATGTATGATTATCGGTAAAAGCAATGTTATTATGTTTTCTGATATTTAATATATTCGTTTTTGTAATCAATGCAGTAAAAGAAATATTTCATGAAATAGTGTAGTGTCTATAACACAATTCTTTTAGACTACTTTGATATGCTATTGACATTTCCACACGTATTGTTTATATTGATTTGAATTTATGTTCACTCTAATCATCCCTAATAATTTTTTTTTAAGAAATTGACAAAACAGTAGACGTGGCAGTCGACAGTTATAGATACACAATCAACGGACAGTGATGTTTTCTGTTTAATATGTATATTAAGATCATTTTATTAAAAAAAAAAAAAAAAAAAATGGGGGGTGGAGAAAATTTAGGTTCTTCATCTAATGTTCCTGGTTGAAGATAATCTATTTAGAAATATAGTAGCAGAATAGTGACAATTCAATATTCAGTTGAGCAATCGTAGTAAAGTGTCAAAGTAATTTTTTTTTTTTTTTTTTTTTTTTTTTTATAACTGGAGCAAATGCTTAAATTATAGCGTTGTTCTCAAAATGAGTTTACGATTTTCCGATAATTCTTAGTAAAAATGTTGGTGACAATATGAACATAGCACATCATTGGCTGAATAAATTCTTTTCTCTTTCAAGTAACAAATAATAAACACAACTTATCTTATTTAAAATGTTGATTTTTTAATTTTCATTATAATATTTCTGTGATCACAAATTTCATCATTACTTATAATAAAACAAATAGTTTGTCGGTAATCAAATGGAACACTTCCTGGCTTCGCCACGCTTGAATGAGAATCAGCTATTTTTAATAAAGAACTGAAGCATTTTTAATAAATATATTGTATGGTTGTTATACATTTTTTAAAAGAACCCTCAAGCCCAGTATGGATACTATACACATCAAATATTATTAATGTTGGTTGGTTAGTTAGTTGGTTGGGTTTTACATCACACTAGTGTTGCGCAGATGGGCAATTGGCGACGGTCTGGGACTCACCCTTAGAGGTGGTCCGGAGACATGCCATCGCAATTTTGATCCTCCACGGAAGGGATGGTTCTTCCGTTTCGGTGACCCCCAGAGGTATAATTTTGATGGGAACATGGAGGACATTGCGGCCACGACAGATTTTACTTGCACTAGCCACCATTAGTGTACACGACGGTCTTTGGCCGGCTCGAGTACCGAACCCGCAATCTTCCAATTGCGAGGCCGGCGCTCTACCGACTGGGTGTTACTATTTTGGAAAAATGTTATTAACTAAGAAAAAATTAGTTGCTTTTAACTTAAAAATAAAAGTCCATTATAAACACAAAAACTACATAATATTAAGCAATAATGAATAACTCAAAAAAAAAAAAAAAAAAAAAAAAAAGAGCTTTAAAGATCTGTAATTTTTAAACAGCAGCATGAAAATTCTTCATTCATAATCCTTCTAAATTGTAAACAAATTGAAAATAAAATGATCTTTTTTGAATGAAATTCTAGAAGAGTAATGTAAAACAAAAATGTGTAGAATGAAATACATAGAAGACAACCAGAATGTTCAACGAACCAATAATATAAACGCATTAACATAAACTAATATTAAAGTCACGAAACTATTACTGGTTGAAAAAATATCAGTTGTTGTTAATATTATTCAAATAGTGCTATGTTTTCATTCATCTGCAGAAATCATATTTATGTCTTCGCAATAACGTCCTGATAAATCAGTAATTTCATTTGAATTTCTAATGTGTTCAGAGTTTGAAAAGTATTTTCTATGTAATATATGAAAGACTCTCTATTCCACTGACCCAGGTGTTATGAACTTATATTTTTTTCCCGTGAGTTACCAAGTGTATGTCACAATGAAGAACTTTGTGAGGTCATTCAAAATAAAATGAAGAAAAAAAAAAAAAAAAAAAAGGGGGTAAAACTTCTTTTCAACTTTGACTTAAAAAAAAAAATAATTTTCAATGCATTTATTTATTTTTTAGTTTATAATATGTCAGACAATAAATAAATAAATAAATAAATAAATAAAAATAATAAATAATGAAATATAAATAAATAAATTACATTCTTTTTCAAGAGTCTACTATAATACATATTTTTTTTTCTTCTAATCATACATGTTATTTAAACACTTTTAATTAAAAAAAAAAAAAGCATAATTTTCTATGATAACACATTTCAGATATTTATTAAAAGCGCATCAACTTAATTAAATGGAGTAGTTCATTTATTTATTTAATTATATTTATGTTAATAATCACCTGAAGTTAATTTTTTTCATCATAAATTTAATTTAATAGAAATATTTTTATGATTTGATAATACATTTTCCTGATTATTACTATTATTATTATTGTGTGTGAGTGTGCGTTTGCGATATTTATGTAAAGATTGGCTAAGTTTGGTTTTACGACCATGCAGCTTTATTTTCTGGGAAAAAAATTTTTATGGGAAAATTACTCTGAATCTTCTTTCCTATGTTAGGAAAAGTCTAGCTAAATATGCATCTGAACTGGTGTTATTTAAAAGGAAATTTACAATGTATAAACTAAATTGTGCGATAACACTTATAGAATGAAAAGAATAAATAAATAAATAATAATAATAATAATAAAAACAGATAGTCAATTCTGAAAACTAAAGTCCGTTTCGACTGACGTCAATTCTTGTTCAGTTATGATGCATGCAATCATGAGCACTAGATTTTCTTTGTAAAATAAATATTGAAGATATGTGCAAACAATTTTTACTCTTTCTTAGTTGTTTAGATTTACATTTATAATTATGATTTTATATATGAGGAAATGCTCATTATTAACATGCAGTAATAATTGATTTATATTATTGTAAACCACAATAGATGGTTCTGCTGTAGTCGCCAAAACGTCTTCCATTTATATTATAGTGTGGCATACGATTGTAAAACTTCGTTTTATTATTATTTGAACTACAACAATTTTCGCATTTAAATGGTTTCCAAACGTTTTTAGAGTCGAATTTTTTTTTCCCTTTGTAATATTCTATGATTCAAGTTTTATTTACCATGCACTTCCTTTATTGGAAAGGGAGCTTCCGAATGTGCAAACTTTTCAAGACAACCTGCACTATAAACCCTCCACTAAATTAGGTAATGTAAAATCTTTTCTTACTTTAATAATTTACTTTTATCGGAACTATTTTTTCTTTTACTTATTTCTTTTAATTTTTTATTTACTTTTATTTATTTATTTAATTTCTCATTTAATTGTATTTATTTATTTATATTTTTATCTACAAATATGAAATATCTATGAATAAATTCCATTTAGGATTTGATAGTTACGATATCTTGATTTTTAGGGGTCTTGACTTTCATCTGTTAATCGGCCTTAACTACCATAACATAATAGAACACTTAATTTATAAGAATCTTCTTTTTTTTTCGCGAATCTTCTTTTATTGAGGTAAAAATCAACTTCCCGTGACATATAGGTCTGTGACGATTAAAACATCTTTGTATAGGGTTGCCAACTCTAGCACGTTTTGGCTAATATTTCTATAACAGTTAGAAATTTCTAATAAATTTTTCCGGTAGCCAAAAAGTGTTTAAGTTGGCAACTATGGTTGTTGGTTTCATGATTTATAAATCATCTTTCAACATCAGTACATTACTGTTCTTTGATGAAAAAAATGTATTTGTTTTTAAAAATAGGAGAAATTTGAACACTGTACTATATTCACCGAAAAACATGTACCTGATTATAAATGAATAGGTAATATGTATGTGTTCCTTTTAGAGAAAATGGTTCATAAAAATGGTGTTTTATTACCGTCTGTTAACAGTTTGAATAAGGAAGGGAGTGTTTTGCTCAATTTCGCAGACCCAGTTTTTTTTTTTTTTGTGTAAGGTAGTATTTATTTTTATTTGTCTATTTATTTATTGTCAAACTAGTTTTTATTTGGATTGGCATAATTCGAAATTATTTGGGTCTAAATTATTTTAAATATAGCGGTTTAGCAGCGTATTTTATACGATGTGAAAGAATTCCACTCTGATAAATTTAGATGTATATCAAATTAAAACTAGCATGTAAAAAGCTTAAGCGCTTGAAAGCATGTAAAAAACATTGTTAAGGTTATTACATATAAATCAGCCAAAAAACTAGAGATTCATCTCCCTTGTGGTGCTCCAACTTTTTGTATATAAATGTTATTATTTTATAAAATATAAGTATTATGTGCAATATAATTAATGAGAGCTTTAAAATATTCAGTATTAAAATTATTAGGAAGATTAATTTGATTTTTGTATTTATTAAAAAGACTATACAAAAATTTGATGCAGATCAAACAAAATAATGTTATTAAATGGATCTTGAATATTAAGTCATAAGATTGTAAACATTTTCAAGAGTTTTAATATAATCCATAAGTAGATTAATAATAATAATAATAATAATAAATATTCCCCCCGCCCCAAATTCTTATGTACTTACTGTCATTCACTACGGTATGTTTGTGAATCTCAACATAATTTAATTGTTGCCAATATTTTTTTTTCCCCGACAGAAAAAAAAAAAAAAAAAAAAAAAATTATATTTATTTAAAATGAGGAAAATAAATTAGAAAAATTAGAAAATAAATTATAAATATCAGTCGTATCGTTACAAATAAGGTACCAAATGAAAAAGAAAATTTTTGTAAATCCGATGGATTAAACAGCTTATCGATCGGACAATTAGATTTTTTAAAATTAACTAAAGTATGAATTTTAGGTGGCAATAGCGGAAGATTGTATGGAAACCGTTAGGAAAAAAAAAAAAATCTGCTTCACATTAGGTCACATATTTTTGAAGTGGGATTAAAAATCGCATTTTTCAAATTCTTTTAAATTTTCTCTCACGAACACAAAAATATAATATACAGCCTGTACCCCACAAGACCAACTTGCATTTCAAATTTCATCAATTTTTTTTGGTTAATAAACAAAAAAGTTACTTTTTTTTTTGTTTTTTTCAAATTAATTTTATTCTAACTTCGAAAAGATTTATGTGTTACGATACATTAAGAGTTTGGGTTTAATTTTTTTTTTTTTTTTTTTTTAAGAGATTATTTTTAATTGCAGGAGAAATATCTGGTAGAAGCAATCGGTAATTCAATACAGTTTTAATTTGAACTGGTATAATTCAGAATTATTTGCGTCTGAATTATTTTAAATTTACATGTTTAGAAGCGCATTATGTATATATATATACACACACCATAGGAAAACATTCTGAGAAATTGTAATGCGTATACAATTCTGACATGGAAAAAAATATAAACACTTGGAAACATGTAAAAAACTTAATTTATTTTTTAATCAGACATTCGTTTGAAATTGTATTTCTTAATTTATATTTATAAATAAAATATAATAATAATAATAATAATAATAAAAGCAAAATTATTTTTTGTACGAGGAAAGATTACTGTAAAATATGGCAAGACCTTCAGGTTAACGTTTTTTGAACTCTGGCCTTGAAAGAAAAACTGTCAGATTATATGAATTTCGTAAATTTATCACTCATGTATCGTTCAAATCTCTGTTCAAGAGACCAGAAATGGAAATAAAATAAAATTATAAGAAAATGTATAATATTATAAATTTTATTTAAATAACACATTTTTACGTTTAGGAAAAAAGTACATTTGTATTTGTGTTCGTTTGATTTATCACATTTAATTTTTAATAAAAGTAACTTTCCTGTATATGTTGGAGTAGATTTTAATAAGTGTACTTAATAAGTGCACTTCATTATATGATAGTACATATAATTTTTCTCATATGATATTTATCGTTTGTTTTGACAGCAGTAAGTTGTTGGAAAATATAATTATATCTTTCAAATATGATTCATGCATAATATATTTGTTTAATATATTTGTCTTTATTTAACATTTTTTTGTTTAATTTTCTTCTTAATTCTAAGAGTAATAGAAACGAAATTACAGTTATCAAAATCTGAACCATTTTGAATAGCTGAGATTAAAATAGTACAATTAAATAAATCAAATATATATATATATATATATATTTTACAAAAATGTGTAATTGTGCATAAAATAAATGCACAAAGAATATTAACGTTGAATTTATTTAAGATTTTAAAGTATACATTAAGGTGTATTTACCTGAGCTGCATAATATACCGCCAAACTTTACTTGTATTTTATTATTTAAACTGAGTTTTAAAATATTAATAGAATAAGCTTGTTTGTCGAGACATTCAGCTATAGCAAACTTAACTGTTAATGAGTAAAGATTTTCTATAGTAACAAATATTTTGTTACTGTAATTTATACTAAAAGAGCAGAAAAAGATTGACATAAAAAATGTAATTAAGGTAGTTTGGGAGAAGGACTTTCTTTGGATCTTGAAGGATTTACAAAATAATAATAATAATAATAATAATAATAATAATAATAATAATAATGAAAACAGGTTGGTTAGTTGGTTGGATTTAATGTCGCACTAGTACTGTGCTATGGGTAATTGGCGATGGTCTGGGACACACACCTAAGAATGGTCCGGAGACATGCCTTCACAATTTTGATCCTAAATGGAGGGGATGGTTCCCCTGCTTCGGTAATCCACAGAGAAATTTGGATGGGAACATGGAGAGCATTGGGGCCACGACAGATTTTACGTACACCAGCCAATATTGTTGTACACGACGGTCTTTGGCTGGCTCGAGTATCGAACCCGCAATCTTCCAATTACGAACTCAGCGCTCTATTGACCAGGCTACTGCGGCTCAATAATAAAAACAGAAACGAAATTATGTTATCATCACGAAATATCATGTGGGAAAACATTTTCATGTTCGATAGTTTACTATAATTCGAAGACACAAAAATTTTGGAATTAAAGTTTATACATTGGGTAACAATCAGATGTGGCGAAACATGATTGGATAATAAGTCCTTATGCACATACAAAATATTACAGTCGAGTTAACATGAGTAAAACACTAGTACATAATGACATGAAGATAAAATAACTTTTGCAGGCATATTTGTTGGAGACGATTTCACAGTTGCAGAGATACAAAACATGACAAACTAAGAGGAATTATAGGTGCCACTAAAAACCCAAATCAACGTGTTTTTAAAGGAGCTAAATATCGTAGTGCTAGAATGCAGTCGATCACAGACTGAGTGTAGCATGATCTGTGTAAATGTAGCGGAATGGAGTGCAACAGTTCGTTTTGTTGTTTCCAGGCTGTAGTCCTGGCTAAATTTTTTCGGCAGATGACGTGCATTAATTATTTTAACCCTATATGATCATTGCGTGTTTTTTTTTTTTTTTTTTTTTTCTATTTATGGTATTCGTTTACAAGACTTCTATTTATCATCAAGAAGAAAATTACTAATCGAAAATAGTTGTTTTGAAAAATAATAACCGCAACAAACCTGTTATATCGTTGATGCCTCGAATTTTAGTTATTTTTTATTTTGATTGTTTTTAAATTTATAAAAACCCAGCAAAAAAATAATCTTCAAAAAACTATAAAAAATGAAGAAAAAGTGCAGATAATGTGAAGGTGTCTGGAACAAACCCAGCTTAAAAAGTCTTCAAAAAAAATTATTAAAATAAAGAAAAACTGCAGATAAACTGAAGGTATTTGGAACAATAATAAGTTTAAGGGGGAAAATGTTTATGGGGGCGTGGAAATTACCTGCAAATTTTTTGCTGTTCCAAATAGCTTCAGTTTATCTGCAGTTTTTCTGCAGTTTCTCTTCATTTTTACAGTTTTTTTTCTTTTGGGAGACTTTTTAAAGCTAGGATTGTTCCAAGTACCTTCCCATTATCTGCATTTTTTCTTCATGGGAAATTTACTCTTTCAAAATACTTCTTCAAATAACCCTCCTTTCTCAATTTTCCCACCTGTTTAAAGATTTATTTAAAAGAGCTAAGTTTTTATGGAGCCCTATTCTTTTGCATCATCATCACCCTATAAATATTCTTTCAAAATCTAACATTAAAATGAAATAAAGTAAACAAGTAAATAAATAAAAATCTGAGAAAAGAATAAGTAAATGCTCAAGGTGACACTTAATGCATATAAACCTTTCGAATAAACAAGCAAACTGTTAGAATAACTAGAAAACAACAAAGATACGAAAAGAACAATGCTTTGGATAGTTTTTGAATAACGCACCCCGGTACGTCCAGATAACGAAGTCCTCGTTGACTCTTTCTCATGCTCCGCTGAGGTAACCCTTCTTCTTTTGATGATGCAGTAATACAAACAGTCCTTGATTTACCTATCCGACAGTGATTGCGACTTTATTTTCAATTAAAAACCTTCTCTCAAGAAGAGTTTTCTTTTGTAATGATTAAATTGCCTTTTCAATTGTTATAAGATGATTGTATAAGTAGCTGTAAATCTGGGAATATAAATGAGAATTTTTCAACAAGTTAACAGGGAATTTTACGATGTGAAGCAAAAATAAGATTGAGACATAATGTACAAATATATTTTTTGGCTATTAGTTTTATAGCAGATATTTAAAAAACAAAAACAAAGGAAGTAAGAAATTCTTTACTTGCGTCCTCTGGGAGAAATAATAACACTAAATAAGAGGCGTTCAGCATAAAAAAAAAAAAGAAAAGAAAGAAAGAAAGAAAGAAAGAAAAATCTGTCAAAGACAGAATTTAGTTTAGCACTGAGGACTATTAATTTTAATCGTGCAATTTTTATTTTTATTTTTTATTTTTTAATTAATTATTTATTTATTTATTTATTTATTTTTGGACTGAGGGCCTATTAGTCTAAAATCTGGGATTTTTGCGTTGTCGTTTTCGATAGTTGGACATTTGTCGAAATCATTTTTCGATAGTTGGACATTTATCGAGATCTAAAATTTATCGAAAATATAATTGAATAATTTGAAAGCGATGTTATAATCGGGAAGAAAAAAAAAAACTAATGGTCCTCCGTCCTAAACTAAATTCTGCTTTTGCCAGAATTTCATCAAAATCATTTTTTTTAAGAAAAAGAAAAGAAAATTTATACAGTATCGGAAAAAGTTTTTTTTTTTTTTTTTTTTTTTTTTAGGACTGAGGGCTTATTAGTCTCAATCTGGGATTTTTGCGTTGTCGTTTTCGATAGTTGGACATTTATCGAAATCTAAAATTTATCGAAAATGAATAGTTTGAAAGCGATGTTATGATTGGGAAGAAAAAAAATCTAATAGTCCTCCGTCCTAAACTAAATTCTGCTTTTGCCAGAATTTCATCAAAATCTTTTTATTATTATTATTATTATTGAAAGAAAAAGAAAAGAAAATTAATAAAAAAGAAATTAAAGGGGACTAATGTGCAAGTTGTACCTGATGGGACTAAAGTGAAAGTTGTACCTCAAGGGACTAATGTGAAAGTTGTACCTCACGGGACTCATGTGCAAGTTGCACAGAACGAACAAACTATTTCTTTCAACGAAAATGCCTACTAACCCTGGACGATAGGTCTAATATATCGTATCCCATTATATATCGTATTTATCGTAATATAATTCAATACTTATTATTTTTAGTTCCCCATCATACTATAGGTATGGGAAACTTAGGTAATCGTGAAAATTTTCGACCTCGGTTTTTTGACTTTTTTACACGTTTTCAGGTGTGAGGAATCTGAAAATGACAAAATTTCTATGGTGTCTGTCTGTAGGGTGTCTGTTAGTCTGTTAGTGTGTAAGTCCGTTAGTTTGTTAGTCTGTGTACACGATATCTCAAGAACAAATTGTCGCAGAGAGGTCAGATCAGTTTTAAAATATTACTTTCGACACTGGCAAGAACCCTATTTATTTGCAACATTCGAATTTAAAAACTTCGTAAGTTATTAGAAATTTACGATTTTCTTAACATGGGAGAATAGGACAAAATTTCACTTAAACGTGCATTAAATGGAAACTGTTTACTGTAAAAATGTCAGACCAGTTTTAAAATATCAGTTTTGTTGCCGGAATGAACATCAATAACTATAAATATGCTACTTTGAAAATTTCGCAAGTTATTGGAAATTTACGAATTTCTTAACATGGCAGTATAGGGCAAAATTTCACATAAACGTCAATTTTGAGAGATATTTTCATCGTAAAGATGTCGAACTACTTTTGAAATATTATTTAGGACACTGGTATGAATATTAATGACTATGAATTTTCCAATATAAAAATTTCGTAAGTTATTGGAAATTTACGAATTTCTTAACATGGCAGCATAGAGCAAAATTTCACATAAACGTCAATCTTGAGGGATATTTTCATCGTAAAGATGTCAAACCACTTTCGAAATATTATTTAGGATACTGGCATGAATATCATAGACTATGATTATTCCAATTTAAAAAAATTCGTAAGTTATTTGGAATTTACGATTTACTTAACATGCCAGAATAAGGTAAAATTGAGCATAAACTTTCATTTTGAGGCTCATAAATACATTAGACAACTTCAAAATTACATTTATGATATTTGTTTGAACATGATTGAATACAAATATTCTAATAGGAAAATTTCGTAAATTATTCGTAATTTACGATTTTACCAACATAGCGAAATTGTAAATTTTTCATATAAATATGAATTTTGAGGATTATTGCATTGGAAATAGTAGCATGAAAACTAAACAACGGAATTGGCCCTGATAAAATAAATTAATAGATTAGAATAAGATAAATATATCGAAGTGAACGGTAGATAGCCTATTAGGCGGGGTTTTCATTCTGTCACTGTATCAAGCTTTTGTCAAATTCATTTCTTTTAACATGATTATATCTCTCAAACTAGAAATTTATGAGAACATAAATATGATGGGGAACTGAGCAGAGTCCACCTATGCCAACTAGTTTTACTTTTTCACATCACACTCATATAGTAATTCATATAGATCTATAATCCTATTGTTATCATGCCAAAATTTTTGATGCCGAAAATTTTTTTTGGCATCAGCCATATAGTGGTATTGAAACCATTGAAACTCGGCAATTGTAATAGAATAGAATGTTGATGAATTTTCAAAATTTCGAAATATTGCGTCTTTTAATTCTTCTAATACATTTATGAAAATAAATTGGATAAGTTATCATAAAAGTAAATTGTATTTGACTAAATTATGAAAATTATAATTTTTATAATCAGATGCTTTGTTATTTTTTTAATAATTTTGAATTAGGAAATAAAAAGTGCGCGTGCAATAATATGAAATAAAAATATGTAAAAAAATGAATTTAATGATTTAATTTTTATATAAAACATGATCGCGTGCTATCTTAAAAAGTAGATGTAAAATTTAAAGTTTAATTTTTTTGGCGACAATTATAAATTAAAATAAATAATTTAATGAATGTTTAGAAGTTAGAATTTCTAATTTTTTTTTTATCTCATTTTTTGACCCTAAAACTGGGCCACGTACTTTTTTAAAATGACTGAAATGAATTAAAATGAAGTGTTGTCACCTCAATTTCATACTTTAATTAATTTTAAAAAATCCAATTGTCGTGTCGAAAAATTTTTTTGCACTCCTGAATTCAGAAAAATCGTCCCTTTCATTGGGTAACGAATTTGTAACGATAGGACTGATGTTTCTAATTTATTTTGGTGTTACACAAAACTGGTCTACAAAAACGGGACACGAAGTTTTTACCCAGGTTGAAACTAATAATCCTCCCAGTCAAAAAAAAAAAAAAAAAAAGTTGAGGAGATTTCTCGTACGCAGCATGAGAATCCTAAAATTCTGCACGTGTACGTGAGAAAAAAAACTCATTTCCTATAAGTTTTCACAGTCCAAGTTTAAAATAAACGGCTACGATTTACAGTAACAACATTACAGAAAATATGTTATTGCAGTTCAATTTTATGATAAATACTATATTATTACTTACAGGAGAAAATACTGCAGAGAAGAATATATAGAACGTGGAGCGTAAAATAAATTTCTGTTATTTTACAAACACCAAATGATAAATTTATATATTTAAAATTATCTAAACATCTGAATTTTTCGTTATAAAATTTGTAAATCAACAATTCTCGCTGTCGCTCTTAGTTAATTTTGGAAAAGGTGATATAAAATCATATATAAAATCACAATTTAGTTTTGTTTTACCCACGGCCTGATTACCCAAAAGGCTCTGGAAGTACAAGCTTCTTCTCTAAAATTTAAGAGGGCCCCCCAAAATGACTAAAAACAGGGTTTTGAATTTTCTGTTTTATATTTTCATATTGGAGATTGAATTTTTCTGAGAAAATTCGCCTAAAGTAAGATAAAATACTCACTGTTTCGGGAAAATTCTATTATTTAACTAACCTCAAAAATCTGGATGTTCTTAATTAATAAGTTGTACTATTTTAGTGTTGTGTGTAGAAACCACCCAGATATATGAATGAAAAAAAAAAAACTATAAACACTCACTAATTTTTGGTCTATAGCATTTTTATATTACAATTTGTAACAGGAAAACAAGATTTTCTGAAATGAAAGAGGGCCCCGAAATGATACTGAGCTTCCCCTAGCTTCAAAGCTTAATCGAGCCCTGGTTTTACCTATGTGTAATCAACGGAAATTTATTTCAATAAACGAAAAAATATTTTAAAGGTGTTTACAATCGAAAATAATAACCATTAAAGTAATTTATTTTAATCAATAATAAGTAATTAAATAAATAAACACGGCTTGGATCTAAACAAAAGAGTTTTTATGTATGTGTTTGTTAGATTAATATCTTATTTTCTACCAAAACTTCTTTCATTCTTCGAATGAATATAAATTACCTTGATGATTACCTTGAATTTATTTTTCAGCGCTTGTACATTTGATGAACATATTTATTACTCTTGCAATTTCAGTTTGTATAGCTGGATGAGTGACTTGCAAATTTTAATGGGCAATGCCGAATTCACTCCTTTTGTAAATCTGTCTAAGTATTTGTAATTATTGATTGTACAGCAGAACTATGTAGTCAATTCTTGCCCAATACAATTCCTGCTTTAAATTAATAATAGCTAAAAATAATTATTACAGAAAGAAGCGTGTTGAAATAGTTGTGTTTGAAGTGTCTGTTTTGATTTTCTACTTTAGTAAAAATAGACTTATAATGCGTATGACCATGATTTTGATGTCAAGAAAAAAACCTAAAGATGCTAAGCACATAATTTTCCGCTCCTTTTTTCCTCATGTATATTGTAAGTTTTTTTTTTTTTTTTTCCCCTTAGGAGTATATTAATTTTATATTTTCTGAACAAATTCTTTGGACATATAGACAAATGATATGAATAAAATATGATTTAATTAAATAAATTATTTAATAAAATTAAACATAAATTATATGTCTCATTAATATATTAAAACCAATGCAACATTTAAAATGAGATACTGAAATACAAAAATTTTAAAACTTTAAAAATACATTTTAATTAAAAAGATTAAAATACACGACAGACGTTTCGGCTATAACACTAGCCCTTCTCAGTGTGAAACATACAAGCACAACATTTAAAAAAATTCATAATACATCATAACAAGATTATATATTCAGGAGGAATAGCTTTAGCCTCGTTCAAGGCAGAAAGTTGCATTTTAGTAAAAGCGCCCTCTAGAAAAATATGGGATTCGTATATATTTATATTAGAGACTAAAATTTTAAAGTTGTCAAAATCAGGAATATGATCACTATTGAGAGAATGGATTACGAGTTTTGATCTTAAATCTCCTGTTTTATATGAGCGTTTATGTTCCTTTAATGATCCTAGGTGTAATTTAATTTATTGTATTCCCTGTAAAAATTGTGATTCTACATATATCGGTGAAACTGGCAGAACAGGTGAAATTAGATTAAAGGAACATAAACGCTCATATAAAACAGGAGGTTTAAGATCGAAACTCGTAATCCATTTTCTCATTAATGATATTCCTGATTTTGACAACTTTAAAATTTTAGCCTCTAATATAAATATATATGAATCCCGCATTTTTCTAGAGGATGCTTTTACTAAAATGCAACATTCTGCCTTGAACGAGGCTAAATCTATTCCTCCTGAATGTATAATCTTGTTATGATGTATTATGAATTTTTTTAAATGTTGTGCTTGTATGTTTCACACTGAGAAGGGCTAGTGTTCCAGCCAAAACGTGTGTCGTGTAATGTTTTTAATTAAAATGTAATTTTAAAGTTTTTAAAGTTTTAAAAATTTTATATTTCATTATCTCATTTTAAATGTTACATTGGTTTTAAATAAATTATAATTAAAAAGGGGGTATTTTTTTTTTCTTTTTTAAAAAGAAACCGTCATATCTCCATGAGTATATGTGGCAGGCTCATAAAAATTTATACAGATAATTAGAAGAATCCTCAAAATCACATGCTACAGGGAAAACGTATTTCAAACTTTACTTTTTACAAGGTGATCCAAAACATTTTGATTTTTCGTTTTCTTTTTTGCTGGTCCTCTTTTTCTCTTCAGGACAAAACAGTTCCAGAAATATATGAGGTACAACAAGTTCTTTAAACTCTTAAAATTTCAAGATGATTACTAAATAACATTTTTAGATATTTAAGAAAAAAGCTAAATTCGAAAGTGTCCAAATACTTATTGGCAGATGGTGTAGAAAATGAGAGGCAAATTTTGGGATAGAAAAATAGTTCATTGCTTTATTACTAAGAAACTTGCAAATTTATTTCATAAAAAAAAAAGAATGAAATAATAAAGATATAATATGTTTTATTATTTTGAAGTTTGTTGTATAAGCCTATTTCCTACAGGAAGAAGAAATGACTCTTTCTTTAATTACGATTCAGAAATTGGTAATTATGAATCATTAAATTACAAATTACTATTATTTAATGAAGCATAATTGGCAAAATTTTTATGTTACAAACAAATAATGGTAATAAGCTTAGTGCAGAGAACAAAGCTATTTATTGTCATAAAGAGAGCGAGAAACTCTGATACAATCAAATACGAGCTAAAAATTAATAATACTAATTATTTAATAAAAAAAAAAAAAAAAAAAAAAAACAATAATATACAAAATAAAGAACGACAATGAAAACTGGATATTTTCCTGCAGTGCAGAACAGAATGTATGTTAAATAAAGGTTCATCAATTTTTAAAGGTAAGCAAGTAAAAATAAAATTTCTCGTTTTCTCTATCTTTCACCATCATACACATATTAAAATAGCACAAGTGACATGAACGGTGTTTTAATACAAATATTTGTGAAGTGTGATAGCATTCAATTTATAAGTTTTTAAAATGAAACTTTGCGTACATACTTATACATACATGCTTAAACATATTAACATAATTTGCTGGCCATGTTAAGCCTTCGGCAGAATTTATTGGGGATCTTGATCCACTATATTGATCTCATCAAAATTGCAGCCGTTTAAGAATTTCAAACTGAGCAAAATAAATTAAAAACAAATATACAGTTTTCTTTATTTTAAATTTTACCCTTTCCTGTAAATACAATAAAACAATTTTCATTATGCCTCTATCTTTATAATATGCTGAGTTGGGAAAATGTCTAAATTAAACGGATTAAATTTTAGCAGAAATCTGAAACTCTTATTCAGTTTCACTTTATAGACTTTTCCCTTCAAAAGCAACTTTTTAAATTTATGTTTATATACATATATATATATATTTAATTATTATTATTATTATTATTTTAATTTGCTTATAATTTTGTAAATTAGGACTTACTTCATCTTATGAAGAAACGTATAGCTTTTCGAAACGCGATGCATCCTTTTGAATTTTTGTGGGGGTTCCATGAAGTATAATTTCTTATAATAATTTATTTTTTAAAAAGATTTCCGTATAATTTTATCTTATCTGAAAGAGGTTTTATTATTACTAGTATCGCCCAGTGGTCGAAACTCGACCATTTTTTTTTTTTTTTTTTTTTTTTTTTTGCAAAGCGAGGCAAAGCAAAGTTATTGCCTTGTCCTAAACGGAATGCAACTGCAACACAGCTGCGGCAATTGTTTGCCGATATTCGCTCTAACTGAATCAGCAGAGTTTTACTTAATATAACTATTTCTCTCTGTAGATGTTAGCCTTTCCTGAAATGAGAGAAAATCGCAACGTGAAAACACCGCTTGTTGTGTGATACAGCCCAGAAGCTAATAGGTACCATGTCAAACCAAGGCCCAACCAAGTATCAAATTCTGTTAAATTAATTCGATTGGTTCATGAAGTAGTGTTTGAACAACAACAAAAAAAAAAAAAAAAAAAATAGTTTTCAAAAATGGTCGAATTGAGTTCGGGAAATTTCAAAACGTGTAACTTTATCGAAAACCAAAAATCTAAAACTTTTCTGAATCTTATATTTTCTACTTATATATGCAGAGGAAATAATAATAAATCCACTTTAAAAAAAATAAAAATAAGTAGTCAATTTCACTTAATTAAAATGCAAGGAAATCTCAAAACGTGTAAATTCATCGAAAACCGGAAATCAAAAGTTTTTATGTATCTTCTACTTGCTTCTTCTGCCCACAAAAGCTAGCAATAAAGACACTTTTTAAAAAAATAAGTAGCCAATTTCAGTTAATTGAAACGTGAAGAAAGCTCAAAACATGTAAATTCAGCAAAAAACGGAAATGGGAATTTTTTCCGTATCGTCTACTTATACATGCAGCAGTTAGTAACAAATCCATTTTCCTTTTATTTAGTATATTAGTTGAATATTTATTGTTTAAATATCACCCTTTGAAATGAAATGTTTATGTTTACATTCGAAACTGGAAGTTTGCCATTTTTTTTCTGGAGTTTTGTGATTTTAAATTAAAATTTTATCAATTTTACAGAAAAAATAACTCAATCAAACACATGTAGACAGTAACTTATATATAACCATACAAAATATCGGAATTTAATCGGCAGATAATTTCCGTTAATTTTTAATAATTTTTTACAAAAAATCCAATGGACGATTAACACAGAAAATCTTTTTCCTGGCTCCATGGACAGACAGTGACGTCATCACTTCGCTTGCGTATAGCGATGCTACATTATACAAATTACTGTGTCTATGGTTTTATTTGAGCTTTATGAAATTGCCAGCTTTAACAACTTTCTACTTTTCGGTATTTTTTAATGTAAAGGAATACGTGTATAAAAGGGAAAAATGGGGGAAAATGCATAAAAAAATAAATGTATTTTTAAATACCTTCTTGACATCGTAAGAAAATAATATTTGTATTCGCACCTTCTGGCTAACCATACCTTTCGAATGATACCATTTTCAACCCTCTACTCCCATGATTAATATGTTAAAAAGGGACTACAAATTTTATGCTTGCCTATTAATATATAGATTATTACTATTTTAATTTGGTTATGATTTTGTAAATTACGACCTACTTCGCCTTATGAAGAAACGTATAGTTTTTCGAAACGCGGTGCGTTCTTTTGATTTTTTGTAGGGGGTTCTAAAAAGCATAATTTCTTGTATTAATTTATGTTTTTAAAAAGATTTCCGTAAAATGTTTTCTTATCTGAGAGAGGTTTTATTATTATTATTATTATTAAGTTTCTAGCTACATATATGAAAATAATAATAGTAATTAACAACTAAATCAATTTTCAAATGTGCAATTGCTGTTAAGATTGCAAATACAATAAAGTGCAATGATTATTGGCTTAATAGTACAGAAATTATGATATTGCTATCAAGAGCAGGAGAATAACTTTAGAATCTCATTTAGAACAAGAACTTTCAATCTTTTGTCGATAAGAAATTTCTCGAATTAACAAAAAAAAAAAAAAAAAAAAAAAAAAAAATCCCGATTTATTGTAATTTTTAACATGATTCTTTCAAACATTCCATTAACATCAGAATTAAGGGCGTTAGTCATACTTATAGATTTATTAATTTCTCTAAAAGCACATCTTCTCCAGGTGATATCCTCAGGATGTCCTATAGATGAAAATACATCCTGTGAACATCTTCAGGAGGTATTATGAACAAGTGTGTTTTTTAGGGTTAACAGATATACAGTGGAACCTCGTTAACGTGAATCTCAAGGGGGGGGGGGGGGGTGGAATTATTCATGTTATCACTAGTTCGTGCTCTCAGTAACTAATCTTCATTTTGACGGGGATTGTGGAAACAGTTCAGGTTAAAAGAAATTCACGTTAAGCATGTTCACGTTAACGAAATTCGACTGTATATATATATATATATATATATATATATATTGAAAACCCTTTCAAACATTGCATTATATAAAACTAAGTATCACATGAAGAACTTTAAAAAATGAATGAAATTGACGAAAAGAAAAAATAAATAACCCGACATTGAAGCATACAAATTCACCTCTTTTTCAAGGGCATTGAATGAATGTTGTATGGATCTTTCTGTCATGCTGTAAGCAAACTGCTAAAAATTTACAGCATGCAATGCCCGAGGTCACCTAAAATACTTGAAAATAATTTCAAACAATGTGTGGAAAAAACCAAGTTAGAAACAAACTTATGAAGTGGAAAAAACCAAGAAAGAATTAAACATATTAAACTTCAAACATCATTTTTTTTCATAATAAATTCATGAAGTGGAAAAACCATGATATATATATATATATATATATATATGTATATATATATTAAATTTATACTTCAATAATTTTGAACACAAAAATCTAACAATGCTAAAAACCATTTTACAGTTTTTTATTTCAGAGAAACTTTGAAGAACTTATAAAGATAAATTTTCTGAACATAATTTATATGGAACGAATTGAATAGATAAAACTGGATTATAAGATTTCTTAGAGATGAAACTTTCAATTGGAAATGCTCTCAATAAAAACTAAAAATATCTGTTAATTTTTCATGTAATTAGGTCAACATCTTGTAGGTTTTGAGTATTTATTCGGATTTATCTAATAAAGAATTCTTAACCGTTGAGGAAATATAATTGACCGAAAGGAGATAAAAATTTATTGCATACTTAAATGTAAAAATAAAGTAGGAAGATGTTATTCTATCTAAGAAGTAGATTAAGAGTAGAGGCTTCAGAAATTTCCTTTTTACCGAATTGTATTTGTAATACATTTATTTATGAGTAATTATAACAGCTTTCAAGAGTATTCCGTGAATTGAATATGTAATAGTATTCTGAAACGCAACGATGTTATATATATATATTCAGATTGGAGGAAGAGATCATAGAAGAATATCAAAGAAGATATGAGACCTTTATCGACCGCATTACAAAACAGATTATATATATATATATATATATATATATATATATATATATATATATAAACATATATATATGAAATCTAAACACATTTTTACTTTCCGAACACTATAGTGAGGAAAGTAATGTAGTCATGTCAAAAATCCGAATTTGAGATTTTGATGTTTCTATACGTTTCGAGGTCCCCTGAGTCCGTTTTCACTATTTCTACGATGATGTATGCATGTGTGTGTGTGTATGTATGTGTGTATGTATGTGTGTATGTCTGTGAGAGAACACGCTAGCGTCTAAGCGCTTTGTTCGAATAAGCTGAAAGTTATTACGTATATTGTAAGTCACCATAGTACGAACCCAATTGATTTTGGTGAATTTAGCACTTATAGTTCTTTTACAGGGACACCAGGAAAAATTCTTTATCATTATGGCTTATGGGGCCAAATTTTTAAAAATCGATAGCGTCTAAACGCCTTATTAATCTGAGTAAAACATTTGTACACATATTATAGGTCATAGTTGCACCAACTGTATACATTTTGGTGAATCTAGCACTTATAGTTTTTTTTACAGGGACACAAAGAAAAATTCTTTATCATTATGGCCTATTGGACCAAATTTTTCTCTCTTTTGTTTGTTTAACAACTCCACTCTCTTTACTTTATCTACAAAACTGTTAATTACTCAATGTTCGGAAAGTCGAGTGGAGTCACTCCAGATTTTTTTAGTTACTTAAGAATATTTTTTACGACATATACAATAAAAATTATGCATATCACCTCATAATTGCAATTAAAAATGATTTAGTGAGCTGATACTTTAGTGTACTATTGTTATACAGAGGTCGAAAAATGTAATAGAATATTATAAAAAGGGTAAAAAGAATATTCACGTTTTAGGTTTTTAATTTTTACTTTCCGAACATACATGTGAAAGGAAAAAATTGTAATCGTGTCAAAAATACGACTTTGAGATTTGGGTGTTTCTATACGTTATGAGGTCCCCTGTGTTCATTTTTGTTATTTTTACGATGATGTATGTATGCGCGCATGTGTGTGTATGTGTATGTAATGAACACAATAACGCTTAAACGCTTTGTTTGAATGAGCAGAAAGTTGGTACGTGTGTTATAGATCACCATAGATTTTGGTGAATCTAGCACTTATAGTTTTTTACAGGGACACAAAGAAAAATTCTTTATCATATTGGCCTATAGGCGAAAATTATTTAAAGTGTAATAGTGACTAAATGCCTTATTCAAATAAACTGAAAATTTATACACATGTTATAGGTCACAGTTACACTAACATTATAGATTTTGGTGAATCTAACTCTTATAGTTTTTTTTTACAGGGACACAAAGATATATTCTTTATCATTATGGCCTATGGGCCAAAATTTTTAAAAGTGCGATAACGTCTAAACGCTATATCCGATTGAGCTGAAAATTTATACACATGTTATAAGTCACTGTCACACGAAGTGTATAGGTTTTATTTTCGTGAATGTAGCACTCACAGGTTTTTTACAGGGACAAATAGAAAAATTCTGTATCATTAGGATCAATGGGCTGAAATTACTTGAAGTGCAATAACGTAAAATTAAATAATGGAGAAAAATGCTCAAACACCTTAATATAGTTTTCATTTTTATTTATTTAACGACTGTGATGATTATTAGATATGAAGTCGACGTTTTGGACTCCCACTTCAATGCTATTAAAATCACTTCAATTCTAATTATCCAATAATAGTAACTTTATAAAATTGGTCACCTATACCTATGAGTAATATAAACAAAATGTTTAATAAAAATTTTCGTGATTATCTACAAAAATGCCTGGATTAATGATTCCTGCGTTATTGACTAGACACATCGCAAGAACTAACGGCCATCTACAAATCAATCATCTTCATCACATCTAATAATCATCACAACGATTTCTCTTACTTTAGTTTATTTATGCAACCGTTCATTGCTTAATGTTTGGAAAGTCGTGTGTAGTCACTACAGATGTTTTCTAAAATTGGTTGTGAACTCATAAGATATTATAAGAACTAATTATGACACACGTGAGGATCGCGGAAAATGGCAAGCAAAAACAGCGACAGCATTCTATAAAATCCTTTCTTGAACGAAAACTGGTGCATGCAGCGAGTAGTTGAACGAGCGGTACATATACCATGTAGTGAGATTAAAGTGAGATATATACGATATATTCTTATAAATACCTTTGGAATTTCTTTCACAAATTCGATTTTATGCTCTTTTTAAACTATTCGTGCTTTAAAAGATACGTCGGTAGATAAAGTCATCGCTTGGCCTTTGAACGCTCACTGCGCATATTTTCTTTTAAAAGTTGATAGAGTAATTTTATAAATGGTTATTAGACCTACAATTGATCATAAATATGTAAAAAGAATGTTTTTTTTTTTTTTTTTTTTTTTTTTTAATTTCAAGAAGTTTTTGGTTTAAAATATTTATATGTTTATTAAATTCGAATAATAGTTAGATTAACTAATAAATAATTTTCAAAGTAAAGAGTATAAATTAAAAGGGGTTATTTTAGGTCAAAATAAACAGTACGGTTCTTCCTGAGAGGAAAAATCAAACAAAAGTGCATCACCAAAGCAGCTACTAAAAGACTTAAAGTGACTTCTGCGTATGGTTTCCTCTGAAACGTCATTTGTTCAATTTCCGAGTAGTTCTGCTATCTTCCGAACAGAGAAGGAACAAAAGTTGAAAAATCAATAGAAAATCACTGAGGTTTTCATATAAAAGCGTATATTTCCATTAAATATTTGTTAATTGAACTATATTGCAGTAAAAGATTGTGCAGTAAAGATTGTGCAGTAAAATATATATTCAGGCAACAATTCTTATGGTTTTTGATGATTTTTTTTTCTTTACAAATTTGAAATCTTTAAATAGCATTTTCTCAGTTTGCATTTTTTTTTTTTTTTTTTTTTTTTTTTTTCATGAATTTGTGATCTTCAAAATGCTCCAAACGTATTTAAGAGAAAAGACTTAATATTTTTTTTGGATGTATAATAAAATTTACTTAAAAGAATAAGGGATGGATTTTGAAATATCTTTAAGAGAAAAATATATTAAAAATGAAAATATAACAAAACCATGGGTATTTCTTTTCTTTTTTCAAATTTTTACTTATTAGACATGCATTTTTTAATTCTTTCCCTCAAAATGAATTAATAAATTTCAAACTTCATCCCTAATTCTTTTACATGGGTTCTGTTGAACAAATAAATAAAAAATATATTGTCTTATCTTAAATATCTGTAGAATTTTTAGGATTTTGAAGATCATGAATTTATGAAAAATGCAAACAGAACAAACATAATTTAAAGATTTCAAATCTGTAAAAAAAAAAAAAAAAAAAAAATATATGAAAACCATAAAAATTGTTGACTGAATATATAGTTTACTAAACAAACTTAATATAATTATATTTATAAAAATTAAATAGAAATATAAGATTTTTATAGGAAACTTTCAGTGCCAAGTCCCCTTGAAACAAGGAAAAAAAAAATTGAAAAAATGTTGCATAAAAAATGTTAAGTGTTTGGTTTCAATTCGAAACCAAGGAGCATTAAAGGGTTAAGATGTCAGCTACGCATAAATTAGAAAGTTTTATTGTTTATGTTTGCTATTTTTAGGGGTACGTATGCATGTGTGAGTAAACATATATGGCATCTAAATACAGCATTCGATTGAACTCAAAATTGGCAAGATTTTACAGTTCGCTGTCGCACGAGCTATATATTTTACATGAGTATATTATGACTTATGCAGTTAGGCTCTTTACAGGAATACACAAAGAAGAATTATACAGTACGGCTTGTGCTCTGAAATTATTTAAATTGTGTTTGTGTGTGTGTATCGATAAACTCTCTAAAACTGAACAAAACTGATGTGTATTATTTTGTTTTGGAAAGGTATGGTCATTATGAGAGGAATGTGCGTAGATCTTATAGTTCTTTTGCAGAAAAGCATGGAATAACTTACACATATTACGTTCTGTAGGAATTGACTGTGTCAAAAAATTTAAGTTTTTGAAATATAATAAATTTATGTTACAGAAATGTTCTAAGATATAAATACTGTAACACCCTGTTATTACTTTCACTTTTGCTTATTTATTCAATTGTTTACTCGTTCAAATTCATATAAGTTTTTGAAATATAATAAATTTATGTTACAGAAATGTTCTAAGATATAAATACTGTAACACCCTGTTATTACTTTCACTTTTGCTTATTTATTCAATTGTTTACTCGTTCAAATTCATTTAAGCCTTAAACTACTAAATGTTCGTAAAATTGATACTTTTCACTACTATTGTTAAACTATCACATATAGAATTTTAAATGCACAAGACAGGATACTTTTTACAGTTACAAAAAATATTGTATAAACAATATCGTTTTCAGAAACAAAAGAAAACTATGAGGCAGAATTCGGTGTTGAAAGCGGATGTAAAATCAAAATTTAAAGGCAGGTCCGCCACTCCCTTTAAAGAGAAAATAACTTTAAAATATTACCTCTTACATTAATTTAATTGGGAGGAGAAGTGTTAAATTTACCTTATCGTTTCTACCCTCAGGGTTCGTTTTTAAACCAGCCTCAATAATTTCTCACAACAGATTAAAAAAAAAAAAAAATAAAAAAAAAAAAAAAAATCTGTAAGTTCAAGGTATGCTTATACAGTAAGTGAAGTTACTCTATGGAGATACCTATCGTTCTGTGATCCCTGCTGGAGGAGCGGAAAGATCCCTTGTCAAAAGAACTGGCCAATCGGGTTCGCGTCTTCCAACCACCTCCCGATGTGAGAAGCATTTTAAACACGTTTCTTACGTGCATTTTTTTTTTATTTTATTTTCCCTTTCATTGTTATTCAACTTTGCCCCTGCTTCTTATTGTCAGAAAGGTAGATGTAGGAAAAAAGGCGCCCCGTATCAAACATAGGTGATGACTCACCGCGTATTTAATAAATAAATGAAAAGATCCTGCTGGTCTTGAACTTAGGGTAAGACGCAATTATGTAGTAAGACCCTTGTGTAAATAAATACGTTTATGAATCCTGTTTTTGAAATGGTATAAAATAACTATTTTTGACTGGAGATTTTTGAAGTGAAAACTTCTTTAGGCGCGTTGAGCACTTTTTGGGTGTACAAAAATCATGGAACTCGCGCCATCGTCACCGAACACTTTGAAGTGAAAACTTCTTTATGCGCGTTGAGCACTTTTTGGGTGAACAAAAATCATGGAACTCGCGTCATCGTCACCGAACGCTTTCCATGAGCTATATGTATACGGTGTATATATGTACATAGATATACCTCCGTGCGTTATTAGTATACATACATTATATATATACAAAGAGTATATCTCTCTACATATATATCCATAAATGTAGCGCACGGTGCGGCACGCCTCATATACACACACATATATAATATATATATGTATAAAATGTATACTAATACGAGTAGTATACTGGCTACTGGCATCTGTCTCTTTCTAGTTCTATACTCTATGTATGTATGTACTTTTTCCACAGTATATACATAGTTCACAAAGTACAAGCACGTGTTTTTATACAGACTGTTATATTATTCTTTTTGCTTTCAATATAAATTTTCAAATAAATAATAAAAAAGAGAAAATTATTTTAGTCATATTACAATATTTTTCCTAATATAAGGCTTAGTTCATTTAATTTGGGTAGCTACAAGTGCCGAATCATATAATACAGAGCATAAACACTTCTTTATAAACCAAAAATAATTCGAAAATAATAATCTAATTTTTTTCTCAGCTTTTTTCTCTATGGCCCTAGATTAATGGAAAAAGGTAGAATAAAATTTATAGACGGTAAATATTTCAAAATTTGAAAAAGAGAGAGAGAGAGAGAGAGAGAGAGAGAGAGAGAGAGAGAGAGAGAGAGAGAGAGAGAGAGAGAGAGAGAGAGAGAGAGAGAGAGAGATAATTCATCGTAATTTGTATATAAGTGCAAATATTTTGAACGACCACTCACATCTCTATTTTTTCAATTCTTGTTCATCGAAAATATCGAATCAAATATAAATAGATAACAATTAAAGTTTTAGAAAATAATAAGACTATTTTTTATTGAAAATGATACTATAAATGCAAGAATTAAAAATTAACATCGTAAAATTCCTCGAAAATATGTAAATTTATGATTCAAAGTATTCAATTTATTTCTAATAAAATTAATTATTTTTTATTAGTATTACACCAAAGCTGTTTTTTTAGACGAAAGTGTATACTTCTAAATATAAAAAATATTTTAGAATACATACATATTTATTTTACATATTTTTAGAGACAATTATAGAAATATATCTAAGGAAAAAAAAAATACCTAGGGAATATATATATATATATATATATATATATATATATATTACAATGTCCTGTAAGTTAAATTTAGCCAAAAAGAATCTGTCCATTCCAACCATCACCAAAATACAATTTAAAACTTTAAATTATTGAAATACGTACTTAAGATGTCAATTTCTGGTTTACATAAACTGTTTTATGTTTTGTAGAGAAAATTTCTGGTAAGAAAACAGTAAGCAAATATTTACGAGTAAGTTCATATTAATGACTTGTGGTGGTTTTGATTTGATTAAAATCGTTTAAATTCGTTATAAAACGAATTAACCGAAATAATTTGAATTCGGATGTTACTTTGCAGTAGCATACACTGTAAATAATAATAATAATAATAATAATAATAACCTATATAATATTTCTCTAACGTGGACCAGTTTCAATTATTTTTTGTCGAAACGATACGATACGCGAGAATAAAAAAATAATATTTGTACATGGACAATATTTAAGCACGCGGACTTAGCTCAATGGACTAATAAGAAAAAATGACGATATTTGTCTGATGAGATTATTTTACAAAAAAAAAAAAAAAAATATTTATATTTTTAACAGTTGTTTCTTCAGAGTCTTTTCAAGCGTCACTTTAAACCTAGCAATATTTTAAAGATATACAGAATATGAACTTTTGTGTCATAAATCGACTAAAAAACACAATCATAAAAAATATAATTAAAATAGGAATTTGTTTATTTTATTTTATTTATTTATTTATTTAAACAATATACATATATATATTTGAATTCAGTTTTTGTGGCTCGTGTTTTTATTTTATTTTTTTTTGGTTGGTGTGTCAATACATCAGGATGGATTGTGTCTAAATTGCCTCTCTTTCATTTCGGGGTGATTTTTTCTTGCAGGTTTAGGTTTTGGTTTTATTACTTTTTAGGTTCATGGTGGTTTTTCTAGAGGGTTTTCTGTTTTTGTTTTTCTGGAAAATAATTTGTCATTGTTTCATTTGACTGATTTCGGGATTCTTTTTTATTATGAGTTCGTAATCAAACAATAAATTTCATGGTTTCATTGTTTGCTATGGGGTTTTGCTTTTTTTTTTCATCCATGTGTCTCCTAATCTGGTCTTGGCAGGCTGGGGGAGTGTTGTCGGCGTAAAGCTGGTTTAACCCCACAGGCAAGTCTTGCCGCTTGCCTCCTTCCTTCCTTTCCTGGGTTGTTTTTTCCCCTGGATTTCGATTTCGATTTAGTTTGAGTTTTTCTGTTGAGATTTTTTTTTTTTTTTTTTTTTTTTTTTTAAACCTTTCTGAGCTTTTCTTTCATAGAGAAATTGTTCTTTCTTACTGGTCTTTGTGGTTTTGGCGATCTTGTGTCTGTTGCTTGGCTTCTACTGCACTTAATGGGTCATTATTGTTCATTACAGGGTTATCTTTTTTCATCTTGAAATACTGTCCTAGAGTCAACCTTCTTTTCATCAGAGTCTAATTACACGGTCATATTCCAATTTTCAACAGGTATTGTTGTACAGTGGATTTGCGTCAGTACTATTGCTGAACTTGATAATTGAATCAGTTTGGGAAATCTTGTCGCTTTGTTTGGCGTGTATATGTCTCTTTGGTGAATTGTTTGACTAACTATTCTTCGTTCTCATTCTTTGCTTCTACTATCAAAATGATTATATATACACACACACACACACACACACACATATATATATATATATATATATATATACATATATATGTACCAAAATTAATAAAAAGTCATCGCCAACATGACGACAAAAATGTAAAAGGCGTCGTGGGAGTCCTATATTAAGACTGTACTGCCTGTGGAAGTATGAAAATTGGGTCGTGAACCATGAATTTTATTTGGAAACCTTTTTTTGAATGATTTTGGTTTCACTATTGTGCAATATTAATTTGGTTTTAATAATAATCTGGCTTCTGGTAAATTAGAATTTTAATTAGGTGGGGAAATTGATATAACATTTATGAGGTTCAAATTTTAAAGGTAAATAAGAAAAGAAATAAAGTGCGAATATCTCTCACGGGTTTGCTAGTAAATAAATAAAATAAAATTGTAAAATCACGGGATTTGATATTATAATTTTACGGGAAATGACTGTTTTGCTAGCTAAACGGTCAAAGCCCTTAAATTGATGTCATGAAAGCATAATTTTAGAATACTGTCATTTTTTTACGGACAAAAGCCGTTAAGCCATCAAAATGTATTTTCCCAGTCAAATCCGTTCAAAAGTAAAGCGTTTTCTTCACATTGACGCCATATCAAAATCACTTCGTATTTGAAACTGAAAATTTAATTGTAGTTTTATTGGTTGAGAGCTTTATTTATACATTCATGCAAATACCGATTGATGTATTCAAAGTTGCATGTTTGTTACAACGTAAAATTACGGGGTAATACATTACTTATGTTCCATTTTTTTTTTTTTTTAAATTACGGGCTTTACCTGAAATCTTTGCTGCCGGGCGTTGCCGTAATCTAGCATGAATATTTTTTACTGTGTGTCATTCAGAAAAACTTTCAATGAATAAATTCTTTACTTACGATTGCAGTGATAATCACAGAGCACCTAATAAACATATTGTGAAAGTGAAAAATGGTTTAACGTAGAACATGACTTTTAAAAATCGATTTGGTAATTAATCAGATAAATGAATTCGTCAGCCAATGATCAATGCCGTGGAAAGGCAATAGATGTGCTCGCTGTAGCGTACTGAAAAAGACTGTTCTTGCACAGATAAAATCTGTCTTCATCTTATCTCTGTCTAAGGAGAGGGTTGCGTGCACTACCGTACATCCTAATTTCCTGAGAGCAATGCTCTGTTGCATATAGTAGTGTTGCAAAAGGATCATTTGCTGGCGTTCGTTTTCACTCAAGCTTTTTTACTTCTGTTGCCAAAACGTCAGTTCTAAAACTCCATATTATGATTGAAAAGGTTTTTACTGTCTGCATGTATGTTCGTATGTACCGATGCATGTAAAAATAGGATGTTGCAGCGTTACATTGCTATTATTTGATTTAACGAAGTAAGAAAAGAAAAATATAGAAAGGAACATTTTAATAAAGCTTTATTATATGCATGATTAGGATAGATCAAATTAAGAAGTATGATTTGAATGGGTTGCGTCGTTACGGGGACGAAATATCGCCTACATAAATGAATGGAAAGCAAAATTAATGTGAGTAATGATTGTGTTTGATACAAATAAAATGAAACATTTTACAATATTTTATTTGAATGAATTAGTAATTATTAGTACTGTTACATACAATTTCATGACAACATATGCATATTTACCGTTGTCAGAGCACTGACATACAGACAAAGCCATCACAATTTTTTTTTATGAATTTTGCTTAAAAGAGTTTAAAAACTATATTTATTAACTTTTGTCAAGATTAGTCATAATGAATTCAATCGTGCTTATTAATTTTATAATTTTTAATTTATGCTTGTAAACAGAGTTCAGCTTTGATGTCAGCAATGATGTACAATATTTTTAAAATATATTTTGAATGGTGAAAAGCAAATGATAAAATAACTCAAAATTAAACATAGATAAAATAATAAAATTCTACTCTATGATATACCTATTTATATTTATAAGGCCCCAGGGGCGGACTGGCTCAATTTGACCCACCCGGCTACAAGATATTTTGGCCCACTCACTCCATAATTGGATATAAGGAAACCTTCCCCGTCGGGGCGCAAGGTAGAATGTCAGAAACACAGTTGTTTTTTAATAAAGTCATAATTTTACAGCATTTTACTTAACCTTCCACATTAATATAAGTTTTATAAATACAAACATATTTTTTATAAATTTTTGAAATTATGATCGATTTCTTCTCTCCCATGCATCAGCCCCTAATACAGTATGTTTCAGAAGACTAACGCTAGAACGTTAATGGGGTATATTTCTGAATCTTCAGGAAATATAATTTTAGTACAAAGTTTTGATCACAACAGTATTAAAATTACAATGCTATCTAAATGATGTTCAATGACAAAAAATTCAGTTAGGTTATTTTTAAATAAATTTTTATTTAAAAAAATTATAGGAGTAGTTCTCTGAAGTTACTGCAGGGAAGTGAACAATAACTACTTTAAATGGTGTGTTAACCCTCTGTAACTCATGACCTTTAATATTTTTGTGTTTATTTGTTTCGTAATAATTGGAAAAAAATAAAATACACGTGTTTCAGGTTTTTTTTTTATTTCTCATAAATTTCGAAAAAACAAACAAAAACACCTACAGGCAACAAACACTTTTTAGCATAAAATCCTATAAAATACGTGAAATTGGGTCAAAATCAATATTATACAATGAATTTGAAACACTTACCTCTTCACTGTTTCAATATCACAAAACACACGAAAAACTATTTTTTATTATTTTTTGAATCAGAGCCGGTCCGCACTTGTCGTTAGTTACCCACTGTCGAGTAATGAACTTCAACTTACGACATACGGCGCCATCCAGTTGTGTTTCTAGATACTAGATTCTCTAACTGTGAGTGTATACGACAGGCTACAGTGCGTGATTACGTTGTAGAACCGATTCTTTGAATTTGAACCACGATCGAACGGTATGTTGCCTACAGTCTACAGTATGGTACAGAGGGTTAATAAATTTTAAAGATAAATTGATGCAGATGGTAATTTTAAACGAGTTTAATTTTCTTTATAGGTAACTATTGAGCTCTAAATTAAAAAGATCAAAATACATTCAGTTACAAAATATAGCATCAAAGACTATATTATGTTAAAATGTAAAGTAGTATATTTTTTTATTTGCTTTTTTCAGTATAATTGCATATTAATGAGTTTTTTTCGGATAATGTGTGTCCCACCAGTGGCTGAGAGGTTCTACTCTCAAAGCTGGTAGATGTGACGTGTAGGATTCAATCCCATATAGCGCTCACTGACGCTACCCTTTAAAGTTTTCCATGTTTATTTTTATTTTTTCCTTCTCGAAACTTGCGGAAATATGGGCTAGGGTTCCGAGAAAGTTCCCCCACATGGGTTACGCCTTTTCGCGGATCCTAATACGCCTACACCTACACCTTAGGATGATGGTGATCTTTATGGCGTCTTGTACATTTTAACACAAACTTATCCTTTGAAATTTTTTATGTTATAATCTAAAGATAAATAAAATAAAGTATAAATGTAAAAGTAAAAAGCAAAACAAATTTTGTGTTAGTTTTTACTTATATATATATATATATATATATATATATATATATATGAATGAAATTTTGTATTTGTGAAAATTTTCGGTTGTTTTACGCGTTTTGAGATGTCGAGAACATGACTTGATCCTTTTCGGAAAAATGTCTGCCAATCTGTCTGCCTGTGTATGTGTTAGCGCGTGAATATAATCAATTTTGTGGACACTGTAACTCCCAAATCAATGAACGAAATTTAACGAAACTTGATATTTAATATGAGCTTTACCTAAACTGGTGATGAATCCCTTTTGGGATCAGTCGCTCAACAGGTAGCGCTGCCATCAAATTTACGTTCAAAAATTTTAACATGGCAGTACAAGACAAAATTTCGTATAAATGTGCATGATGAAAATTATTTTAAACGAATGATTTTGAAATCAATATTATTGATAATAATGGTAATGAACTTGGAAAAAAATCACGTGCATGTATGAGCATCGCCCCCCCCCAGGGGTGTAAATTTTCAATATATGTAACATTCAAAAGAACTCATCAATACCTTTAAAACGAATGGTTGAACCATAGACCTGTGATAATTTTAAACACAATTATGGTTGTTTCCATTTTTAATACAAAAAAGGACTTGGAAAAAAAAAAAAAACTTTTGCTCGGATATTTTCTGAATTTCATGAAATTGATTTTCTTTGTGCATTTAGTGTATACTTTTCTGTGATCAAATCGTCTAAATTTATCATGAAAAATAATTTTAATAAAAAATTTGTACTGTGCGAATTTGTATAGAAAATATAGAAGAAAGTCTTGCGGTGGCCACAACGTACTAGTTTGTTTGATAAATACAAATTGTATATGGTAAAAATAAAATAAAATCATCCCAAATGATAAATGTGATTTTATTATTGAAATTGAACTCTTTTACTGTATAATAAAGTTCTATATTTAGAAATACATTTTGGTGTTAAAAATTCAATAATTCTTGACTTACATTAATAATCTGATGTGGCACTCACGCGAGTTTCTCTTACACTGCATTTCAATATTTTAAAGATACATTGCAGATTAAGATGTGAAATAACAAAAACTATATATTAATATAAATCTGTGTGAAAGGAGCTTCCGCCTCCCCTCAACCTTCGTTTAAAAATAGTAAATGCATTTATATAGAATTCAAAATTGTTAAGTTACTTTTAAGTTACGCTGATAACAGACATACAGGATCAAACGTTATAAAATTTGACATTAGTATTCAAAGAACCTCAAAAAGCATAATTATACAAAAACAAACACTGAAAATTTAACTTAAGAAAATACTTTATTTATCGCGTGGCTAAGATAAATTAATTTTCATTCCTAAGCAGTTTCCTGGATATAGTAAAATATAGTAAAACATTTCCACCAATTGCATTCAATAGAAAATAATGCTTTTGCTTAATTATTGATAGATCTGTATGTAGTCTATAAATTATGTACACACCACATTGTGCACATAAATAAGGTCCTACATTAGTCGCACATAGCACAACTCGAAATGTATTTCTAGCAATTTCCTAACGTATAGTCCCACTATATTCTAAATCTTTTGGGTAGCCCTGTAAACAAATGATGAATAATTTTTAAAGCTGATTCCACACAAAACATGCTTTCATTTATATAACAAATTTAAGTACAGCCTATAGATGTTAAACTGCATACCCATCAAAAATTTCGCCCTTAGTCGTAATGTACTAGAATTTTTTTAGACGTCTCTGTATATGAACCATTTACTTAATCTCAATGAAAAGTTTAGTGTCCTTATATGGTACAGATTTAAGATAGCGAGTTTCGAATTCCTGCTACTATTTGTTCTTGAGATATGCTGATAAAAGACACACACACAGTCCAAACGCTTAAAACATTATTTTCGTATTCAGGGGACCTTAAAACATGTAATTATAACAAAAACTCACTTCCGAAAATTTGACCTAAAATCAGTACTTTTTTTGCCATATATATAGGTTACAGAAAGTAAAATTTTGACCTAGACAATAATTTCTCTATAGTGATATAATCACATTTTATACAAAGGCGGTCTAAAAACTCTAAATTGACGTGCAGAAGCAATATAGTTAGCCTTATGATGACACATTGAAATCTTTAGTTGTCAACATTATTACCATTTGTTTACTAAATTAACTTGAGAAACGTAATTTTTAGCGAGTCGATTTGAAATCCTTTTAATGTCATAAATAGAAAATTAAGACATATGGATGAGGTTTATGAATAATTTGAAATGATAAAAGCTTTTATAATTATGAACATAAGCCTAAAAAAAAAAAAAAAAAGAAGAAGAAGAAGAAGAGGATATTTAAAGAACATTTAAAAGATAAATACAATTTTAAATTTTTAGACACATTTTATAAATCACAAATTTGAAGCATTTTATGTGGGTCCACAGGAAATTTCACTTGAATAAATAATGTCTTCTTTTAAATTATATATCAATAAAGGAGGCGGTTCAGGTACAACAAAGATTATAGGTGTCAATTTAATACGAATTGTCCATTCTTTATATCATTACTTTTTAATAGTACTCTTTTCTAATATTTATATGGAATTAAATAAGACGAAGATTATTATTTGTAAAAATTTGTATGAAAATTATTTATGTTCCATATTAAATTGGCAACTATAACCAATATCAATCATCTTAATCGCATGCACCATGAAAAACTGACAATCAATTTAAAATTTGTTTAATGATTTGTGAACTGTTTTTATTTATTTTATTTTTTTATTTTTAAACACCGACTTAAATATTTAGAAGATGAAGTTAGGTTGTGTATTATTTTATCATAACCAAAAATTAAAGACCTTTCAACGTACAAAAAAAAAAAAAAAAAAAAAAAGAATAAATAAAACCTTTTAAGTGTTCTTGTCCAAATTAAGAACGTAACTGAATTTTAATTACTTTCATAACTGAGTTTTTTTTTTTTTTTTCTTTTTCACAAGGCACTTGCGTACATGAAAGGATTTATACATACTTGAAAGCTATATATAATGTGATATACATTGGCCCACAAGAGTTAAGTTCGTGCAGTAACGCTAGAGCACAGATGATACATGTTGCACATTTTCTTTTAGCTTTGTTCTTCAAATATGCTGATAACATACACAGACACCACAGAACAACCATTATAAATCTTATTTTCGAATTCAGAAGACCTCAAAACGTTCAAATATGTTAAAAATACCGTTTCGAAAATTCTATCAAAAAACAACACTTTCTCTGCAATACATGGGTAAGAGAAAATAATAAATAAAACATAAAAAGTGTTACAATATTTTAAAACTTAAAGATATTTTTCCTTAAGAAGGAGTCCAATAGCTGCCGAGAGGTTCTGCGCACAAAGCGGATAGACATGAGGTGCCGGGCTCAAACCTAAGTCGCGCTCGTCGGCCTATCGTTCGGACTTTTCCGTGGGTTTCTCCGAAACATGCGTAAATACGGGCTAGGACCCCTTAGAAAAACCCCGAGAACACTCCTCCTCGGACCTGGGACCCTAGTACGGTCAATTAGCCTTTAATCCCCACAACTCAATCCAACCCTACCCATTAGAAAAACAGGGGGTATTAATAAACATTTCGCTCTTCACTTCCTGCTGTTAACTAGAATAGGCCAGTCCTTTACACAAAGCATTCAGGGTATATGTACCGCGCCCTACTTTTGTCCCACTGTTGCAAAGATTATTTTTAATTACTGGCAAAAAAAAAATTGTTTTCGAAGAATCGAGAGAATGAAACGTTCTGATATAAGTATCTTTAATGCATGCTTTAAACCAGAAATTTTCACGTATTTATACCAAATCACTAGTCGAGAAAAACTTAGAGCTCACAGATTTCAAATGCAAAGGAACCGACGTGAAAACTGCGATTTCCAAATAGGCGCAAATTCGTGATCCCGCAATTCGAAAGTGTAGCCGCCATTGAAATACAAAAAAAATTATGCAATATTTTGAGATTTTTCTGGGCCAAATTGTGTACTGTGTAATATTTGTACTATTCTATCATTTGTTTCATTCAGGTCATTGGTCATTGTCAGGAATGGTATGGTGATTGTCATCATATATATCTTGTCACTATTTTTTCCTGAAGAATTAAAATTTAGCACAAATGACGCATTTTTTTTTCTCCTGTTCATCTGGCCCACAGTCTACATAATTTGGCTGTTGGCCCACCCGGCGATCGCCGGGTAGCCGGGTGGGCCAGTCCGCCCCTGTAAGGCCCTATGGTCCTCGCCAGAGATCACACTTGAAATAGATCATATTATTATCATTATTATTTTTAGTCGACGCGCTATTTTGTCTGGCGAGATTTTGTCCCGAGATATTATGTCCGGATCCCGATTTGAATCTGAATTTCGCTTAAGTATTTTTTACATATTAGCATGTACATATTTGAAAATATTTCTGTTCTTACATGCTTTTTACTTCACTTTGTAAGAGGTTCATCAGGGTCAAAACTAACTTACTTTAAACGAACCAATTTTGCTCAAAGTTTGCACATGTATTCTTATTCAATGACAATACATAATACAATATGTAAGCATTTTTAGAAATCTATTTTACCAAGGGATGAAATCTGACTGCCTGTGTCAAATCTGTCGATTCATTTTTAATGTTGTTCTGTCTATCCAATATAAACAAAATTTTATATAATAGAAGATAAAATCATTTTGCAGGATTTATCTTACCAGAGGCAGTTTCCAGAAGCAAAAGTCCTCGTGAAATCTTGCAAATCGTGTTTAAGGTACTTCTGCCGAACTAATTTTACTGAAATTTTAGACACGGGTCTATCGTTAATGACAATATAATGTGCAAACATTTTCAGAGAGCTCTTTCAACGGAGGCAGGGGCAAAAATCTGTCCGCCTGTACCAAATCTGGTGATTCATTTTTAATCCTTTCAGCCGAACCGATTTTGCTGCAATTTTGTACACTAGTTAATAATCGATCACATTACAACACACCAGTACTTTTATGAATATATCTAGGGGCAGGTTCTAGGGGCAAAAATCTGCCTGTATCAAATTTTTTGATTCATTTGTAATGTGCATCTCCCAAAATGATTTTATTCAAAATTTAGACATGAGCACATAATCGATTACAACATAATATAAAAAATATTCTTTGAGTCCAATCTATTCATGGGCTTTTTCTAGGGAGAACAACTGTCTGTCTGCGACAAATATTGTGATTGCTTTTTAAGTACGGAGGACTGTTAGTCTCAATCTACGGATAAAACGTTGTCACCAGTTTTACGATGGTTGGACATTTATCGAAATCGAGTATTTATGGAAAATATAACTGAATAATTTGAAAGCGTATTAAAGAAATAATTAAAGAAAAAGAAAAAAAAACTAATAGTCCTCCGTACTAAACTAAATTCTGCTTTTGCCAGAATTTCATCATTCTTTTTTTTTTTTTTTTGAAAGAAAAAGAAAAGAAAATTAATAATAATCAGTATCGAAACGGACAGTATCGAAAAAGTTGAAGAAGCCCTTTTTAAACAAAAATACATAATTTATTTTAATTTTTAATTGTTGCCAAAAAAGTTTACGAGTTGATTTTAATTTTTTTTTTTTTTTTTTTTTTTTTTAAACGAAAAGGAATTCACGCGTAAATATTAAAATTTATATAAAACTTTGTGAAAAATTAAACTTGCAGGGTAAAATTGACGTCATTATAGCTCTAAAGGTATTTTACCATGTTTTTATTAACTTCGATTCTTGTGTGTTTGTTTGTGGGTTTGTTTGTGTGTTTGTCAGGGACAAATCTTGCAATCGATTTTTAACTAACTTCCCGACTAGCTAGATACTTGAAATTTTCAGGACAGCTCACAACACGGTGACAATACATTTTTCTAATAATTTTAGTCAACTATTTCAAGTCCCGCTGCCTTTGGCAGCGCTTATATGATTCGACAGAAAATTTATTTAACTAACTTCCGGGATAGCTAGACATTTGAAACTTTCAGAATAGTTCAGAACAGGGTGAAAATGCATTTTCTTAAAACCTTTAGCCAACTGTTTCGGGTTCCTGCTGCCTTCGGCAGCGTTACCAGTACAAAGCTTGCAATCGATTTTTCACTAACTTCCCGACTAGCTAGATATTTGAAACTTTCAGGATAGCTCAGAACACGGTGGCAATATATTTTTTTAATACTTTTAGTCAACTGTTTCAGGTCCCTACTGCCTTCGGCAGCGTTCATATGATTCAACAGAAAATTCATTTAACTAACTTCCCGAGTAGCTAGACATTTGAAACTTTCGGAACAGTTCAGAATACGGTGAAAGTGCTTTTTAAAAATATTTTTATCCAATTGCTTCGGGACCCTGCTGCCTTCGGCAGCGTTTCCAGTACAAAGCTTGCAATCAACTTTTAACTAACTTTCCGGCTAGATAGCCATTTGAAACTTTTATAATAGCTCAAGAAAAGACGATAGCAAGGAATTTTTTTAATACTTTTATACAATTGCTGGGGTTCCGGCTGCCTTCAGTAGCGTTTATATGATTCAACAGAAAATTAAAAAACATGGTTTATAAAATTTTTTTTTATCTTATAATTATTTCATTGAATATTTATTTCTCAAATAATATTTTAAATCTAGAAAAGTGGAAATTATAATTCACTTTCGCTAAATCGGAGATTTTACTTCCTTGCTGATTAAAAGCATCTTTCAATTTTTATTTTATTTTATTTTATTTTATGTGGCATTTGTCTACTTTCTCTTGCCCATATAGGATAGAGAAAAATGTTTTGCGATAAAATTTTTGAAACTAAGTTTTTCTTTTCTATTATTTACATATTTTGAACACACCTGAATTTTAAAATCAAATCTGTAGTGGCTAGCCTGCGAGTCTGTGTATGTGTGTATACTCTTGAACCCCCAATCAGCATAACTCAAAACATATATTAGCAGAAAGTCCAAATTAGGTATTCTAAATCTGTATGAGTATATTATTTGAAAATTTTTATTGCGATCATACAAATAGATCATGAAATACACTACTGTTACGGGCAAAATGTCTAGTTGCTACATTTTAAAATCTCCAGACTTTCCTAAATAAAATTAAATAAACATTTATGTGAAATCTTCCATTTTTACTTGCTCACTGTGGATATGGCTGATCCCTGAAGATTAAGCTCCATAGTTTGAGTGTAATTCCAATATTTTAGTCTTCAATAACTTTTGTTTAGTGACCATTTTTGGTTTAATATAATCTGGAAGTATGTTTTTTATATTAACTATTTGTGCTTTCACTCTCTAGTTAATGATCTTATTTCAAGTAATGATTTACGACAATTTTCTAGGAATACTGTTGTGATAAGTATGGATGAGGAAATTTTTATACTTTTATTCAGACTATTACTTGATAACTCTTTTCATATCTTTTTTCAAGATTTCACAGGTTGTTTAATTTAGTTTTATAATAATTAATTTTGATTAATGGAGATTTTAGTGGCAATTTATTGCCTGTTTTTTTTTTTTTTTTTTTTTTTTTTTAATTCTAATACTTTATGACAACATTTATATATATATATATATATAGGCACAGAAGCGTGTTTCAAATATAATATGATTAAAAAAAAATCATTTCTCCTTAGTTTCCAGAATCACACAAAAGAATTTGATTATATTAGGGTTACAGCTAGTAATTAGCTCGAAGTGATTCTAGGTTATGTTATGTTCTTTTTCTTTTTTTTTTTTTTTTTTTTTTTTCTTGTGTGCTAAATTTGGAAAATTTGTTTCCGCAATTACTGATTCCTTAATGTAATTTTTAAAATTCCATTTTCGCATTCAGAAAATTCATAGTCGTTAAATTCGTATTCATTTTCTAAAAATTAATTTTTTTTTCTTTTTTAATTTAAAATTTGTTTTCAAAAACGGGAATTTGCACTAAGTACATTTTTCTTATGGTTTAATCGAAAAATGAAATATTAAAAATTTAAAGAAATCAATTTTTAGAAAATGAATACTAATCGATCGATTGTGAAGTTTCTGAATGTGGAAATGGAATTTAAAATAATAATTGATTTTTTTTTAAAAGATTGATAATAATTACATTGTATTAGTCGTTCTCATAATTCCAAATCCTTTTATTTTCGTTTTTTTCTTACATTCATTTATTTATTTATTTGAATGCTGAATTACACTATAAATAATTATTTTATGGTTCAAAATGAAGTTCTATTCACCTTTTCACAATTTTTTTAAAGGAAATATAAATGTATGCGTAAATAAAACAAAACAAAATGTGGATAAAGCATTCACTATCACTTCAAGAAACGAGAACGCCCATAATAAAATGAAATGTCAAGATTGCACAACTAGTTAAGAAATACTTCTAGATTAGGCTATATGTATTCAAGAATGTCTAAAATTACAGGTACTTCTTTGAATAAGGGAGTATGTCATCAAACGAAAAGCGCAAGAAAAAATGCAATGCTAGGCGTTCACCGAAAATTTGCTAGCGTTATTGCTAATTTTATTATTCTGGTGAAGGCAAATTCGAAACAGTAATATCTTGCCTTCACAATTTAATTTAATTTTAAAGTTTGAATAATATATTTTGTTATGTGAAAAACCACCTAAATCTATCTATCTATGTCTCTCTCTCTATATATGTAACGTAACATGGGTCCGTATCATTAAGAGAGTTGTTATTCCCGTGATGTGGCATCTTAGAAAGGATGAGGAGTCCATCACATTAACTAATAATCCTTTATTAAATTTAAGATGCAGTCTTGGCCTGAAATTAGACATCCTGATACATATATATATATAGATAGATACTAAAAATCGCCTAAGATTGCTTATGAGCTTTTAAGTCTGAAATAACGAAGAAATTTCTGATTTAAAAAATAAAAAATCAGCTTATGTTTTCATTCCCATATTTCAAAGAAGTTTTCCGGCCGTAGTATTTTTTTTAGTAGTAGTAGTAGTAGTAGTAGTAGTAGTAATAATAATAATAATGAGTTTCGCATAGATTATAAAAACTTTCCAACTCTCTTTAATTTTCAAATGTATTTTAATAACTCGATAGGGACCCCATAATGACGCCTTAAAATGCATTTCGTTTTATTTTATTTTTTGTTATAAGCGAAGAAACTGTAAAAGATTATCTTATGGGTTTGCTTTTAAAGTAAACCTACGCAATCGATTGTTTTTGTGTAATCCTGTATATTATTCAAAAACAGCAAGGCAACAAAATATATTTTGTTGTTAACAATGACGGGAAGGAATATGACAAAAGTATCTTCATCACTGTATTGCTAAATAAGGCGCTTTAAAAGGATTGCATTTGAGTAGCCCTGCATACTGCTTAAAATTTGTATATCCATCATATAGTGTACTAAAAATTGTTTCATAACACTTATAATTGATATTGATCCATTTTCATTTAAACCGCCAAACGTATATGAACATCTTTATGAGGGTCCTGTAAACAATAAATTTTATGCTGAAAATATTTTATTCTACAGGAAAAAACGTTTTTTGTGCCTGAAAATTGTATATTAATCTCCTTATGTAGTGTACAATATAAAGGCTTTAAAATATGCCTTAAACAAATACTTCTCAAAGACCATAATATATAGGAGATGTTTTGTGAGTCGCCGTACACAAACTATCTGCGTTATTTATACCATTTTCAGAAGAGAATATTTCACGATAAACTTAAATATTATACATCAGTTTAAAGTACCTCTTATATTATTAATTCTATTACTATTTATGGAACGTAAAAGGCGGCCAGGCAAATAGACTGACAGATGGACAGATACAAATCGAAATAACTTTAAATTTTTGTTGGAAAGTGATTCTGAATAAAAAAGCGTAACACAAATGAGAATGTTATTCCAGCAATTTTTAATCCTATCCGAAATGTACCGGAAGATTTTTGTGCTTCTCTGTAAACTAATCACTAATATTAATTATACAGTATTTTATAGAAAACATTATTTTGTGCATACGAACGAATAATACACATCAATTTATTATGTTCCGTGTAGTATAAGAGTATTAAAATATATTCCATAGAAATATCTCTCATGCATAGTTAACATAATGCATCAGAAGTCTTTTGTTAATCCCTATGTAGAAACCAGTTGTGATATTTATACTTTTTTTTTTTTATTAGAGAATATGATATATTAAAAATAACATGATATATATTTATTTCAAGTCATTTTATGAATGTTTACGGAAGTCAGAGTGCGGACTGTTAGACTCATCGTAATTATAAACTCTGAACACCCTGAAAATAGTAATGGAATTAAAAAAAAAAAATGTGTGTATGCAGTATAAATGAAATATTTTATTAGCAGATAATATAGAAGTAGATTAAAACCTAAACTGTAAAACGATATCGTGAAACAAATGTATGTACGATATGTCGCTATCAGTACCAACTAATATTCTTTTATTATCATTATTATTATTGCCGAAACGTCAGTGGAGGCCCTACATTGAGACTCAAAACGGTTTTGGGCTGTGTCTGTCTGTCCGTCTGTCTGTCTGTCTGTCGCGCGATAGCGGCCGCAAAATTAGCGCTATTGACTTGAAATTTGGTACACATGTTCATGAGCCCCACAAAATTAGCTGCATAGTTTTTGGTATGTATTCCATTTGTAGTTCGTATACAGGGACACGCCAAAGTTTTCCTTATCATTACTGCCTAAGGGAGGAATTTGTATGTATCGCGATAGCGGCCACAAAAATCACGCTATTGACTTGCAATTTGGTACACATATTCATGAGCCCAACGGGATTAGCTGTATAGTTTTAGGTGTATATTCCATTTGTAGTTCGTGTACAGGGACACGCCAAAGTTTTTCTTATCATTACGGCTTATGGGAGGAATTTGTATGTATCGCGATAGCGGCCACAAAAATCACGCTATTGACTTGCAATTTGGTACACATATTCATGAGCTCAACGGAATTAGCTGTATAGTTTTAGGTGTGTATTCCATTTGTAGTTCGTGTACAGGGACACGCCAAAGTCATTCTATTATTACGGCCTATGGGAAGAATCTGTATGTACCGCGATAGCCACCGCAAAAATCAAGCTATTGACTTCGAATTTTTACCGAAACGTCAGTGGAGGGCCTCTGTTGAGACTCAAAAGGATTTTGTGTTCCGTTTGTCCGTCTGTCTGTCTGTCGTGCGGTAGCGGCCGCAAATATCACGCTATTGACTTGAAATTTGGTACACATGTTCATGATCCCCACGAAATTAGCTGTAAAGTTTTGGGTGTGCATTCCATTTGCAGTTCGTGTACAGGGACACGCCAAAATTTTTTTATCATTACGGCCTATGGGAAGAATTTGTATGTACCGCAATAGCGGCCGCAAAAATTCTCCGATTGATTTGCAAATTGACACATATATTCAGGCTCGGTATAGAAATAGCTATTTATTTTTTTAGGCCTATACTTTTTATGGATTGTATGGATTGTAGACAGGGACATGCCAAAATACTTCACATTACGGCGTATGAGGTGAATTGCGTTTAAACGCATTTTAACATCTTTACTTTGCAATCAAGAAAATTAAACTAGCGTACATGAGTAAGATGTTTAACTTATGTTGTTTGAAGAAAATATGTGCTCTTAAGCTTACAGGACCTTACAAAATTGTTCTGACAATGTCACGTAGTCATCCAAACGATGTTAAATTTGGAACAATTATTAATTTTAAACGCAAAGTAAGCTGAATAGTTTTTACAGGTGTATAGAATGTTTATGGTTTGTTTACAGAGACACGCAAAAGAATTTCGTAGCATTAGAGCCTATGGACAAACGTTTATTTAAGAGCGCACTTTAATGCGTTTATGCTGCATTGAACTTAATAAAATTATCATACATTATAAAGATGCTTAAAATTATGTTTACTCTTAAAAAAAGGTTATGTATAGACTAAATAATTTATGGGACCACACAAAATAATTCCGAGTATGTACTGTAATCATCCGAATGATGTCAAATTAGTTTGAAAAATTAATGAGTTATAATTAATTAAGTTTATTCTTATTATTGGCGTTTATAATAACTGTGGCTACTTTTCCGGGATATATAAAATAATTTCGTACTATTACGGTCTATAGTCGATATTTCTTAAAAGTTTATTTTAACATGGTTACACCCCATCAAATATAATGAATTTATGTTAGAATTTTAAAAGCATGTTTTCTTGTTCATAATTGTGGGCATAGAATTGGAAATTAGTTTAAAGGTTACGCAAAATATTTCCGATATGCTATGTAATTTTTTTTTTTTGTATGAAATTTGGTAGTTATGAAATTTGGTATTTATGAATTTCAGGGAAATAATGCAAGACCGTCGTTCATTAAGAATACATATTGTTGCGTACTTGGGGGTCCGTAAGTTGTCCGAGAATGAAAGGCAAAACTTTCAAAAATTCAGTGATGTATTCGCAGGAAGTTCCAGAAAAATACAGGTCTATAAACCAAGTATCAGCTTCAATTCAACCAGTAAACACAGCTTAAACAACAGCCGTTAACAGCAAAACAACGGTACAAACTATTTAGCAATAACACATAAAGAAAGTCTCATCTAAAGAGGCTCAAAGCAAAGCAAGAATTTCACGAAACTGACACAGATCTGAGACTGACTGCCTTGGCGAAAAAATGCTCCTTTTATACTTTTCTATCGAACACAGACTGTTCTGGAAAATTCTCGTATCTCATAATGAGATTAGAGCTTCCATATTTGGTATATCCCTAATAAGGATTTTCTCGCAAAGGTCGCCAAAAAAAATCGCCAAGGAGGGAAACAGTCGCCAAATTTGGCGCCAAATCCATTTCTTCCCTTATTGGAGCTTTTTTAAATGTTTTTAAGGGAAAATTAGGCTATTTTAACGCTTAAACGACTAAAAATGCACAAAGTTAGCATTTTATTAACTTTACTAAACTTCTTTGAAAGAATTGATACAAAAATAAATGCAATTATTTACAATTCCGTAACACTTTATAAGATATGCAAATAGAGAAATAGCGGGGGGTTGAGGGGGGCGGCAGCCCCCCTCAGGAATGTATCTGATTATGGTAACAAGTCGATCGAATCAATATATACGATTATATAATAAGGAATAAATAAAAATGACCTATTGAATAATGTCTGATGTAAATAGGACGTTGAGGCTCCTGATCTGCAGATCCACTAGTTATTTATTCATGCTATTCAGTTGACCATATTATACATATATATACATGTTAATTTCATTGTGTTCCGTGCAGTACAAAAGTATTAAAATATGTTCCATAGAAATACCATATTATGAATATTTTTTCATTTATTAATTACATTAATATATATTATTATATTAACTATATTTAATATATTTAATGTATTATATTTATATATATATATATTTATATATAACCCATACAATACATGTTAATTCCATTGTGTTCCATGCAGTACAAAAGTATTAAAATATGTTCCATAGAAATACCAATACCATATTATGAATATTTTTTCACTTATGAGTTATATTAATATATATTATTATATTAACTATATTTAATATATTATATTTATATATTTAATATATTACATTATATTTATATTATATTTAATATACATTTTTAAATGAACTATATTAATTTCATTTAAATATTTTTTCATTAAACTGTAAAATTAATAACTTATAATTTTCATCATATTCTATTTTTTAATCCAGTTAAAAGACCCATTTTAAAATTATAAATAACCGTTTTCACATTTCATTTATATCAGTTGACAATTTGAAAGCCATAAAAACAATAATTTTTACATTTCATTATAGCAACGAAGAGAAATTTTTCTAAAATGAAAAAAAAAAAAAAATCCCAAAATGTATTTTGTGTTGTTAAAAAGTCGTTTGAAATGAATTTTTCATAAAAAAAGTCGTTCATCGATTTTCGAGCATTCACATGTAACTTTTCAATTCATTGAATACATGATTCTCGCACGTTCTTCAATTGTTGACCTCCACTCCCACTTTTATATACGCGTGGGAAAAGAATCCCCCGATCTCCTGGACCATTCCCTACTTTTAATATTGCATATAATGCAGCTTGATAAGCACATATTGTGCAGGATAATCACCCAGAAGAGAGCTAGCTGAAAAGAAATTATGTTGCAGATAAAAGTTACCATACGTTTTTTGCTATTTAGAAGGGATATACGTGTGCGCATTCCCATAGGAAAATAAAACCAATAAAATTTTATGGATTTATTTTTATGAATTTAAGTTTTTAGCTTGAGACTGCAAACCTTGTTCTAAATTGCACTATTTATGAAAAATTATTAAACTTGCAATGAATAAAGTTTTTCTTTTCTGATATATACTGGGCCGCGGTAGCCCAGTCGGTAGAGCGCCGGTCTCGTAATTGGAAGATTGCGGGTTCGGTACTCGAGCCGGCCAAAGAGTGTCGTGTACACGAATGGTGGCTGGTGCACGTAAAATCTGTCGTGGCCGCAATGTCCTCCATGTTCCCACCAAAACTTATACCTCTGGGGGTCACCGAAGCGGGAGAGCCATCCCTTCCGTGGAGGATCAAAATTGTGATGGCATGTCTCCGGACCACCTCTAGGGGTGTGCCCCAGACCATCGCCAATTGCCCATCTGCGCAGCACTAGTGCGACGTAAAACCCAACCAACCAACCAACCGAGTATATACTATGTAATAAAAGTATTGTAATCATCATGAGACTATCCGACGATGAAATTCTGGGGTATGTAAACGTTTTGAGAATCCTGAACTTGTTTTTGCTGTTTTTAAGGTAAGGTATTTTTGTGTGTACATATATAAGTGAAAGTGATAAATCTAAACGCTTTATTCGATTGAGCTCAAATTTGGTAGCTATGCTATAATTCACTATTACAAGAACTACTTGAATTTTCATGAGTGTCTGATTCATAGTCATTTTACAGGGACTCAAAGTAGAATTTTTACACATTACGATATATGAATTTAATTAGTGACGTATCCCGCTGCAGTTAGAGCACTAAAGTTTGTCAGATTTAAAAATGAACGTGTAACTTGTTATCATTCAGAAGTCTGCACTGGTGAAATAAATTCCGTTTTCATATTCAGAAAATATGCAACCGTTAAATCAGTCCTAGTCTTCCTATTGTTTTTTTTTTTTTTTTTTTTTTTTCCAACTTATTTTGACGATGCAAAATGTCAAATTTCATATGTCAAAAACTACAATACAGAAAGGAATTTCAGTTCTAGTGTCCGTATTACAACTTAAACTTGTCATGATTGTTGACGTCAACACCTTTCTTGAGAACATTCGAGAGCGTACGGTTTAAATGTGTACATTATTCCATTATGGAAAGTGCTCCTATTCAAAGCAACCATAAAAAATCACCAAAAAAATTAGCAAACAATAAAAGTAAAAACAAGGTAAACAACAACGTCTGGAACGCCAAATAGAAATATCAGGAAAGCAGACAGCTGTTTAGGTAGCATTTAGCGTACCGTCTTCAGTGTATAAAGAAATCAGAGAGAAGTTCTCTTAAATATAGAAAAGGGTTCGAATTCAGCTCAGGATGATTAGCCAATAGAATTATTCGGAATGTGGGTGATAGCCAATAGGAAATTACGCTCGTGCATAAAGAAATGGCTCCCATTTCTTTATGCACTGAAGACAGTACGCAAAATGCTACCGAAACAGTTGTCTGCTTTCCAGTTATTTTTATTTGGCATTCTAGACGTTGTTGTTTGCCTTGTTTTTATAATCCCATGCCAAGTCTCCCATTAATAAACAACATAAGTGACTAAGGGATTCACCACAGCGTGCATAGATACAGACAAACTTTAGATTAACTCATTTTTTCAATTTTATTTTCAAGCTGTAAGATACGAAATGCATTTTACAACTTCAAAATAAATTCTGAAAGTTATATATATATATAAGTAAACAAAGGATTAATTTAACGATCGCGAATTTCTGCATGCGAAAACGAAATTTTCAACACACCTTTTCTTTCCGAATATTTTTAAACCAATTTTATGAGTATTTAATGTACTGAAAACAAATATGACTAAATTTTTTGCGCATCAGGTCTTGTTTGTTATAGATAAGCCCCTGCATTGCAAAATAGCATTAATGCATGTCGTGTCGAAATATACAAACGTTAAATTAATACACTTTTAGCTTAATAATTTATGAAGCATTTTTATTCATTGAAAACACAAAGTTGTACTCAAGTTACACCAACAATCAAATAATTGAAAATTATAAATTAGAAGTGTCAAATAAAAACAGAAAATAAAATTGTTTTGTTCAATTTCGGAAGTTTCTTTTGTTGGACATTTTGGCCCTGGTGTCGGTCCTTCATTGCCTTAATGTCCCGGCGGAATCTTTTACTTTATACTAGTATCGCCAGGATTTTCAGAGACATGGTCTAAATGTCTGCGCAGGTAATGAATCTTTATGCTCATGTTACATCCATAATCAGTTTCCCAAAAGCTTTTGATTACAACCAAAAATAATGTCCGCGCTTTTCTCTATAATTATAGTATTCTCTCTAAACCGTTGGGGCACCAAATTTTAGGTTCTTTCTCTTCCCATTACTCCACTGTCAAAGGTATTCTATGCGTTTTGCACATATACAAACATGCAAGTTACTATGCATGTACAAACTTCGGCTGTAATAATGTCCCCAAGCTCTAACAATGGAGACCAAGTTTTATCTTAGCCATTAATTTTAATTAAGCTAAAATACACAAGATCAACTCTTTTAACAAAATCAGAAATAGAAATTTTTCCTATTCTCTTTTGGGGCACTCCCCACATTTGTATCAAAATACATCATGATTATTGATATAACTTCGTTGACTGGATGCCATTCCTTATTTTCATTAATCTGCGAAATATATAACGTTATAAGTTATATTAGTTGTAAACTGACATAACTTGTTGACAAAACTTATAATTTGTTAACAACTTGGTAGTTAAAAAAAACTAACAGTTTTGTCAACAAATACAGCAATTACTGTATTATTTGAATCATAGACCAATTATTATAGTGGATGCGACAATGGCAACCTTTTCTGTGTGACAAAGATCATTCATAAAAGTAGTCACGTCGCATGTATAAATTATAAAAGCCCCATGACTTCTTTTTTTCAAATTACAGTAAGCCAAACTAGCCAATATTGAATTTTCTCGCCAAGCTCTAAACTCTGCGTTCTCTTACGCAAACGATATATTTATTTTTGGAAGGTTTTTTTTTTTTTTTTTTTTATATTTATATTTCCCTTTAAAAGTTAGATTGTTTTGAATATAAAACATATTTTATCGCACGCAATGGCAATTAGACTTTTCAGATAAGATTTTTTTAAATATTTTTTTTTAAATATTTTTTTTACTTTGTACTTTTTATGTAATTATTTTTGTAAAATGCTTATAACTGCTCAATTCAGTTCCTTAAATTAAATGAAATCTTTTTGTAAAAAAAATTGAACCGACTTCAAAAAGTAACTATTATTCAAACAATTGAAAATAAAATGAAACTGTAAATTGCGCCTGAAAGTATGAAATAAATTCCTTCGCTAAACAGCATAAACACAACAATGGGCTCTTCCCACCTGACGTCAGAGGTCACATGATAGATGAAAAACAAATAGCAGACGAAGTCTTGTTTATCTAGAGCGATTGCTAAAATAACATATTTTCTATTCTTATTTTTGATCAATCGTATTTAATCTGTGTTATTTTTTATACATCATCATTTTTAATCCATTTTATATCATTATTCATCATCTTTCGTTTACTGTATACATTTACAATCATCATTTAGTTTATACCTGTTATTGATGTTCATGAAGACCATGTTTAAATACTCTGATTTTTGGTACTTAAATCAGTGACAGTGCAATATCGTACTACGTAAATCCATTTAGACCAGTAACTAAGTTAACTAACTTGTTGTAACACCTTAGTAGTGAGAGAATGTCTGTTCTGCAACAAGAGGTGGTGAGGTGGGATGTGCTGATGTGCTGATATGCCAATGGTACGCAACATTCCCATTCACTACTACCTATTTGTATGATACAAGCTTGAAACTAGCCTTCTATAATATATAACATACCAATTTTAGGTATTGCATCATATTTTTGTGTTTAAAAATAATTTTTAAAAACTTATTATCAATTATAAAGTTTATAAAATTACTTTTCCTAATATATTTTTTTCCGCTAAAATTTTTACAAAACAATTTCCCCTCTTCTTTCTTTTTATAATATTTCAAAATAATTCACACACATTCTAAAAAAATGGTGACTTTGAAATAAAACAGACACAGTTTACAGTTAATAAAAAAACCTTTATTTTTACAATATTTACAAGTATTACTCATCTAATAAGTATTGAATATAATTTCATCAATAAAATTAAGTTTGTAATATTAAATCTTAATCAATTTCACAATGTCCATATGCTAAACTTGTTATTCCATCTTCAGCAATGTATCGTTTGTCATCAAACGGACTGAGACTGATTTTATTTTGACAGATTGTATATAGTTTATGTTTTTCTTGGCCTATTTTTAATTGATTTTCTATGCTTGTTTTCTGTTGCAGTAAGCACTGTAAATAGTCTTCATGACTAATTTTATGTCTAACAACCCTGGTTGACACACCTTTAGCTCTCTTTTTTTCACTTTTACTTGATTTGATAGAATACATTTTAGCCTTCAGTCCTACAAATTCCAATGCTATTTCGCCACTCAATTCATCTTTAAATTTCCCTATAACTTTTTTATTATCATCGGAATAAAGCGGGTGAGTTTTGGGATAGTCAGAAAAGTCAAATTCAGATGAATAATTTTTCATGTCTTTATATATATCATCGGTAGTAATATGATATGTAAGCGAGTCTGTATCTGTAAATAACAGTACAGCTTGGTTGTTATACATTGGTTTTATATAATTATAATGAAAATTATACATTAGGAGTTATGATAATTCGAGTATTGTAAACCCAACGTAAATAGGTCGGTTCATCAGAATGCTTGTTTTAAGTCTTTCTACAGCGGTTAAATCTTCATCATACGTTTTAAACGATTTAAAAGTAGGTGACGCTATCAATTTTAATGCTCTCTTAGAGGTATTACAACAAAGTTCTATATTACGTCTTTTTCGCAAGTTTTCCATAGTCTTGCCATATACACTATTATTAAGGAGTTTAAAAAAGTCCTTTTCAAAGGATGATGTTGCTTCTTTCCTTTTATTGGTGTTAAATAGTATATACTTTTTCAACCATGGGGCTTGTTTAAATTGAATGGCTTTATGCACTGCTGTAACTTTTAATCCCAGTTGCAGATAAAGTTTTAAATTTCTGTAATGCACAACATAATTCTTTTTATTACATAAGTTAGGTATTAACTTGGGTGTACCAACATATTTTCTGTTTTGCAGCATACTTTTAGCATAAGGCGATAGCATTTCTTCATTCAAGGTTAATCTTTCAGGGGCAAGCGGATAATCGTTATGTAACGTATGAAGGTGGGTAGGATAATGTAGATCAATTTCAAATATATACCCTATATCTGATTCATCGTCAAGGGATAAAATCCATTCTTCATTAATATTATGTATATCAACCCATTCAAAGTTGGCATAAGGTAGGTACTGTGACATAGCCCAACCGTAAAGGTTGTTCGCGTCCCAGTACATGATATAACTATTAGGCTCATTTGGGTTATAGTCGTTCATATAGGGATTATTTGCTCTAGCCAGTCTTCGACTAATCATGCTAATACCACCTCGTATCCCTTTTTCTATAAGCAGCAACATGTTAATATCTGTTAAGAGCTCTAAAGGTGTTTCAGTCATTTTTAGGCATGCTTGCCATGCAAGTCCAGGAGTTGTAAAAAGATGCGCGCAGTCAATTTCGTAGTATTGCTGACATAAGGTTCTAAAATTTTGAAATACATCCGCGAGTAACAAAACGTCAGTTTTTACGTATAAATTATGATAATCACCCAATGTCTTCATATTAAACGTGTTCCAAATAGTTTTGACGTGTTGATAATCATCATCATCGATAATTTCATCATTCAATGTATTATAAAAGGCGCATGCTGGAGGTAGTTCGGTTTCTTCAAACTTATCAAAAGAAGTAAAGTACTCGTAGGGATAGACTCCTTTCCTCGTTAGCATATTCAACGGTGTATTAACAGGGAAATTCTCTTTCAAAATCTTAAATTGAGAAGAATCGAGATTTTTTACAAGTTTTTCGAGCGATGTAGGTAGGAATTGAAAGCTGTCTAAAAAGACTAATTGTACAGGGTCCTTAGGTTTCTTCAATCTGAATGTAATATAGTTTTCCAAACTTGTAGCAATAACCTCTATCTGATGATTGTTATACTTGCCTAGTTTCGTCATGATGTGATGTCCATCGTAATTTTTTAAATTGTGAAAGATAATCGGTATTTTTTTAGATAATTTGAAATTCAAGTTGCAGGCGTTATGGGCTGCACCCCTAAATTCTCCTGAAATGTGACAATGATCTCTTCGACGATCCTCAGCTAACTGTTTATGGCATATATAACATACTTCAGCTTCTTGAAACTCCTTTTCCTGTGCTTCTGTTAAGACTATAGGCTTGATTTGTGATAAAATCTTAGCAAGTTCTTCCTTTTCAGTCATCATCTTTTCTAAAAAGTGTTCCACAGCGTCTTCTCCTCTATATACTTGAATTGGTTTAACGGAGTGTCCATCTGGCCCGATAATAACATATGCATATCCACAAGGTACATGATAGGCAATTTTTTCACTATGTGAATTATCAGATGACGGTGAAACCGAACTAACAGGAACAAGAAGGCTTTCGAAATCTGCATAAATACAGTAAGCGACAGGATGTTGTAAGTGCGTACCTGTAAATTTTAAAATGTTATCTTCCTCAGAAGGCATTTTAACAACTTGCACTTCATGTTCTTGACAGTACTGAAGGTGGGTTTTCAATAAATCCTCTCTGGTAAATCGGTGTAGACATCTGAAACAATAATGGGCTTTTAGACAGTGTTGGGTTAAATCACCAAGCAGACGCGAAAAGTTTCGAATCAGGCAATAATGTTCCCTTTCTTCATCAGAAATTAATAATAAGTTGATAACATCACAATCATCTTTTGGGGAAATATAGAGTGGGCACACTTCATTGTCTTTAAAGCCAAAGACATTGATCCGTAGATCATTTAATTTTTCAATAAGGGGTATCTTTGTTAATATCACGGGACATGTCACATTACCTAGTTTAATGCTATTTTCATACGGTAGGTAGTGAGATACGCGTTGTGGATTTTTACTACGATCTATATTCAGTTTATAGGCGATCAAACACCAAATGAAGCATTTTTGATCTTCGTTTTTGATATTTAGCACAGCCTTTTTCAAAGCAAGTTTCTGTGGTAGTTTAATATAGCTACTAGCAGCTAACGGATGGTATTTATCCATTTTTAGTTCCAGATAATGAATTTTCTTAAAAATCCATCCAGATCCTCTTTGGATAAATTCATCTAGGGACTTATTAATCTTCACATATCCTTCACGAATATGATGTTCGATAGTATTATCTAAAAGGTCAGTAAAACAACAACTTCTAAAAAAAAGTTTGAATTTCTTCCATTTCATCATTGCCTCTTTTACGTTCCAAGGTCACTTTCATGACCATATACCACTTCAAAGCATTTTTTTCACATATCTCATTCAAAAGTTTTTCATATAATGCACCCTGTATATAGGTTTGAAATACTTCCATATCACATTCATTGCTTTCGTTTGGATAAAAAAGCTCTGTATTAAACGCATTTGAAGTGTTAATCTGTTTTTTAACTCTTTTAGCCTTTACGACAGGTGCAGCTATCTTCCGTTTTCCAGTAACAAGTTCATGCTCTTGTCGCTTATGGCATGTTAATTCAGCTTTCATATCAAACATTTTATCACATTCACTGCATGAATATCGTAAACTTTGGTGACATTTTAAGTGCCTCTGCAAGTTATCCTCGCGCGTAAATACTTGCTCACAATGCTGACACTTTATCGGTGTTACTTCATCTTTACTGCGATGCATTAACATATGTCGATTCAGTAACCATTTCTGTGAAAATTCCTTATTACAAGAAGTGCAATAAAAATTTTCTGACACTCTCTTATCATTCATTTCAACAGATGAGGATTGATTTTTATGATTATGAATCATCGTATGCCGAATTAAGTTTGATTTTAACCCAAAGGCTTTTCCACACTCATCACACTTGAATAACTTTTCATCCGAATGGCTCATCAAATGACGATTCAGTAACCATTTTCGCGAAAATTCCTTATTACATGTAGAACATCTGAAAACACTATACATTTTCTTATCTGACGGTTCCATAACTTGGCTCATTTTTTTTTTTTTTTTTAAGAACAAGAGATAATCCAGACAACATTCATAAAATTTTTCATGCAAATGACTTAAAATTACAATCACCTTCAATTTATAGCATCGGGTAAATACTTACTATTCTCCCATTGGTTAATTAAAGCTTCAGTAAAATCCTTGCTTCATAATCCGCTTCATAAAATGCGCATGACCTTGAAAATATTTACATCTCCAACGCGCTTAATTTCAGAGCGATAATATTATGAATTAAAGCTTCAATAAAAATCAGAGCTTTTGATTGACTAATGAAATTCACATAACGTTAAAAATATTTGCATCTCCAAAGCGCTTAATTTCATAACGTTAATAGTATGAATTAATGCTTCAATAAATCACCGTTTGTGATTGGTCGAAAAAATCACGTGACCTCGAAAAATATTTGCATTCATAAAATTCTTAATTTCATAATGCTAATACTATTAATTTAATTTTTAAAAAATCATTGCTTCTGATTGAGTTAAAAATGTCTACATAAAAAAAACACATATGGTTAATAGCATGAATTAAAGCTTCAATAAAATCAGAGTTTGTGATTGGATGGTAAAAATCACGTAACCTTAAAAAAAATATATGTTTATAAGCACCACTTAATTCCACTAAATTCTTAATTTTATAATGGTAATATTAGAAATTCAAATCTCCCACATGTAACACTTTCTAAAAAAATAAATAAAAAATAAAATTAATGATACCTCAAAAGTATCTGTATAAAAAAACACTTAATTTTATAATGATAATATTAGGAATTTCAGTTTCATCTCTCTCACATACATAAGAATAATGAAAATGTTAGTTTTCGTTACGTCAGAAGGTTCTATCAGCGTATGATAAAACAATAGATAACTGTTATCTATCATTTCATCCTGCTCGCTAGAAAAAACAAAGACGTGATACATCTATTCTGAAGGCAAGTCTTATTAAAGTCTTATTAAACATATATTATTTATTAAAATTAGGAATATAGTATCAAGATATTAATTTTAAATAAGCTTTATATATATATTTCATTTATCAAAATGCTTAACTTATAAGAATTTTTAACGAATATTCGAAATGAAAACTCTTTTAGTAGTCTTTATAACTTCAAAAGTGAAGAAAATTTCCACTTGTTTTAATGTAAGTCCAAATTTACTAAACAACTTAGTTAAACAGAAAAGTTAATAATTTATTCCATTAAATAAAAAATACAAATTTTAATCATTCGTTTTATTAAAAATGAAATTAGATTAATATTTTTATCATAGAAATTCTAGTATATTCTAGATACATTTTAAATTATAACCATAAGAATATATATTTCATTACCACTTTTGTTAATATTTCATCACACTTGAAACAAAAACATATATTAAATTTTCTTAATATTTTAAATTTAGTCTAATTTCATTAATGTTTCATCTTATATGTACCCATTCTCTATACGAGTGTTCGATGTTCAAAGATGGTATACATTAAAAGTTTTCCAAGGTTTTCTCCAAAACTTGTGTAAATACAAACTTGAATCACTTAGAAGACCCAGCTCATCCTCAAATTAATGATCTCACACAAGAAAATCATTTATTTTTATCGATTTTATTAATGTGAGACACTTTAAACAAAAAATGATAATAATTTATTTCATTAAATAAATAAAAAATACAAATTTTAATCATTTCGTTTTATTAAAAATGAAATTAGATTAATATTTTTATCATACATGCATCCATTCTACACATCAAAATAAAAATTTTCCATCAACCACTTCGTTAATCATCTGAAAATAATTAATTTCCTTAATTATGCACTAAAAATCTATGAAAAAGATTTGTTTTTTCATTAAAATCATTACTTAATCATCTGAAAAATAATTAATTTCCTTAATTACGCACTAAAAATCTATGAAAAAGATTTGTTTTTTCATTAAATTCATTACTTAAACATCTGAAAAATAGTTAATTGCTTTAATCAGTTTAGTTCATTAAACATTTAAATATTAATAATACATCGCTTAATTGTCTGAAAACTGCAATTAAACATTTTACATATCCGAATTATAACTCCATTTCTTATTTTAAATACTAATTAATTTCCTTAATTAATATTAAATATAGTTCTTAAACAACACCTTAATTAAGAAAATACAAAATTTTAATCTTTAAAATAAAAAAAATTTCAAGATATAGTTCTAAATTCTCGGGACAGATGGCAGCACATTTTTGCAAATATTTTCACATTAGAAAAAAATCTATTTTCCACAGATTTTTCTTATTATTTTCATCGCAAATTATCATTAAAAATATTAATTAAAATATTAATTATACACTAAAAAACTACATTTATCTATCTTTTAAGCAATTATTTCACTAATTTTTTCAAAAATCCTAATTGATATTAATTACAGCACTCAAAATAACTTCCATTCAAAACCAATTTCATCTTAAGACCGTACACAATTTTATAGAAATAAAAAATACATTTATTACGAAATCATGAAATAAATTACATTTAAAATCAACTAAATAAATACTAACTTTTTAAAAATTACAAGTTTTAATCAATTATGTCTCATAAAATCCCAATTAAAACATTCATCTCTAAAATAACTTGCATTTAAAGCCAATTTCATCTTAATCTCTAAATAAATAGCCTTTAAAATCAAAGTTCAACGGAATACGATACACTGAATATTCAAGAATCCCATTTACAAGTCTGGCTTGCTCAACGGTCAGAGCATTCGCTTGCTAAAACATAGGACCTCAGTTCGAATCCAGCTGCCGGCAAAGGCTGAAAAACAAAATTTTTGAAAAAAGAAGTTCAATAATTTCTCAATAGATGTCAGCACCAAACATATCCAGTAGTGTAATTTTGACAGTTCTGCGCCCGCTGCACCGCTGCACGGGTGAGCCGTGCTGCTGCCGCACCATTATCTTATCAGCATCCTTCCGGTGATGCATTGTAGAACGAACAAAATTACACTACTGGATATGTTTGGTGCTGACATCTATTGAGAAATTATTGAACTTCTTTTTTCAAAAATTTTGTTTTTCAGCCTTTGCCGGCAGCTGGATTCGAACTGAGGTCCTATGTTTTAGCAAGCGAATGCTCTGACCGTTGAGCAAGCCAGACTTGTAAATGGGATTCTTGAATATTCAGTGTATCGTATTCCGTTGAACTTTGATTTTAAAGGCTATTTATTTAGAGATTAAGATGAAATTGGCTTTAAATGCAAGTTATTTTAGAGATGAATGTTTTAATTGGGATTTTATGAGACATAATTGATTAAAACTTGTAATTTTTAAAATGTTAGTATTTATTTAGTTGATTTCAAATGTAATTTATTTTATGATTTCGTAATAAATGTATTTTTTATTTCTATAAAATTGAGTACCGTATTAAGATGAGATGAATGTTTTTAATTAGGATTTTATGAGACATAATTGTTTGAAAACTTGTAATTTTTAAAAAGGTATTTAGTATTTATTTAGTTGATTTTAAATGTAATTTATTTCATGATTTCGTAATAAATGTATTTTTTATTTCTATAAAATTGTGTACGGTCTTAAGATGAAATTGGTTTTGAATGGAAGTTATTTTGAGTGCTGTAATTAATATCAATTAGGATTTTTGAAAAAATTAGTGAAATAATTGCTTAAAAGATAGATAAATGTAGTTTTTTAGTGTATAATTAATATTTTAATTAATATTTTTAATGATAATTTGCGATGAAAATAATAAGAAAAATCTGTGGAAAATAGATTTTTTTCTAATGTGAAAATATTTGCAAAAATGTGCTGCCATCTGTCCCGAGAATTTAGAACTATATCTTGAAATTTTTTTTATTTTAAAGATTAAAATTTTGTATTTTCTTAATTAAGGTGTTGTTTAAGAGCTATATTTAATATTAATTAAGGAAATTAATTAGTATTTAAAATAAGAAATGGAGTTATAATTCGGATATGTAAAATGTTTAATTGCAGTTTTCAGACAATTAAGCGATGTATTATTAATATTTAAATGTTTAATGAACTAAACTGATTAAAGCAATTAACTATTTTTCAGATGTTTAAGTAATGAATTTAATGAAAAAACAAATCTTTTTCATAGATTTTTAGTGCGTAATTAAGGAAATTAATTATTTTTCAGATGATTAAGTAATGATTTTAATGAAAAAACAAATCTTTTTCATAGATTTTTAGTGCATAATTAAGGAAATTAATTATTTTCAGATGATTAACGAAGTGGTTGATGGAAAATTTTTATTTTGATGTGTAGAATGGATGCATGTATGATAAAAATATTAATCTAATTTCATTTTTAATAAAACGAAATGATTAAAATTTGTATTTTTTATTTATTTAATGAAATAAATTATTATCATTTTTTGTTTAAAGTGTCTCACATTAATAAAATCGATAAAAATAAATGATTTTCTTGTGTGAGATCATTAATTTGAGGATGAGCTGGGTCTTCTAAGTGATTCAAGTTTGTATTTACACAAGTTTTGGAGAAAACCTTGGAAAACTTTTAATGTATACCATCTTTGAACATCGAACACTCGTATAGAGAATGGGTACATATAAGATGAAACATTAATGAAATTAGACTAAATTTAAAATATTAAGAAAATTTAATATATGTTTTTGTTTCAAGTGTGATGAAATATTAACAAAAGTGGTAATGAAATATATATTCTTATGGTTATAATTTAAAATGTATCTAGAATATACTAGAATTTCTATGATAAAAATATTAATCTAATTTCATTTTTAATAAAACGAATGATTAAAATTTGTATTTTTTATTTAATGGAATAAATTATTAACTTTTCTGTTTAACTAAGTTGTTTAGTAAATTTGGACTTACATTAAAACAAGTGGAAATTTTCTTCACTTTTGAAGTTATAAAGACTACTAAAAGAGTTTTCATTTCGAATATTCGTTAAAAATTCTTATAAGTTAAGCATTTTGATAAATGAAATATATATATAAAGCTTATTTAAAATTAATATCTTGATACTATATTCCTAATTTTAATAAATAATATATGTTTAATAAGACTTTAATAAGACTTGCCTTCAGAATAGATGTATCACGTCTTTGTTTTTTCTAGCGAGCAGGATGAAATGATAGATAACAGTTATCTATTGTTTTATCATACGCTGATAGAACCTTCTGACGTAACGAAAACTAACATTTTCATTATTCTTATGTATGTGAGAGAGATGAAACTGAAATTCCTAATATTATCATTATAAAATTAAGTGTTTTTTTATACAGATACTTTTGAGGTTTCATTAATTTTATTTTTTATTTATTTTTTTAGAAAGTTTTACATGTGGGAGATTTGAATTTCTAATATTACCATTATAAAATTAAGAATTTAGTGGAATTAAGTGGTGTTTATAAACATATATTTTTTTTAAGGTTACGTGATTTTTACCATCCAATCACAAACTCTGATTTTATTGAAGCTTTAATTCATGCTATTAACCATATGTGTTTTTTTTATGTAGACATTTTTAACTCAATCAGAAGCAATGATTTTTTAAAAATTAAATTAATAGTATTAGCATTATGAAATTAAGAATTTTATGAATGCAAATATTTTTCGAGGTCACGTGATTTTTTCGACCAATCACAAACGGTGATTTATTGAAGCATTAATTCATACTATTAACGTTATGAAATTAAGCGCTTTGGAGATGCAAATATTTTTAACGTTATGTGAATTTCATTAGTCAATCAAAAGCTCTGATTTTTATTGAAGCTTTAATTCATAATATTATCGCTCTGAAATTAAGCGCGTTGGAGATGTAAATATTTTCAAGGTCATGCGCATTTTATGAAGCGGATTATGAAGCAAGGATTTTACTGAAGCTTTAATTAACCAATGGGAGAATAGTAAGTATTTACCCGATGCTATAAATTGAAGGTGATTGTAATTTTAAGTCATTTGCATGAAAAATTTTATGAATGTTGTCTGGATTATCTCTTGTTCTTAAAAAAAAAAAAAAATGAGCCAAGTTATGGAACCGTCAGATAAGAAAATGTATAGTGTTTTCAGATGTTCTACATGTAATAAGGAATTTTCGCGAAAATGGTTACTGAATCGTCATTTGATGAGCCATTCGGATGAAAAGTTATTCAAGTGTGATGAGTGTGGAAAAGCCTTTGGGTTAAAATCAAACTTAATTCGGCATACGATGATTCATAATCATAAAAATCAATCCTCATCTGTTGAAATGAATGATAAGAGAGTGTCAGAAAATTTTTATTGCACTTCTTGTAATAAGGAATTTTCACAGAAATGGTTACTGAATCGACATATGTTAATGCATCGCAGTAAAGATGAAGTAACACCGATAAAGTGTCAGCATTGTGAGCAAGTATTTACGCGCGAGGATAACTTGCAGAGGCACTTAAAATTTCACCAAAGTTTACGATATTCATGCAGTGAATGTGATAAAATGTTTGATATGAAAGCTGAATTAACATGCCATAAGCGACAAGAGCATGAACTTGTTACTGGAAAACGGAAGATAGCTGCACCTGTCGTAAAGTCTAAAAGAGTTAAAAAACAGATTAACACTTCAAATGCGTTTAATACAGAGTTTTTTATCCAAACGAAAGCAATGAATGTGATATGGAGGTATTTCAAACCTATATACAGGGTGCATTATATGAAAAACTTTTGAATGAGATATGTGAAAAAAATGCTTTGAAGTGGTATATGGTCATGAAAGTGACCTTGGAACGTAAAAGAGGCAATGATGAAATGGAAGAAATTCAAACTTTTTTTAGAAGTTGTTGTTTTACTGACCTTTTAGATAATACTATCGAACATCATATTCGTGAAGGATATGTGAAGATTAATAAGTCCCTAGATGAATTTATCCAAAGAGGATCTGGATGGATTTTTAAGAAAATTCATTATCTGGAACTAAAAATGGCTAAATACCATCCGTTAGCTGCTAGTAGCTATATTAAACTACCACAGAAACTTGCTTTGAAAAAGGCTGTGCTAAATATCAAAAACGAAGATCAAAAATGCTTCATTTGGTGTTTGATCGCCTATAAACTGAATATAGATCGTAGTAAAAATCCATAACGCGTATCTCACTACCTACCGTATGAAAATAGCATTAAACTAGGTAATGTGACATGTCCCGTGCCATTAACAAAGATACCCCTTATTGAAAAATTAAATGATCTACGGATCAATGTCTTTGGCTTTGAAGACAATGAAGTGTGCCCACTCTATATTTCCCCAAAAAATGATTGTGATGTTATCAACTTATTATTAATTTCTGATGAAGAAAGGCAACATTATTGCCTGATTCGAAACTTTTCGCGTCTGCTTGGTGATTTAACCCAACACTGTCTAAAAGCCCATTATTGTTTCAGATGTCTACACCGATTTACCAGAGAGGATTTATTGAAAACCCACCTTCAGTACTGTCAAGAACATGAAGTGCAAGTTGTTAAAATGCCTTCTGAGGAAGATAACATTTTAAAATTTACAGGTACGCACTTACAACATCCTGTCGCTTACTGTATTTATGCAGATTTCGAAAGCCTTCTTGTTCCTGTTAGTTCGGTTTCACCGTCATCTGATAATTCACATAGTGAAAAAATTGCCTATCATGTACCTTGTGGATATGCATATGTTATTATCGGGCCAGATGGACACTCCGTTAAACCAATTCAAGTATATAGAGGAGAAGACGCTGTGGAACACTTTTTAGAAAAGATGATGACTGAAAAGGAAGAACTTGCTAAGATTTTATCACAAATCAAGCCTATGGTCTTAACAGAAGCACAGGAAAAGGAGTTTCAAGAAGCTGAAGTATGTTATATATGCCATAAACAGTTAGCTGAGGATCGTCGAAGAGATCATTGTCACATTTCAGGAGAATTTAGGGGTGCAGCCCATAACGCCTGCAACTTGAATTTCAAATTATCTAAAAAAATACCGATTATCTTTCACAATTTAAAAAATTACGATGGACATCACATCATGACGAAACTAGGCAAGTATAACAATCATCAGATAGAGGTTATTGCTACAAGTTTGGAAAACTATATTACATTCAGATTGAAGAAACCTAAGGACCCTGTACAATTAGTCTTTTTAGACAGCTTTCAATTCCTACCTACATCGCTCGAAAAACTTGTAAAAAATCTCGATTCTTCTCAATTTAAGATTTTGAAAGAGAATTTCCCTGTTAATACACCGTTGAATATGCTAACGAGGAAAGGAGTCTATCCCTACGAGTACTTTACTTCTTTTGATAAGTTTGAAGAAACCGAACTACCTCCAGCATGCGCCTTTTATAATACATTGAATGATGAAATTATCGATGATGATGATTATCAACACGTCAAAACTATTTGGAACACGTTTAATATGAAGACATTGGGTGATTATCATAATTTATACGTAAAAACTGACGTTTTGTTACTCGCGGATGTATTTCAAAATTTTAGAACCTTATGTCAGCAATACTACGAAATTGACTGCGCGCATCTTTTTACAACTCCTGGACTTGCATGGCAAGCATGCCTAAAAATGACTGAAACACCTTTAGAGCTCTTAACAGATATTAACATGTTGCTGCTTATAGAAAAAGGGATACGAGGTGGTATTAGCATGATTAGTCGAAGACTGGCTAGAGCAAATAATCCCTATATGAACGACTATAACCCAAATGAGCCTAATAGTTATATCATGTACTGGGACGCGAACAACCTTTACGGTTGGGCTATGTCACAGTACCTACCTTATGCCAACTTTGAATGGGTTGATATACATAATATTAATGAAGAATGGATTTTATCCCTTGACGATGAATCAGATATAGGGTATATATTTGAAATTGATCTACATTATCCTACCCACCTTCATACGTTACATAACGATTATCCGCTTGCCCCTGAAAGATTAACCTTGAATGAAGAAATGCTATCGCCTTATGCTAAAAGTATGCTGCAAAACAGAAAATATGTTGGTACACCCAAGTTAATACCTAACTTATGTAATAAAAAGAATTATGTTGTGCATTACAGAAATTTAAAACTTTATCTGCAACTGGGATTAAAAGTTACAGCAGTGCATAAAGCCATTCAATTTAAACAAGCCCCATGGTTGAAAAAGTATATACTATTTAACACCAATAAAAGGAAAGAAGCAACATCATCCTTTGAAAAGGACTTTTTTAAACTCCTTAATAATAGTGTATATGGCAAGACTATGGAAAACTTGCGAAAAAGACGTAATATAGAACTTTGTTGTAATACCTCTAAGAGAGCATTAAAATTGATAGCGTCACCTACTTTTAAATCGTTTAAAACGTATGATGAAGATTTAACCGCTGTAGAAAGACTTAAAACAAGCATTCTGATGAACCGACCTATTTACGTTGGGTTTACAATACTCGAATTATCAAAACTCCTAATGTATAATTTTCATTATAATTATATAAAACCAATGTATAACAACCAAGCTGTACTGTTATTTACAGATACAGACTCGCTTACATATCATATTACTACCGATGATATATATAAAGACATGAAAAATTATTCATCTGAATTTGACTTTTCTGACTATCCCAAAACTCACCCGCTTTATTCCGATGATAATAAAAAAGTTATAGGGAAATTTAAAGATGAATTGAGTGGCGAAATAGCATTGGAATTTGTAGGACTGAAGGCTAAAATGTATTCTATCAAATCAAGTAAAAGTGAAAAAAAGAGAGCTAAAGGTGTGTCAACCAGGGTTGTTAGACATAAAATTAGTCATGAAGACTATTTACAGTGCTTACTGCAACAGAAAACAAGCATAGAAAATCAATTAAAAATAGGCCAAGAAAAACATAAACTATATACAATCTGTCAAAATAAAATCAGTCTCAGTCCGTTTGATGACAAACGATACATTGCTGAAGATGGAATAACAAGTTTAGCATATGGACATTGTGAAATTGATTAAGATTTAATATTACAAACTTAATTTTATTGATGAAATTATATTCAATACTTATTAGATGAGTAATACTTGTAAATATTGTAAAAATAAAGGTTTTTTTATTAACTGTAAACTGTGTCTGTTTTATTTCAAAGTCACCATTTTTTTAGAATGTGTGTGAATTATTTTGAAATATTATAAAAAGAAAGAAGAGGGGAAATTGTTTTGTAAAAATTTTAGCGGAAAAAAATATATTAGGAAAAGTAATTTTATAAACTTTATAATTGATAATAAGTTTTTAAAAATTATTTTTAAACACAAAAATATGATGCAATACCTAAAATTGGTATGTTATATATTATAGAAGGCTAGTTTCAAGCTTGTATCATACAAATAGGTAGTAGTGAATGGGAATGTTGCGTACCATTGGCATATCAGCACATCAGCACATCCCACCTCACCACCTCTTGTTGCAGAACAGACATTCTCTCACTACTCACCTTTATGCAATTCAATTAAATGGAAACATTTTATAATCCGTAAACATTCCACAAGAACAAGCTATTATTTATTGCTAGATCAGTTAATGTTACAGTTACACTACAATATACAAAAATCGATTCTTATAAGTAAAAATAAATAAACGCATAAAATGTTTTTTAAAAATTATTAAATTTACAAATACAATTATTCTACTGTTTACAAATGCACAATATTACTTTTATTTTATTTTATATTAAATATTAAAATTTTTGTTCTTAAGAACAATATTTAATTGAATTCGATTCTCAGAATTCGTTTATTCGTTTTCCTCTATCACGTGATTGAGCAGACGATGCTGGGAAGAGCCCATTAATTATAAATTTTGAAGTCGGCGCAAAATTAAATAAAATTTGATTCTTTTTTTACAGATGTGTTTTTATACCGATAGCAACAAACGTGGTTGTCTACAATGACCCATCTTCCTTGTTTCCTTTATTATTTTATCACTGTATACAATTGCTCCATTAGTAGCATCTACATAGAACAATGAACACCCATCCTTCCCAATTCGGTCTTTATGTTTCTACGAAGTTACTAGACTTTTCTTTGCAAATTTGGTATAGCTTTGATATCTGTTGGCCTTATCGGTTTTTGGATTTGGCGACCAAATCATAATATAAAAATATATACGCGAGATGTATACTTTCGTAATATATATTTTATGAAACATTGTTTCATATTTTTGGTTGCTCTCTTAATATACTTTATTAAAACAACGATGGTTTTAGAAAGGGATTAAACGTGTTCGTCAGATAATTTGGCGACTTTTTCCCGCCAAGGACGACAGACACCAATTCAACTCTGCAAATTTTCGCAGCTTACGAAATCTTAATTGTTTATTTGAATCAATGTAGTTTTCGGCTGTGTTCTGCAAACTGGGGGGGGGGGGGGGATTCAATATTGTTTTATAATAATATATGGGAATTGTACTTATCTCTAAATGATTGAATTTTAATGAAAAAAAAAAAGTAATATAAGTAAATAACAAAAATAGAGATTTAACGCTGAAAATGTAAGGTTTTACACAAGCTTTGCTGGTTTTACCTGTTAATTGCAGTCGAACCTCGTTAACGGGAATCTCAAGGGGGAAAGAAAAATTGTTCATGTTATCAGTAGTTCATGCTATCAGTAACTAATCTTCATATAACTAAATTAATCTTCCTTTTGACGGGGATTGTGGAAACAGTTCATGCCAAAAGTAATTTATGCTAACAGTGTTCATGTTAACGAGGTTCGACTGTATATATAATAATAATCAAAACAAATAATCACCAATAACGCGATAATTGTTAAAAAAGTTAACCTTTTTCAGCAATCACCTAGCACATCTTTGCCATTGTTATACTCCCGTAATAAAGCAATGCTCCGTCCACTGTAGTAATAGGTCTATGATTAGGATGCAATGCATAAATGGCACAGTCAGACAGTCAAATATTTTTGAAAGTACAATTAATTAAACTGAAATTAAATATTTTCACCATGTTTGATAAAAAAGAAATGTCCAAAGTGAATGAAGAGCAGTTTCAAAAGATGATTAAGTTGCACCATACCTAAAAATCTAGAAGTAAAACGCGCAACGCCCATTTGTGTGTTTTACTCTTAACCAAAAACATCCAGTTCTTAAAGGGTTAAAATGATTTTTGCGGTCATGGGTTTGTATGCAATTCACCCTGGATGTGCATATAAATAATAACTCATCTCTTATCCATTCATATTTTATTTTCAGTTTATTAATGATGACATTTCCAATTATTAATGTTGTCATATTTTTTTAATCATACGATGGCTAGTTTTCTGTTTAAAACGAAGTGTAAAAAAACTCATAACTTAACTCTTTTTTTTTTTGTCTCTCAGATTTATTCTTTTAGCCATGATGGACGACCTCGGTTAAACGAGGCAACCTCTTCACAATGGAAAGTTTAAGCGGATCGTAAGTCGACGCCCAGCTGAGTGAATGGACGTTCAGCGTTGTCCTTCATGGTTCCTCTTAACTATATACACCTTCTCGCATTGTCATTTGCCATTTCACGGGCTTTTGGTTCAGAATATTTAAATGGAATTGAAAAATGGACGGCACACACAAGGAAGTGTGGATACTATGACTTTCTCTTTTAGCACTTTTTTCTTGTAATATTACACGAATTTGGTTTCGAATTAAGTTCTTGCCAAAAAAGAATGAGGAAATAAAGCATACAAATTGTGAAAAAGTCTGGTTGTAAAAAAGCTTATTGTATGTGGTAACAAAAAGAAAGAAAAAAAAAGTAAATCATACGGTTGGCATACATTCGTAACGCCGTTTAACCTGAAATATATTTTACCACTTTTCCATGACAACTTAAAATGTATTTTGTTTTCAATATTGGAGCAAAAAAGGTCTCGCAAAATTATCTTTATAGTTTTACTTTAAAAAGAAAATTTTCAGTAACGTACGAACATTATTAACATTAATTCCGAGTACATAAGTGTGCACAAAAATGATACCAAATGCAATTAAATTTACCTTCAAATTATTATTAACCTTTAAATGACCTGAGTTTCAAATTTGATACCGAGTTTTAAATCGAATTGCACATTTGCAATTGGTTCGCTTTTAATATTTAGTTGTATGTATATTACCATTGCATAGTGTTCTTTTGAACAACAATTTTAAAAAATCTGGTGTGAAACAACCACACGACTTCCATTACCCACTATTACACGTATTTTACGCATTTTTGGGCGATAATGTGATCAGAAAACATAAAAGTGACCTATAGAAGTAGAAACTAAATTTTTTTCCGGTAAGAGAAACTTTATACACATATAAAGACATATAAAACGAAGCTTACATATAATGAGGTAAAAAATAAGAGAAAAAAATGGTAGAGTTATTTTTTGAAAAACGAATTTCCTAGATCTGAAGATGGCCTATTTAAGCAGGATGACTGTTAATTTTTTCGTCAAATAACCACGTAATACATGAGAAAGAAATGGATTTATATAACAATTTTCAAGAAAATTTTAGAGCCGTTTTTGTGATACCAACTTTTACAAAAACTGAATTATTGACCGGAAAACAATAATTACATACAAAAGGATATTTAAAAGTGAGTTAATATGGTGAGTTTGAAAAAAATCCGTTGAGCCGTTTTTAAAGGAACGCGCTTGCGAGACCTGACATTGAGCTATTTATACAGGACGTCTATCAATTTTCTTGAATTAACCAACTATATCATTCGAAAGACTATCTAATAGAGTGTTTATATAGCAAATTTGAAGAAAATCCTTAGAGCCGTTTTTGAGATACTGACTTACGGTCCCACTTCCGGTTTCCAATGTCCCACTTCCTGTTTTTCAATTTTCACCAAAATATGGATAATTCATCTGTACACCAGACCTGTCTCAATTCTGAAGTTTTGTAGTTCTATCTTTATTAGTTTCGGAGATATGATAGCTAGAAGATTCCACACATACATACACACAGACCAATTGCCAAAAACCATTTTTTTTTTAGACTCAGGAGACCTTAAAACGTGTAAATCAGGTGAAATCTCGATATCGAATTTTTGGACCAAATACAGTACTTCCATTACCTACGTTAGTAGGAGTAGGATAATGGAAGTAAAAATAAACGTCAGCTGTCAAAATTGTTTAAATAATATTCCTTAAATGCCGTGTGTTATCTTCCAGCAACATACCAAATTTTGTCTTCTAAAATATTTTTTGAATAATATTGAAGCTCTAGTGCCTAATGTTGCCAATAAATTACAAACTCATAGTATTATTAAATCAATTTTTCTCGTGTAGACGCAACACTAGTGTTAAAAATTATTACACGGTGAAGTACGTAGTCTATATTTAGAATTTTATCGAGGAAAAAATTATTTCAATTAAAGATTAATGTTGCCAATTGGCAACAATAGCCGTAAACCCTCAAAATAATATATGATTTCTGAAAGTATTTTTCCCATGATTTATTTAAGGAATGAAAGCCGAAAAACATTTTTTTTTTTTTTTTTTTAATCAGGCATTTAAGGGTTAAATCATCTTACTGAAATATTTCTAAATAGTAAAATCTTTGAAAATAAAACACTTAGAAAAAATTAAGAATAATAAATAAGGCAAACTGAAAAGTATTTGCTAGAAAACAGCATTCAACCATAGCTTATTTAAATGCATTTCATTGGTGCTTTTCTCCTATGAAATGTACCATGATGAAGTTTTAGACATCTTACTACGATGAATCTCTTTTACATTGGAATTTATTTGAAAAAAAAAAAAAAAAACCACTTTATTTAAAGGAGACTAATCTGCAAGTTGTACCTGACGGGACTAAAGTGAAAGTTGTACCTCAAGGGACTAATGTGAAAGTTGTACCTCACGGGACTGATGTGCAAGTTGCACCGAACCAACAAACTTATTTCTTTCAACGAAAATGCCTACTAACCCTGGACGATAGGTCTAATATCGTATCCTATTATATATCGTATTTATCGTAATATAACTCAATACTTATTTCGCTTCCTTCTTCGACTCGTTTTAATACGCATTTTTTATATGCATGAGCAGCCCCCGGAAAAACAAAAACATTAAATCATTCAATTCATTTTTTTACTTTTTTTTTTTTTATTTCATATTATTTCACGCGCACTTTTTATTTCCTAATTCAAAATTATTAAAAAAAACTTTTTCGATATCGCTCGTAACGATACTGATTATTATTAATTTTCTTTTATTTTTCTTTCAATAATAATAATAATAATAATAAAAAAGATTTTGATGAAATTCTGGCAAAAGCAGAATTTTGTTTAGGACGGAGGACTATTAGTTTTTTTTTCTTCTTAATTATAACATCGCCTTCAAATTATTCAATTATATTTTCGATAAATTTACTATCGAAATCGACAACGCAAAATTCCCAGATTGAGACTAATAGGCCCTCAGTCCTTTAAAAAAAAAAAAAAAAAAAAAAAACACCAAGGTCTATTTTTGTCTTCTAAGTAATAGATATAAAATTCCGCACAAAACAGAATTTAATTTAGTGGAACAGGATATATTTTAATCTGCATTTCCATATAAAGGCATGCAGTAACCGTGTTTCATTCCCTAGCATCACTAACTGTATCCTTTTCTTAAAATATCTTTGGTAAAGCTTTAGCTTAGAAGTCTCTTGACGGCTTTTAAATTTTTGTTATCATTTTGGCGAGGAATTAGAATGGCTATCGCAATTCCATAAGCAGAGGTCTTGGCGAGAAACGTCAGATCTACGTCAGTGCCAAATTTTAAATTTCGCCAAGGGATTCTATATTGAAACAGTTCAATTTCTTTAACACGAATTTTCTCAATTTTATTTTAATTACTCTGAGGAAAAAAAAATATACCGCTTTGATCTAGAACGAATAATTGGTCAGTTTCTAAATCCTTAAACTGGAAATATATATTTCCGAGCTATGCGTATAAGGCACACAAATAAGCCGAATGCACGAAATGACCGAGAATTTCTAGTCTATTTTTTAGACGGTGAAACGATATTCTGAATATTCTGAACTCTTTGCACAATGAGAAATTCTCGCTTGATTTTCTAGAATTGGGTCATACACCAAGATTATAGTTGCTAGAACTCGCCTCTTGTAATCACATTTATTTGCAGAGATTTTTAAATAAGTTTGACCGCGATAATATAGGCATACGCTCTAGAATTCTAACAGGGGTATCTAGAACTCGCTTACAAAGGGGGTCTAGAATTTATAAGGATGGCATGGAACTATTTTTATTAGAGCCACAATCTAGATTCTAGATGTCAGTTACAAATTTTTTTTCTCAGTGTATTAAAAAAAAAAAGTTTTCGCGTACCTTTTTTTTTTCTTTTCTTTTTTTTTTTTCTTAAATATGCATTTACTTACTTATCTTTTGCGACATTTTTTTTTCTCCCGTTTAATAATTTTTAAGTTAAAATAGAATTTTTATTTAATATCTTTCGAACCGATTATCCGGTTGAACTGAAAAATACGGCGTTAGCTAGATTTTGTCCTGATTAATAAGTGTACCAATTTTTGATAAAATATAATGATCCGGAAAGGTTCAATGACAAACTTTCTTCTATATACATTTAGATAAAAATGAAAGTGTTTGCACGTTCCTTCAAGGTGTTAGATAAAAATTAGAAAGGAAATAAAAACAACCGATAAAAAAAAAAATAATACAACCTGTCGTACTAAAAACTCTTTTTTTTCAAGAATTAAGTTCTCTCTCTCTCTCTCTCTCTCTCTTTTTTTTTTTTTTTTTTTTTTTGTAAATAGCTATCTTTAGAAAATTTTTCACGGATAATTTTACATCTGAGTGACATTCGCTTTACAGTTAAATCCAGTTATGCTTAAAATAATGTCAAGCATCAGTAATTGATGCGTGGACATGAAACTGTTTCACTTTCTTTAGAGAAGTGAATTGAAGCATGATGTTAAAAAAATAACTGAACTGGGAAAGAAACATAATCTGGAGAACTCTTATTGTTCTTCACTTTCTCTTTTCATCTCATGAATAAACGAAAAAAAAAAAAAAGAAAAGAAAGAAAGAAAGTTTAGCGTGGTGTTTGAGAAATAAAAAGGAAACATTTGATTTAGAAAATATATAAACCACAAAAATATAACACATAATTCATAATTATCCTTATATTCATTATTACCAACTTGCTGGGACTTTTTTATTTAATAAATACCACTAATTTTGAAATATGATGTTCGACATATATACAATAATCGTTTCGACTAACAAACAATTGACAAATATTGCATTTAAAATTTAGTGATAGATATTGACTATAAAAGTCCCAAGAACATGACAACACTACCTAAGCTTATAAGTACAAAACTTTGAATAAACACCATAAAATGTAATAAACTCGGCGTTGACGCTTCGATTGCAACGCTCGTACCTACTTCGTTCTCCTGACGAAGGGTCGTATGTTTTTTTTTTAGCCGAAACAATTATAGCGAGTTTATTGCATTTTATGGTATTTATTCAAAATTTTGTACTTTTATTTTAAAACGCCAGTTATGTGGTGTTTTCTTATTAACTATCTAAGCTTGTTATTTCTTAAAAGGTGTTAAACAGTTAACATTTTATAAAATCTTTAAAAAAAAAAAAAATAGAACCGACTCCAAAAAGCAACTAATTGCGCCTAAAAGTATAAAATAATTTCCTTCGCCAAACAACCTATAATACTACAATTAATCATAACTTTTGAAGTCGGCGCAAAATTAAATAAAATAAAATTAGTTTTTAAAGGTTTGTTTTTAGATCGGTAGCAACAAAGGCTGTTTTCTCGAATGATCCATTTTCATGTTTCCTTTATTATTTTATCACTGTATACAACTGGTTCATTAGTAGCATCTACATAGAACAGTGAACAATCTTCAAAATGCGGTACTTATGTTTCTACGAAGTTAGAGTTTCCTTTGCAAATTTGGTATAACTTTGATAACTATCATCCTTGGTGACTTTTGGATTTGGTGATCAAAACGTAATGCAAAAATATACAAGCAATATGTATATTTTCATAATATATATCGTAAGAAGAATTGTTTCGTATTCTTGATTACTCTCTTAATATACTTTATCAAAACAATCATGATATCCCAAAGAAATTAAATATGTTTGCCAGATAATTTTACGATTTTTTTTTCACCAAGGACGTCAGATACCAGCATCTTCGCCAACTTTTGCTGCTTACTAAATCTTATTTGTTTTCTTCAATCAAAGTACTTTTCGGCTGCGTTTTGCAAGTGACAATGGGAGATGTGTATTTTTAATAGTATTTGATTTTTGTATTGAATAAAGGCATGGATTTTTATTTAATTTTGCGCCGACTTCAAAAGTTATGATTAATTGTAGTATTATAGGTTGTTTGGCGAAGGAAATTATTTTATACTTTTAGGCGCAATTAGTTGCTTTTTGGAGTCGGTTCTATTTTTTTTTTTTTTTAAGATTTTATTTTTCTCTTTTCAGTGAAAACTTATTCATGTAGTAGAACATCAGAAAACGTTCGACGGCAGTTTCACAAATCACAACTTCCAAGAAAAGTGACATAACTCAAAAAAAGGTTTATGTCACTGAAAAATACATGAAATGCAGACAATGTGAACAAAAAAGTTACATCTCCATCGAGAAAGTTGTTCGCTCGAGAGACAGTTGTGCCAGTTTTATTCTAGTCAAGTTACTTTTAAGTTGATTTTTCTCAAATGCTGCTTTTTTAAGTTGGGTCACTTTTGTTGCCTTTATCGGACATGAGCAAAAAACTATCTATTGAACGAACACACGTTAAATTAAAAACTCTTTAGAAATGCAAAGAACGGATACGCTGTGTTCGTAACCAAAAATTCTGTTAGGCAGATATATTGAACTTTACAGTGAATACGTGTCACCCGCTGCGCTGGAAATTGAGCAGCGTAACGTTCAAACAAAGAGCAAAATATGCATTGCAGCTGACGGACGGAAGTTTCAACATCGATATTTACATACTGCTTTTACCAGTGTAGCTGCATACGTTCAGCAGTTAGAGTGAGAACAGACTTTTGTGAGTATCCTGTAATTTGTTTATACCTTAATGAAATCATAATGAAACCTATTTCAGACCAAGATCATTACGAGAACAAAAAAAAGTATTAAAATTAAATCATCTCTTACAGAGTTATAAGCTACCAACAACAACAATGAGAAACATGTTTTGTATTGAGAACCTCTTCCTTTACGAAGTCGGTTTAAAACGTCTATGCGTTAATCAATGTGACCGCTTACAATAACCATACTTTGAATTTTACATAGCATAAATATCACCCGCTAAGCTACAGCATATGCAATGTCGTTCAAGTGTGCACAAAATAGGAAATTGTGAACAAATGTCTGAACTATCTTTTCCTACTAGATCAATGATGCTCTGCAACTTTATAATTCACCTTTTTCCCCTGTCTTGAACCGTTTCCGAGATAGGAACGCTAACTCCACTGTTCTTCACCAGGTGGCGCTGTAGGCGGTTGAATCACGTAGCATATGTCCACTTTCCTATACCTACGTACCACGTTTATGACTATAGCTGCAGGTGTTCAGCAGTTAAAAGAATCGGGACTGACATTTTTGGGCACTCTGTATTTTCTTTTGATCGTAAAGGTATTACAATGGGACTTATTGCAGACCAAGACCTTTATAATAAAACAAAAAGTATCAAAATCAGATCATCCGTTCAGAAGTTATGAGCTAACAAACAGAAACAAAAACAAAAAATACATACGCTTTGAATTGAGAAAATCCTCCTTTTTGAAGTCGGTTGATTAGAGCATCTCTTACGAAGTTATAAGCTTACACCAACAACAACACATAGTTCGAATTAAGAACACCCTCCTTTCTGAAGTTGGTTGAAAACGACTTTGCGTTAATCGATGTGACCGCTTACAGTAACAGTACTTTGAACCACAGAGTATACGTGTCATCCACTACGCTGCAAAGTGTGCAACGTAGTTCAAGTGTGCACAGTGTAGTAAATTATGAGAAAACTACTGCACGTTTTAAGCGTTCTATTTTTAGCAATAATGTCTAAAAACTGGTTTTTCGTAGTAAATCGATGATGCTCTACAACTTCGTAATTAACTTTTCTCACATCTTGAACGGTTTTTGAGATAGAAGCGCTAATTCCGCTGTTTTTCACCTGATAGCGCTTTATGTTCTTTAGATTGTAAAGATATTACAGTGGGACCTACTTCAGACCAAGATATTTACAACAAAACAAAAAGTATCAAGTAACCGTATTTTGAACTATAAAGCGTATGACTCACCAGCTACGCTACAACGTGTGAAATGTAGCTTAAGTGTGCATAGTGTAAGAGTAAAAAATTGCGAACAAACAAATGCACGTTTCTAGCATTGCACTTTTAGCATCAATGTCTAAACTATCTTTTCTTACTAAAAAGATGATGCTCTGCAATTTTATAATTCACTTTTTCCCCCTGTCTTGAACCGTTTCCGAGATAGGAATGCTAACATGAATGTCTAAATTATCTTTTTGTACTAAATCGGTGATACTCTTGAACTTCATTATTCACTTTTTTTTCTCTAGAACCGTTTTCGAGATAAGAACACTAACTTCGCTATTTTCCACCAGGTGGCACTGCAAGCGGTTTAACCTTGTACTGCATGGCGATTTTGCTATACTTACATACCATTTTTATCACCATTTTTATCAGCTGCAGCCGTTTAGCAGCTAAAAGAGTTGGGACTGATTTTTTTGGGCACCCTGTATTTTCTTTAGATGGTAAAGATATTACCATGGGACCTATTTCAGACCAAGACCTTTTCAACAAAACAAAATGTATCAAAATCGGAGCATCCGTTCAGAAGTTATGAGCTAACAAACATAAAAAAAACATACGGTTTGAATTGAGAACCTTCCTTCTTTTTTTGAAGTCGGTTAAAAAAAGTAACTGATAACTGTTGTTATATTACTTTTAATAAGATGATATTTGTTTTGATAAATTGTGAATACTTTCTTAAATTTTATGTTTAATTATTTATCATCTTGGTTATCCCAATAACGGCTATTTCATTCATAATTGTATTTCAGGTAAAATGTTAAAATTGTCCAAGGAGAATCTTTATTATTTTACTTGAAGTAACGCCTTTTATGACCCAGAATTATATATTGAAATTTTTGCTTTCATCATAGAACACCTTTTAAATCTGTTAGTTGAACCATTATGTTCATTATACCTCACGGAACTTCTTGATTAACATTTAAAAAAAAAAAAAAAAAGAAAGAAATGCTTTATTATGACAGTTCCCATAAGCAAAAGCTGGACATTCAATAGTGAGTAGTTAAACATAGTAATTTAAAAAGCAGAAATGTGGTAAGGAAGCAAGGGCTGGACGATATCCCGGGTCGACAACCGGAAGGACATTTAACGAAAGAAGTTTAAACAATTTAAAAAAAAAAAAGAATTTCTGGGCGGAGGAGTCATCAGCAATGAAATATATTCCCATGCTAGTAACGTAAAGTCAGTTAAATGAAGTTTCTTATATCTCCACCCATTATAGGCAAGGTTTCCTATAGATATAGAAGAGTTAATTTTCTCTTTCGTATCCGATGTGGTGAAAGATGTATGATTAATATCGTATTTCTGATCATACACTGATAAGACGTGCGAGGGTGGATGTACCTCAATATTTTTTGAGGCGTGTTTATTGGACGAGTTGTTTTTAATATGAATATCAATCCTGATATAAGGTAATTAACCCTTTGCGCTCGAGAAGTGACTCTCAGTCACCATTTGATTTGATGCAGTAACTTGAGTAGTAACCAAGAGTTCGGTTTGGCACGATAATTCCATCGATAACGATGTTTATTTAGGCTTGGTTTGAACAATATAGCTTCATGTGTGTATTCAACAATAGATGCGTATAAAACAACTACTAATATCTAACTCTTTAAGGACGAAAATCACGAGAACATGTATTAATATTTTCGCGATCGCACATTTCTCTCTTTTTGACAGTAAGCTCCACCTATATAGGTGTTATTACCTCAAATTACCTTATATTTCAAAACAAAATTTTCTGTATACGTATTTATATTCCAAATGAATATACATCATAATTATATATTTTCTAATCGAGGTATTTGTATCCATAATACACTGATTGTACAAATATGACTATTGAATATATTCTTAAGGAATAAAATAGTACAGAAATTGCAAAAGAAACGCCCACTGATTGAGTTACATATTTCCAAATGAAGTGAGTCCCCCTCAGTGGTCACGAAAAGTCCGGAACAGTGTTGCCCGATCTGACTGATTTTTTATTCAATAACCACCAATAATTTTTAATTGTAACTGTGATGTAAATACCTCACCTCTCCTTTAATTCCCAAAGCAAAATACTTTGTTTTGCAGGCATTTCATTGCAGCCGTTTGTTCCTGGCTCAACGCACCCTGTAAAGTTTGCTTCCCGTGGCACTTTTCAAAGGGAGAATCCGCGATTCTTTCTCTCGCGTGCACACACCATTCATTGGTTACCTTTGCAGTCCGATTAGCGAATCGAAGCCGCTTATCCATGATTTTAGGTGTGCGGACCTGTTTTTCTCATAGCCTCCTAAACTAGATGCCTGTCGCGTGGCTCGGAATCTTGGCAACAATTTAATCGGTAGACAGCGCCACCTGGTATAGATTGCGCGACTTTTTTATTCAACAGCCACCAAAAATTTTTAAAAGTGGGATTTGATATACATAAAAGGCTAGAATCAAGGAAACGTCGATTATTATATATCATATATCACTTCTTAAAATTATTGATGACAGTTGAATAAAAAAGTCGTTCAATCTGTACCAGGTGGCGCTGTCTACCACTTGAACTGTTGCCAAGTTTCCGAGCCACGCGACAAGCATCTAGTTTAGGAGGCTATGGTTTTTCTTTAGAAGCGCAAATAGCTTGCGCACACGAGAGAAAGAATCGCAGATTCTTCCGTTGACACGTGCCGCGGGAAGCAAACTTTACAGGGTGCGTTGGGCCAAGAACAAACGGCTGCAATGAGATGCCTGCAAAACGAAGTATTTTGGCATGGGAGTTAAAGGAGAGGTGATGTATTTACATCACAGTAACGTTTGCCTAATCACTTCGAAGATTAATCGTCTGCCAACATTTCTGTTTTTTAAATCAGATTTAACACCAGTATGTATAAAAAGGAATCTGACACACACAATTTCGGCGAATAACTGAAAACGTTTCTTTATAAAAGTTTCCGGTATGAAGTCTCCGTTGAAATAACATTAAATAATAATTTGTTAATTAATATTTAACAAATGTCCTTCTTTGAAGTATAATGATATATAAAATGTTAATAAAATTTTTAAACGTTAAATTACGTGTGAGATCATTTTATGTTAATTTTAAGAAATTCCTTAAATGTGCAGAAAATTTTACTCCTTCACCTGAGCGAAAAAAGTCTCGAGTGCAAAGAGTTAATAAATACAGCGTTCCTAAAGTTTTAATCGCGTTTTATTTTATTGCCACCACCGTCGTCAAGAATTCTTAAGATTTTTAGTGTAAACGTTATGTAAAAACGTATTGTTGTAAAATAGTGATGACAATGAATTAAAATGAGCGAGAAACGCTACGTGGCCTGTAAATATTTACTCTAAAATATAGAATGTAACTAGAATAAAGCAAATGCAGAGCTTATAATAACCATTCGGATTCTTACTATACTACAGTGTGTCCTAAAAGTTCCAGTTCTCCAACTTAAAGAACTCATTGTGTCCATGATTTTTTTTTAAATATTAAATTTTTTCGGCTGCTTATTATTGCATCAGTTCTTTAATTTTTATCGTTTGTTTCTTTTCTCGCTCAAGTTGTGTGAGAATAAAGTTTTATGTTATTTTGTTGTTCATAGTGAAATGAGTTTATCAGGCATTCAGAGAATTACGCTGTTTGTAGCTTATTTTGAATGTAAATCGTATGAAAGATGCAAAGATGTTTGGCGATATAAATATCCAGATGATGCAATACCGAGTAAAAATATGCTATATCAGCTCGTTTGACAATTTCGTAATACAGGTTCTGTGCAGGTGTGTACAGGTTTCTCTACAAGAAGTCACTCCCAGCATGTTAAAACGTGTTTCTAAACACATGCGCAAACGAGTTCAGCTTTTTTTTTTTTTAAATTAAAATCCACAATCAACTGATTGGAAGAAAACCATATTTATTGAAATTTTATTTTACCGACTGGGTGAAAATAATGCCTGGACCGGGAGTCGAACTCCGGATCATTGACTTACAAGGTCGAGGCTCTACCAATTGAGCTATCCAGGCCGACAACCGGTCAGCATTACTCACTCAGACAACCTTTTTTGGCAGAAATATCTGGTCTATCATATAGATAGCTCAACAGAAATAAGCCGCAGGTAATGGAAAACACCATTAAACAATGGGAAATAAATACAATTTTTTTTATTAAAATCCACAATAAACTGATTGGAAGAAAACCATATTTATTGAAATTTATTTTTCCGACTGAGTGAAAATAATGCCTGGACCGGGTGTCGAACCCCGGATCATTGACTTACAAGGTCGAAGCTCTTCGAGTTCAGCCTTGCCTCCCAGAAAAAGGTGAACATTTTGAACATTTATTATAAATGTAAGTTCTGTATTTTTTCCTCCGTTATTTTAAATGTGCCTTTTATCATTAGCATAAAAATAATTGTTTTAAGGTTTGTTGTTCTGTAAATAAAAAAGACATCAGCGTCGAGTACTGGAACTTTTAGGATACACTGTATTTCTTTAAAGTTATCTTCAGCTCTATCACAGAATTTTCGGAAAACTATAAAATGGATGTTTCCATAAGATAAAATGATTGATATATATATATATATATATATATAAATCTGGAGAGTTGGTAAGTATGCAAATGTAGCACATGCTTATTTCCTGTTAATTAATTAAATAAAGAATTTTTATTCTATTTGACATGTAGTTAATTTGCATAAAATTGGCCCTCTCGCACCGTTTCTAGTTTTTTAAGCTCATTTTATTATATTGTCAATCCAATATTGTATTATGTTACTCATAATTGTAAATTATAATATTCTACATATTATGGGCTTGTAAAGTAACTAGATAGCAACATATATAAAATGTTTCTTTTTTTTGCTATAAACATTTCTAGAACTATTTTCGCGGGAAAAAATAAATACATTTTATTAAGAAACTAGCAAAAAACTTTGTTATATACGTATTTTGATTTGAGTAAGGGATCTAACTTTTAAATGGATATCTCCCAGAAGTTCATAAATGTGGCTTAGTAATGCGCCGACCCCTTCAATTTTACTATTGCTTTAAATAAAATATTTAAAATTTATGAAATGTTATGAGCACTAAAATTCTCTAAACATTTTCTATTTCTTAATCATTTTAAAATACTGGAAAACAAAGTTGCTATTATTATTAACGGTTCGAAAACGCACTAAACGATTTTTAATCGAAACTGCACTAATTTTAGATAGGTATTCAAATTTCAATCGAATATATATAAATATTTAACTTTAAAGGCATTTAAGGCCGTTATAAAATTAAAACTATTTATATTTTGAAGTAATTATACTAACGCCTTCTTTGTTTGAAAACATATAAAATTTGCAGTGATTAATAAATAATGTATTAAAATATCGAATGGTGTTTTGCAATTTTCTACTAACCTAAAGTATTTTCAAAATAAATAAATAAATAAATAAAATAAGAGAAATCCTCATATTCATCTAAAATAAATTTTCTTTAAGAGGTAATCGATTTTAACTCAAGCAAGATATATCATATTTAGGGAAAGATGTTTTTTGCTTTTAGCCACTTCAATTGCATGTTATGAAAGTGGCTAATATATACAGTGCGGCCACATATTCTAAAACTAGCAGTGAGGACGCGTCCAAAATGTTGGAGGGATGCCAGCTTGAAATTTGGAAAACATCCAGAAATTCCGCGCTCTATTATTGCTTATTTTCTCTGAGTTAGATGACTGTCACCCCTATTTTAGCATTGGAGACGTTGAGTTAGCACATGCGTAATTACTTCCATGGTTTCATGAAATGTGGTCGAAGAATATATACAGTATGATGTTTGCAAATTTCATGCATTTATGACTAAAAAAGATATCATTGCGTCATAGACTTTTGTATTGCTAGTGGGAGCAATTATTATATTTCTTTATTTTCTTGTTTTGAAGCCAGTTATGTCAAACATAGGGATTTTTACGTACGCGTAGGGACTTTTAACAGCTTTCTCTAACATGTAGGAAGGAAGTAGGGGCTTTTTGGAGGCACCTTCTCTCCCCAGGATATTCTTAGGATAGCCTAAGGATGAAAGTATTACTTATAGACATCCTCAGCACTCAAGTAGGGACATTTATCATCAATGTAAAGATATCTTGAGCTGTCTGTAGGGACATGGAAAAATTTGAGTTGGCAACACTAATATTTTCACTCTCCCTTGCCTAAACTTCCATGAATATTTGATATATTTTTCTCTCTTTTATAAAACTAATTTAATTTTAAAGAATGTCTCTATTAGTATACATGTATGTAATCTATGCAACTTTTCGCATAAAATATTTTTAGAAATTCAAAGTGTCAATTTAATTTTGTAAATTTGAATAAAAAATTGTCCTTTAAACAATTTTCGTTAGTAAATTTATAAATATATACACATGTAAGCGAGAATATTTAAAGTTAGGAATGTTTCATTTTATCCCGAGAACAATAACATTAAATCTTGAATAGTATTGAATCATTAGTATTGTTTTGTGTCTTTTTCAATTTGTCATGTACTGTTAGAAATGTAAGTTGGTCAGTTGTTTGGGTTTTACGTCGCACTAGTGCTGCGCAATGGGCAACGGTCGGGAACTCCCCCCTAGAGGAAGTCCGGAGACAAGTCATCACAATTTTGATCCTCCACGGATTGGATGGGTCTCCCGTTTCGGTGACCCCCAGAGGTATAATTTTAATGGGAACAGGGAGGAAATTGCAGCCACGACAGGTTTTACGTGCACCAGCCACCATTAGTGCGCATGACGGTCTTTGACCGGCTCGAGCACCGAACCCGCAATCTTCAAATAACGAGCCCGACGCTTTATCGACTGGGCTACCACGGCCCTAGAAATTTAGGGATAGTATCAAAATATAAATGCTCATGTATCTTTGAACATAATTTCAAATTTGCCAACAGTAAAAAAAAAAAAAAAAAAACTGTTTAATTTTAAAATACTTTGAAATAGTTCCAAATCATCCGTTACAACAACAAATAAAACAAAACAAAACAAAATAAAGTAAAATAAAATTGCAAGTTTTTTATACGTAAAACTTACCAAAACTTCCGAAAAAAAAAATAATAATAAAAAAAAACCCATAGCGATACTAAAATTATGCATTTGAATTATATCTTTTCAGTACTTCTATGAAAATGTTTACAGTTTTCTTTAAAATGATCTTTCAAAACAGTCAAATAATAAATCAGATCTTTTCCAAAAAACATCATAATCAACCACGGAAGGAAAAATATAACGTGAAAGAAAAATTGAAAGTTCAAACGCTGGCTAGTTTCAGGTTGTTTACAGGAAAGAGCCATTATGGCCCAAGTACGTGTTGTTTGATAATGAAACGGTTTTTTTTCTTCAACAAAATGGAGTCGGAAGACACGCCTGCAATTCTAAAGAATTTTCATGATGCAGAGAAAGCTAAACATAGTAATTTAAGGTTAGGTGTGTAGTTAATGAAAATGTTAGTTTTATTACTTGAATCTTTCTCAGATAATCATGATAGGTAGGGGAACAAACGAAATCGTAAGCATTCAAGGAAATATTTCTGGGCTTGGGCAGCTACGCCCGATACGTCAAGTAAGCTTCGGTCAGTTATGAATATTTTCCCCGTCTTTTCAGACTTTACGGGTGTTTACTTCTATATACATATATACCATTAAAAAAAATGATTTAAAAAATATTGATTTTAAGCTAGAGCGAAAACAAAAAAATCCGTTTCTCATTCAAAACCCCCCTCTCTTCTCTTTTCTTTCTTTATTTATTTTTGGTCAAAAATGGTTATTTTTCATTTAATACAATTTTACTTCTATTAAAGGTCCATGTACAGTGCAACTATATGCCTATCTTATGGCTGGTTTCTCTCTCTCTCTCTCTCTTTTTTTAATTAATCACGGCAAACTTTTCTACAAATGTGGGTTAGAGTTCCTGCATCTTGTCGGTGCGGGTCGGGTTAGCATCAATTTTTGACCCGCAGATAAAACCGCAGGTCTATCCGTAAAATATTTTTCCTCAAAGATTTTTTAGCTTTTTTATGAATATAATCTTTTGAGTGCAGCGATTGGATAACATTCCCTAGCAGCACATTTGTCCATAGCATATCTTAAAGATGTCCTTAGGAAATCTTTTTATCCATAGGATATCGTGTGGAGAAGATGTGCTGTTAGGGTTCTTTCCTTTATAGCAGTTTAAAGCCTCACAACATAAACTTAATTCATAAAGAAGAAATGCATAGATATTAATATTTGACGTTTAAAATGTTAAATGAGAAAATTATTTGCTTTCCAACGTCTATTTGCTTCCTTATTTTGCTTTTTTTTTATGTACTGTGAATATCTAAATCAGTGGCTTTTTTAAAAGTAAGTGTAACACACAAGAAATTTTGTTATATACACTGAAATTTTCTTTGTAATTAAACTAGTTATTTTTAATATAATTTTAACAATATACTGGTTTTTATATAATTATATATTTGTAATAATTATGTAATAATTAATTCTCCGAAAGATATGTTCAATAATATTTCCATTTCTTGAAATAGAATTTTAATTCAGTTTCTTATATAATGTAAATTGAATAATACTCTTTTGCGGGTCGCGGGTCGAAGGTCTCCCTGCGGGTCGGGTACGGGTCAAGTTTATTCGACCCACGCAGGTCTCTAATGTGAGTGTAGAGAAAAGAACGAGTGATCAGACTTTTTACATTTCTGAAAGTGAATGCTTACAAACGTCAATTTCCATCACAAGAAAAGTGAAGTTTGTACCATAACAATATTTAACTCATAAATTCAATGCTCCAGCTACTAAATGAGTTATGATTGCTTTAGGTGGTAAATTAAGAGTGTTAAGCCTACATGAGATTGAAAATTAAGAAATAAATCTAGCATTTCCAGCCATGAAAATTTAGTGGAAATTTACACATTAGTAGAGACCATTTATATATTTAGATGGTATGTTGAATAATTTGATCCGGGATATAAAAATATGAAAATCCCTAGAAAACAAAATTGTAGATAAGACTAATAACTTTGTTATTACAAAGCTGTAGACAAATAATGTAAATTTAAATAAATAATTATTTTTTTTTATTTTGAATATTATTTACTGCCTAAACTTCATTAAAAGCATCTAAAGAGTCAATTTTCTATAGCAAGGTGGGGTAGGAGATTTTTCATTGTATTTTAATTTCCAAATTCTTGCGTAACTACAATGCTATGGCTCATTGTTCTGCCATAAAAAATAAATTTTTATTTAAATGTGCAGGAGTAATCTGCACATTTAAATAGAAACTAATGATATTATGAGCATAATATTCATAAAAATGTAATTGTGAATATTATGTGTATGGTATTCATGCAAATATAATGTAATACTAAATTATGAGTATAATAGTCATAAAAATGTAATTTATTTATTAAAGTTCCTAATACGGAAAAAAAAAAAAAAAAAAACATTCATTTGAAATCAGTCAAGATTACTAAAAACAGAAAAAAATCGAGAATTAGAAATAAACGTTTCTAAAATAAATAAATAAATAATAATAATAATAAATTTTAATTTTGTTTTCCAAGATCATTTTTTTAAATAATACAAAAACAATGGCTTTAAGGGGACTTTTAAAAATGAGAAAAGAGAATGAAGAAACTTCGACAAACTTTCATAATTAAAAAAAAAAAAAGCAATGAATGCATGTACAAACAAATATTTTTTGTGTTAACTAGTATCAGATTACTCTATTGATTTAAAATATTATTTTGGTTTACTTTAAAATAGAAAATTTTTAAAATATTATTTTATTGTCGATCATTTTCAAGGGTGCTTTCTCACTGCGTGCAGGATATCTCAATTACAATTTCCTTTATCCTTATAATTTTTACATTAAATGAAACAAAAAACATTCCAATTAAGAATCTGAACTAAAAGGTATTAATTGTTTTAAATAATATGAAGTTTAATTAACAATTAAATTTGAAATATAAAATTACCATTAAATTTTTTATATTTCCACAATCATAATTTTTCTTTTTCTATTGAACAGAACTTCTTATTTTTAGTTCATTTTATTCATTATGTCAAAATGTATGTTTGAGAAAAATTTTAAATTCATATCTCAAATACTTTTTGTGATATGAAAGTTTCTCCCTTTGAGCGTAAAAAGTATTCTATTTTATTAATAATAACATAATTAAATAAAAGTTAAAATGTTGAATTTCAGGTAGTGTTCATTGTATATATATATACATATATATATATTTGGTATTTTTATCTACCTTTTGTCTGCTGAGCGTAACAATGGTACTAAATAATTCAGATTATATATATATATATATATACAGTCAGTAACAAAAGTGTCCGAACACTAACAAAAATTCCTATAAAAAAAAAAAAAAAAAAATACACTTCATACGGTTTTCTAAATAAATCCTTATCGAATCATATTCTTACACTGACTAAGAACAGGATTCGACAAGGATTTATTTAACAAAACCGCATGAAGTGTATTTTTTTTTTTTTACATGGGAATTTTTGCTAGTGTTCGGACACTTTTGTTACCGACTGTACATGCACATATACACACATATATATAAATAAAGAGATGGCTGACTCCGACTATTTATTTCTTCAGTATGAGCATTTATTTTCCAATGTTTCAAATTCCAGTCGTTCTTATGATTGTATTTTGTTAATGATTGATCGTGATTCATTGGTAATTATTTACTATTTGCTAATTAATTATCATATTCTTAATTTGTTCCTTCTTGTTAAAGTGCAGTTTAGTTGGATCATTCGTTGGAGTTAGATTAAAGTAAGTATTATGATTGTTTTCATACCTTTATTAAAATTAATATAATGGTCAATTTTCCATATGCTTTTTAAAATTATTAATGGTTACAATCAGCAGAAAAATCATTAAAACACTAGCAATAACTGTTACTTAAAAGATGGGCACATAATACTGTTTTGTTAAGTAAATATTTGTCGAGTTATGATCTTAATCTTATGCTGTTTATAAAAAGATATATTGACGATATAAATTAGCGAACAAACTAAAAAGAAAAAAAAAAAAAAATGTGAAAAGTGCGGATGTGTGCTTCAATAATTTTGCTGCCGACTATATGTAATTATCGAAAGTTTTCAATTTATCTGGGCTCTTGTGGATCATGAGGACATTTTATCATCTGTTTTGTTTTTGTATTCTACACTTCTTTTATTACAATCGATAGTTATAGAAATTTTCGAAGATTTATTTGTCCATTTTCATAATAATGGTTGAAATTGGGAGAATTAAATTTCCGATTGTAGTACACCGATTTTTACTTCCTCATTATCTCTAAATTCGAAAGCTAAAAATAGCAAACAAAATACGAAAAGTAAAAACTCTTAATGCCACAATATTTTTCATTACGACATTTAATACGTAAGAGAAAATAAGATACATTATCATCATAAAAATTCCTTTTTATATCCTTCGCACATTGATCACGAAAAACGATTCTCTTACCCAAACTGACAAAATACCTTATCTATTTCATATAATATAAAAAAGGGGTAGTCCCAGATCTTCTCAAGATTGTAACGTTTAAGAGCTTCTAATCGGGTGACCCACATTTGGAAAGAGATGCTAATGCTTTTTTCTCTACATTTTTTTTCAGTGTCACGATCGCGATGTATATATTGAGATGAGATCGCCCCGAGAGATTAGCATTCTTTCCCTGTCACGTGTGCTCAATATTGTGATTTTCAAACGTTACTTCCGGATTTCAAAAGTGATAGGGGTTAAATTTTGATAGATTTGGCTTAGAGGTGAAAATGTGTATAATTATTAAAATTAATTGTTAAAGGATTGAATTTTAAATCGTTTCATCCATATTATTAGAATGTTTTTAATTGTGTACACATGTATGATTTTCTACAATAAAAGGTGTCGATTGCAATAGGCCTGTCTGCCTAATCCAAAATGACTTTGTGGTAGTGATGCCAGATGGTCGAAAATTATTTCCCCAAACAGGTCTTCAAATTTCTCCAAATCAGGGTTTTTTTTTCGAAAAAATCCCCTACTTGATTTCTACTGAAAAAGGAAAATAAAAATTTTTTCAAAAAAAAAAAAAAAAAAAAAAAAAAAAATCAAGAAGATTTAAGCTCAGATTTTTCCCCAAATGAAGGCAAATTTTGAAAAAAAAAATCCCCAAATAACAATAAAGCTATTGAAAATCCCTGGCCGTAGGGATAAATCATTACGTTGCCAACATTGACAGAAAGTTAAAGAACTTTCCAAATTTATCCCCAAAAATTTTAGAATTCCCCAAAAACGTCCCCACAAACACTTGGTCCCCAAAATTGTCCCCAGAAGCCTCAAAAATCCCCAAAATGGGGACAAAATCCCCAATCTGGCATCACTGCTTTGTGGGCGCTTTGGAAATACAGTTTATACTGGGGAGCAGTGTTGGCAGATCTGGCGGATATTTATTCAATAGTCACCACTAATTTTTAATTGTAACTTTTGCCTAATCATTTCAAAGATTGATAGTCTATTATTTACTAGCAGACCCGGCCATGCGTTGCTGTGACTAAGTTATACGTTGAATTATACGGCTGTAAACTAATTAGTACAGTCAAATTATTATTTACGAACAAAGACGAAAACGTTGTAGCCGATGTAAAAACCCACAGGGTTGAGATTTGAAACTTAGGTCAAAATTTGGAAGCGATTGATAAAAATTTTCGTAGTGTTGATATTAAGCACAAATTAATTTTATTGTAGGGTCCTATAAATTTTAAAGGAGAAGTGATATATATTATTTTTAATGCTACTTTGGATAAAATTGCTAAAATTGCTAAAATGACTAATATATAAATTAAATTCTATTAATATTCTATCCGCGATTGTAATGAAATGCTCGCCCTCTGGTGGGCTAAGGTGAAATTATCACACCACTGCATATCCTCATATTATGCAATCGACTTTCCATGATGAAATGGCGGAGAAAGAATAATAATTACACGTGGCTGTTATATTTACTAACAACTGCAGTGTTCAGAGAGCGCCATCTATCGATCATTACAAACGCGGATTAAAATAAAAGTATAAAAGAAACAGACGATTTTAAAATCAATTTTTATGGAGGAGTGAAATATAATCTATGCTATAATGGACAATTTTACTATAAAATGACCTCATCATTTTAAATATTTTAAAGAGGGCAACAGCTGTAGTTATAAAAAGGAAAACAATAAGGCTAAACCAGAAAAATAAGTAAATTTGATAAATATTTTAAAACTTTAAAATTGGAAATCTTATGAAATATTGGACATTTAAAGTAAATACATGTATCATTTTAAATGGAAAAAGATTTTGGAAAAGTTTAGTGTATTTTAACGAAGTGATGAGAAGTTTTTGAGTATGTTAAAATTTTAATAGTAAATTCAAGTTAATAAAGATGGGAAACATTGAGGATTAAGATAAGAATAATTATAAGATTAAAAAAAAAAAAAAAAAAAAAAAAACTTTTTATATACCATGCTTTTAAATTTTAATATACTAATAATATACTAATTAAAAGGAAAATGATAAATATTCTATCATAGTTTCAAGTCAAATTTGTTTTCAAATGTCTAAATAAAATATCTGATGTAAGATAATAATATTTTGCAGCTGAATAGATTTCATTTCTGTCATCCTTGGCGAAAAAAAAAAAAAAAATATATCGCCAAATTATCTGGCGAAAATATTTAATTCCTTTCAAAAATCATGGTTATTTTAACAACTTATATTAAAAGAGTAATGAATAATATGAAACAATATTTCGTACAATACATATTACATGTCATACATACGTACAATGAATAATTCATATTACATTTCGTACAATGCATACATCTGGCATGTATATTTTCGTGTTACGCTTTTGATCGCCAAATAATAATAATAATAATAATAATAAAAGCCAAGGGCGACAGAGTTTTGAAATTTAAAATTAAAATTTTGTCAATTTGACAGCAAAATAATTCAATCTAACACCCGCGATAACTAATACATATCTATACCCAAATATAAGGATTAAAATCGGGAAATAAATTTCCTCGATTTTTAATAATTTCTTACAAAAAATCCAGTGGGCAATTAACATAGGAAATCTTTTTCTTGGCTGCACAGACGGTCAGCGAGTCACACTTCGCTTGCGTATAGAACTCATAGATATAGTATAGCATATATAGAATAGAGTGATCATTGGGGAGAAAAAAGTTATTCCTTTTCATTTGGGAAAAGACGACGTTTTTACCAAAATATGGCCGTCTTTCCCCGAGTGAATACACACGGGTATACATACTAATATTTTAGCAAATAAAATTTATGAATAATTTATTTGCTAAAGGGGAATGGAAGACTCCAGATACAGTTTCAAATTCATATTTCTTTCTTTCTTTTTCTTTTTTTTTTTTTTTTTTTTTTTTCAATACCACTTAATGGCTGTTTCCAAAGCTTTTATTATTATTTTTTTTTCGGCATCAAAAATCTTTGTACGATAAAAGGGGATGAGAGATCTATATATATTACTATATCTATGATAGAACTACATTAGCACTTTATCAATGTGTATAAAATCTTTAAATTGATTATGACGTCAATTTTCGTGAGATGGATGATTTAACTTTTTATAATTTTTTAACGTTCACGTTTGATTAAATGTATTTATTTTTATGTCGAAAGAAAATGAACTCGTATTTTTTTTTTTTTTTTTTTTTGGCAACAATTAAATTAATGGAACTCACATATATTTTGGAGCAACTTTAATAAAGGTCTATAATTAACAAATAATTGCAATAAAACAATATTGTGACAATAAATTGAGATAAAAACTATCCTATCTCTCAAGTTGGACCAAACTGCACACAGTGTGCAAAATTTCATTAAAATCGGTTCCTTAGTTTAGGAGTTTACCCCGGACAAACATCGTGACACGTAATTTATATATATATACAGATATCAGATATCACTTCTCTAAATTATTGGTGACTGGCAATACTGCTGGCGGGCCGCATAGTATATATTAACATAATTCAAAATAAAAATTTGAAACCTGTTACATTAATATCATAGTTTTTATTAAAACTAGCTGTACAAAATTCATGACTATACATATGACTCTACATTATAGCTAAATATTCATAAAAAACTATAACAATAGTAATCAACAAAACAATCGAATTATTTCATTTGTCTCACTGCTTTCTTTTGACAAGTACTAAAGCCGTTTTTCCATCTGATGAGTCAGAACGAATTTATTAATTTTTGTTGTGCTAATAGAAGACAGAAGCTAAAATATTATAAATTTCTACTGTGGAACTTCTTCGCTTGCCGCAAAATTTTACGCTGAGGGCTGCATACGGTCTTGGGGACAGGGGGAGGGGGCGCTACGTGTTATTCATCCCTAAAAGACACAATATTGTTCAAAATAATCTATATTTATTTGATTAGGAAGAAAAATCGGAAAAAAAAATTAATTTCAATCTGATTTTTTTCAACGACTAGTACTTTTTCTAAAAACCTTGTTCTATTAGTACATATCCCCCCCCCCCCGCCCCGATTTTTTAATGGATATTTTATTTTATTTTATTATTCTCACTTTCAGTTATTTATATAAAATATCTTTTTAACTTTATACTGAAATCCTTTATTTATTTATTTAAAAAAAAGATAATAATCAATTAAGAAGCTGTTATATTATCTTTTACTCTGTTATATTATCCTTAGCTCATTATTACGAAGTTGTTTAAAAATCTAATTATTCCACAATGCTCAAATTCTAATAGTACTAAAAAAAAAACAAGAGTACATTTCATGTATATTAATATATTTATTAATATTTTCATCTTTATAAATAAACTGGTAAAAAAAAAATTAATAATAATAATAATAATTTACTGGGCATTATTATCTATTCGTAAACTTTAACTAATTTTGATTGTGCATAGTTATCTGACTATAATAATAATAATGATATTAATAATAATAATATTTAATTTAAAAAATAATACTTTATTGATATTCGTTGCAGAACATCCTTGTTTGTTACTAAATTATTCGAAAGAAGACTACAAAGATCGTGATGATCTGACTCTATAATATAAAATCAGAAATACACCGGTTTATTTGCATTGCAAAATCTCTGATTCAAAATACAAATTTGTGTTTTTCCTTTATGAATTGACCTTACGTTGGATTGCCCTATTATACGTATTTGTGTTTGCACAATGGGTTCTATTATATTAACTATTTTCTAAATAACCCTTATTAAAATAATAATGCACTTACGTTCTCTGGAGCTTCGGATTCAGTTGTTCAAACGGTTTAGTGGACTATTTTAATCCTCTCCCGCCTTTTTTTTTTTCGAAAGTTTTATTTATAAGTAACCAAGAAAAAAAATCTTATAACTATAATCATTGACTGAAACTGAAACTAATCTATAATTATGGTTTGCATAACATTAAAATTTTCTCACATCATTACGTTGATGTTTTTAAAACTTTAATCTGTCCAATGCAAGACATTTAAACACTAACTTTGAACTGTAATTATTTATATTATTGTTATTGGTTTAAATTATTGTGAAAAGAACTGTTTGCTAGCTAATGAAAGTGTATATTTAATTTATTATTATATATTTTTTAATGAATAAAAGATGTTTTCTACTCTTGTTCTTTTAATGAAAGAGAATACATTCAGAAATTTTTGTTTAACAGGTCTGGCCAATGAATTCTTCCCCCATCCCCAGGCTACTTTTAAAAATAAGAAAATGAAAAAAAATTTCGATCTATTTTCAGAATTTAAAAAAAAAAAAAAAAAAAAAAAAAAGAATGTCTGTAAAAAAAAAAAAAAAAAAAAAAAAAAAAAAAAAAATTCTTTTCTGTTAACTAGTATGACATTATAATAACAGGAGACTTGGCATTGGAATAATAAAACCCTTCTTTTCGCACCGATTATTTTTGCACTGAAGACGGTACGCTTAAGGCTACCGAAACAGCTGTATGCATCTCAAATATTTGTCTTTGGCGTTTCTGACGTAGTAGTTTATTCGGGTAGTATGACATCACTCTATTGATTAAAAATATTATTTTGGTTTACTTTGAAATAGGAAATTATTTTAATTGCAGATTATTAAAAAAATAAAAAAATAAATAAATAAATAAAGAATGCTTTTACATTGCGCGCATGATATCTCAATTACAATATATTTTATTCTTCTAATTTTTACTTTAAATGAAACAAAATATTCAAATTAAAAATCTGAAATAAAACGTTTTAATTATATTAATAATATGGATTTTAATTAATAATTAAATTTTCAAATATGAAATTACCATTAAAATGTTTATATTTCCATAATCATATTTTTTTTCTATTGAACAGAACTTCTTGTTTTTAGTTCATTTTATTCATTATGCCAAAATGCATGATTGAGAAAATTTTTCAGTTCATATCTCAAGTACTTTTTGAAATATGCGCGCAGTGGAAAAGCACCCATGATTTTTTTTTTTTTTTTTTTTAATAATCTGCGGTAAAAATAATTTTCTGTTTTAAAGTAAAGCAAAATAATATTTTTGATCAATAGAGTAATGTCATACTAGTTAACACAAAAAAAAAAAAAAATGTTTGTACATGCATTAATATTTTTTAAAAATTTTTGAAAGTTGATCGAAAATTTCTCCATCCTCTTATTTTTAAAAGTAGTCTGTCCCCTTAAGTTTATGCGTCTAACAAGGAAAATCTGCTTAAAGCGCATACTCAGAATATCCTTAAAAAAAAAGAAAATCTATTGATACTACTTACTTTCGTAACATAAGACCAGTGTAATTTGTCGGCGGAATCCCAGTAGATGATCAGTAAAAAAAAAAAAATGAATTTTTTTCGATTATTTAGTGCGTAAAACTCAAAGACGGCATAAGATTTGGAGAATAAAATATTTTCTCGCCAAATGAAAGTAATTTTTCTAAATTTGAAATTAACTTGCGAGACAAATGTTTGCGGAATAGTTATAGAAGCAGTTTAAAATTATCAAATAAAATAGTTGATTACTTTATATATAATCTTCTACAATTTACCGAAGTGACTTGTGGTTGAAAGTATTTAATTTTACTTCTTAAAAATGTTTTTTGGTCGTCTGATATACGCTTCAGTTTTACTTATATTTAATATTTTATTTTATTTGAAAAAACTTTTGAATTTCACATTTTGCAAATTGCAATTACACTGCTCTGCATGAAAATTGCCTTTGACACCATTTCAGCATATTATTATTTAAAATGACATCCTGAATAGAACGTCCATTTTGCCCTATCACCTACCGTTTTTTTAGGAATGGCCCCCTATTTTTATCATTTTCGGTGATTTTTATGGTTCTAAATTTGATTTTTAGGAGGGGGGAGGATTATTTTAACCTTTAAATATCTTCTGAGGGGCTACAGAGTTGGAAAATTGTAAAACGTGAACATTTGCGACAAGGGATTTTTTTTTTTTCCCTTTTCTTTTCTTTTCTTTTTTCTTTTCTTTTCTTTTTTATTTTTTTGGGGGGGGGGGGATTTACCACTGAAAGTATGCTGCATTACATATCTTATATTTTTTTAATCTGTTATTAATGTTATTTTTTGAACTTTATATTTTTTTGTTTTTAGGTGTTAAATTAATTATTTTTCATTCTTCAAATCAAATCCATGGTCATAAAATTATCGAACAGGGGAAGAAATTGAGTAAGGGGGTTGTGTATCTAGAAAACGGTGAGTGATTGGGCAAAATAGGAGTCATATTCGGATTCAGAAGGTCATTTTTCATAAAAATCAGCAAGAATAGTATCAGATCTCGATTTTTTTTTTTTCCCCAGAGCAGTGTTATTAACTTATAATTATTAGTTAACTTTTAAGATCTTATTTTAAAATATGAAAAAATATATATATATTAAACTGAAAATAAAGATTTTAGAAAACGACACGCAGAGTGCTGTTAAGATATGAGCCTTATCAAAGAAATAATCTTCTTTACAAAGCATGAAAACAGGATAAGCAATAATAAAATAGATAAATAAAACAAAAACTAAAATAAATAAAATATAAGCGTGAAAGCAGCAACGTGCAAAGAAAATAAATCAAGTATTCCAAAATTCGGTCGGAAGACATTTTTATTTATATTATTACTTCAACAATAACAACGTTAATTTTTAAATAGTATTTTTAATTTGAAGAATAAATATAGAAGTACTTTATCATTTCAACATAGTTTAATAAAGTTCGTTTCATTGAATTATTACTTTCTTCTATATTTATTAGGAGAAAGTATTGGATTCGTAAAAATTTTCGACCTCGGGTTTTCGATAGATTTACACGTTTTGAGAGCTGTAAAACACGATTTGATCATTTTTAGAAAATGTCTGTCTCTCTGTGTGTGTGTGCGTGTGACACAATTTTGTGGCGACTGTATCTCAAGTACTGTTGCACAGAATTTCACACAATTGTAGTTACACATTGGTGCCTATCAATTTTTGGTAAAATTTGTCCAACAGTTTGCGTTGCCATCCCGCTTTTTCTAAATTTTTAACATGGTGTTGTAGAACAAAATTTTGTATAAGTGTGCATACAGAGAATTATTTTTTAATAACCATTATGAAATTTAAAAGAATTATTTGTAATAGAGATAGTCAACTTGGAAAAAAAATGTGTATGTAGAAGCCTCGCCTCCCTTCTGGAGGGGAAGTTCCCCCCCCCCCTCGAGGGGAGTAAAATTTCATGATGGGTATCTTTCAAAAGAGCTCGCCAATCCCTTTAAAACGATGGTTCAACCATCGATCTACGATAATTTAAAATAAAGTTTTTTTTCCCTTTTTAACAATAGTAATAATAATAATAATAATAATAATAATAATGATAATGTAATATTCAGAATAAAATTGACTTTTCTTTGGATATTTAGTGTTATACTACTTCTCTAATATGGAAATCGTCTGCATTATCATGGAAGATAATTTTTTAAAATAATAATTTTAATATTTTTTTTTATTGGGTGAATTTGTATAGGATAATATAAAAGAAAGTCATGTGGTGGCCACAACATGCTAGTTTTAATTTGGAAATATCAAGTCATTTACGAAGAATATGTTTTTCATATAAAATAAATTTTAAAGAAATAAACAGAAAAGAGTGATTTTTTTCCCCAAAACAGCTCCTTTAATACGCCTTTTTAGATACTTTAACACGTACTTGTATGCCCTTGAAAAATAATCAGCATTTCTCTTAGTTAAGTGCTACTTTCATCTCTTTATCGTCATTAAATATCTTTCCATGCTTCCGAGATTTGAGATAGTAGACCAGATAACATTCCATCAGTGTTGCCAGATTGGGGATTTTGTCCCCATTTTGGGGATTTTTTTTACTTAAGGGTCTGTTTGGGGGACCGAATGTTTGTGGGGGATTTCGAGGGTATTTTTGAAATTTTTGGGGAGATATCTGGGAAATTTTTCAACTCGTTTTTATTACAGCGTTGCTAACTGTAGGGATTTGTCCCTATGCGTAGGGAGTTTTAACAGTTTTCTTTCGCATGCAGGTTCTTTTTGAACAGAGCCTGATTTCCCACAAGGAAAATGGGGCAAGCGTCCGAGCCTTCATCAATAAGAAAGCTTCCCAAATCAGCTGTCTTTTGAAATTAAAAGCGTTTTTATAAGTATACAAAATTCATTTTGTGCATTTTATAATAGAAGAGGACCCTCAATTAATAATTTTGTCCTGGGGCTCCACTCCACTTGTTTAAGTCAGTCCCTGTTTTTAAAGGTACCCCTCCTTCCCAGGACATCTTCAGGATATCCTGGTTTTAAAATTTCCTATAACTATCGTGTAAAAAATATTTTTCAAAAATGAGCATCATTTGGGAGAAAATTTGGGCTTAAATCTGTTAAATATTTAAAAGTTTGTTTTTTAAAAAATTTACTTTTTTAGTAGAATTGAGTTGAGGATTTTTTTTTTTTTTTTTTTTCCTTTTTGGCGGTGGGAGGGAAAAACCCTGATTTGGGGAAATTTGAAAGCCTGTTTGTGGAATTGACTGTCGACCATCTGACAACACTGCATTCCATCCAATCTGTTCTATCAGTAGTAATGGTCAAGGTCTTGAAATCTAAATTTCTTTATAAATCTTCTGGCTATATTTTAAGAATACTGAAGAAAAGAAAATGTGTCTTTCAATTTTAAAGAAATATTTTTCGTAATAGTATGTTCTAACAAGTCATTTAAAATGAAATTTAGAAGCTAAAAAATGCATCTTCTCTTAGGAGAAATTATTTTGCCATTTTGTCTTTCTCTCCCTATAGCGGTATGGACAAGCAACCACAATAAATACTTTTTGAAAGCTTCTTTTACTTTTATTATTTCATTAGAAATTAAGAAAACAGGCTTTCTTTTACACAAATTAACAATTATAGTAGACAAATGTGTACTCTATATTAAAATAAAAAGTTTGTAAAACAGTTTAAAATAATTGTTTTTAGCAGATCAAATCACAACATCAGGTATTATATTAAATCTGTAATTAAAAAAAAAACCAAACTATTCAATTACGTTAATTTTCAACGTTATGCAATTGCAATTTCTAATAGAGGAATTAATTAGTATAACCACTATTAACAAAGCAATATCACAGCATGCAAAATTATATTAAGTTTGTATTAATCCAGATATATGTTAGAAAAGCTACACATTTATTGCCAATCGATCTCTTAATTTTTTAGATCGTTGTATACAAAAATTGCCCACTAACGTTCAAACTTAATTAATTTTAGGTACATTAAATTAGGTACATTAGGTACAGTAATTTAGGTACATTGATTTTCAACGTTATTCAATTGAAATTTCTAATAGAGGAATTAATTAGTATAAACACTATTAACAAAGCAATATCTCAGCATGCAAAATTATATTAAGTTTGTATTAATCCAAATATATGTTAGAAAAAGTACACATTTATTGCTAATCGATTTCTTAATTTTTTAGATCGTTGTATACAAAAATTGTCCGCTATCGTTCAAACTTAATTAATTTTAATTTTTGAAAAGTGATTATTCTGATCCAAAACTTGCTCCATCATTTTATTTCCAAGTGGTGGATACTTGAAATCAGGCTACCACTTGAAAAATTGCCATCGCGATAACTTTTGAAAGGCTGAATTAATTCGAACCAAATTTGGTCAGTGGCCTTTTCTTACAAATATCTTGGATGAGTTCGTTGGTTAAGTTGTTCCACCATCTTGTTTCCAAATGGCAGCCACTTGAAAATTTGTCATAAAAATGAATTTCGATGTACTGAATAAATTCGAAACAAAGTTGGACAGTGGACTTGTCTTAGAAATACATTTGATATGTTCGTTGACCAACTTTATCCGCCATCTTGTTTCCAAGTATCAGCCACTTAAAAATTTCTAATTCACATAGAGAAGATATTTATGAGGTCATTTTCTTAAAACTTCATATGTACTTAGCTTACACCAATGTCTCCAAGTTTATTAATAAACTTTAGTGTCTGCCATTACTGTAAAAATTCACGATAATTTTATAGCTAAATGTGATGGCAAAAAAGAGTACTAGCACATTCTGCTGTGAAAGCTACCGTTATTATTTATAGTATGTTCCAGAATGGCGGCCACTTGTTGAGAAGGAAGAAATCAACCAAATTTTCGAACTGAGGCAGAAGGACTTGCTTTAATTTAAATAGTTTTGAAAAAAAAAAAAAAAAATAGTATATTTAATATCAGTACAAAAAACACTTAACGGGTTAAAAGTTTGTGACGCCGCTACTTTATGGCTATAAGAATTTGAAATATGAGTCTTAAAAATAATGATATCAAATTTTATGTGACGCTTTGCAATTAGTTAAAATATACATATATTTTCTTATTTGATCATTTACTTTCTACTTTTATTTATATTTATAATGCAAACGTAATATTTTTAGCTTCAAGATCAGCAGATATATAAAATACACTCACTGATGCTTTTTCATTCACATTTCAAATTCAAAATAACAGTTTTAAAAGGAATGATATAAAAATTCCAGTGGCGCCTCGGTGTTATTTTAAAAGATTTGTTTTTAGATTCCATTAAAACTACTTTTGTTTTGTCTAATAAAGTATATTTACATATTGAAACAGTGCTTTTAATTTTCAAATATACTGTCAAATAATTATACTTTCACTGAGTTTGCATTATAAATTAAAATTATTTCATTAAATTGATTTATCTTTTGCATCACGCTATCCAAAACATAGTATATCATAGTATCCAACTGAGTGAAACTTTGCGCAAAGAGGTAGTGTGACGTAAAGAAAACATTTACACAGATTTTACTTGCAGTTTTGGATAGCGTGACGGAAAAGATAAATCAATTTATTGAAATAAATAATTTTAATTTATAATGCAAACTCAGTGAAAGTATAATTATTTGACAGTATATTTGAAAATTAAAAGCACTGTTTCAATATGTAAATATACTTTATTAGACAAAACAAAAGTAGTTTTAATGGAATCTAAAAACAAATCTTTTAACCCCTTAACGCGCGCTGTCCTCGCTGCGAGGACGCAAAATTTAAGATCCAGCTGCAAAAATTCATCCCGGAAATTTTTTAGCAAAAATTTACGTTTATAACATATCAGGAAAGGCCGGTTTTTTTAACCTTAAAATTTAAAATTTCTTTTAGTCTAATTTAGTTCATGAATTCCGTGGCAGTATAATTTAAATGATCTGAATTGTCTTGCGCCGCAAAGAGTTAAAATAACACCGAGGCGCCACTGGAATTTTTGTATCATTCCTTTTAAAACTGTTATTTTGAATTTGAAATGTGAATGAAAAAGCATCAGTGAGTGTATTTTATATATCTGTCTGATCTTGAAGCTAAAAAATATTACGTTTGCATTATAAATATAAATAAAAGTAGAAAGTAAATGATCAAATAAGAAAATCTATGTATATTTTAACTAATTGCAAAGCGTCACTTAAAATTTGATATCATTTTTAAGACTCATATTTCAAATTCTTATAGCCATAAAGTAGCGGCGTCACAAACTTTTAACCCGTTAAGGGTTTTTTGTACTGATATCATTACTTTTTAGGGGTTATTGATAAAAAAATTAAAACAAGTCCTTCTGGCTCCTAGGAAGGGTGAACTAATTTAATTTTTATTATGAAGTTGCCACCATTTTTTTTTCAAGATGGCAGCTACAATTTATTAATGGACTTGGTGGATTTATTAATGAAGGCTTGTATATATGGAGTTTTAAGCAAATTGGTTCATAGAACCTTTCTAATGTAAATTTGAAATTTTCAGTGGGCTGGCACAGGGAAACAAGAGGGTAGATTAAGTTGGCAAATGAACATAACAAATACATTTCTGAGATAAATCCACACTACAAATTTAGTTTGAATTAATTCAATATTTCAAACGTTATCATGCTGACAAATTTTCAAGTAGCCTGCCACTTGGAAACAAAATGGAGAAGCTTCGCACTAGAAAAAAATATTGAGTGGGATTTTCAAACTCTTTAAAATAATAATAACAATAATTAGTGGGAAATTTCAAATTTAAGTTAGAATTACGTAATTTACATTTTGCAAGTTTCTTTTTATAGAATTACAAATGCAAATTAAACAAAAAAAAAAAAAAAAAAAAAAAAAAAAAAATCAAGTTAATGTTAAAAATGGAAATTTATTTATTTTCTTTTCCCTTTTGAGACTAAGTATAGATACTGCTCAAATATTCACAATATAAATTTTCATAAAAAGTGCAGGTAAAAATTATTTCATATAAATATTTGGTGGAAAAAAATAGACAAAATATAAATTAAGCTCTACATTTCTATAATTTTAAAAATAAGATAAAATCTCTGATAGAATGGATAGAATGGATAGAATGAATTCTCCATTCTATCAGAAATTAATTTCCAGGTTGATGAATTAAAAATTTCTAAATAAGATAAAATCATTTGGAGAAAAAATTTATGGAAAATACAAGTTAAGCTAAAGTTCATACAAGTTAAATAAAATACAAGTTAAGCTTAAGTTTTATGGAAAATACAAGTTATATATATATTTCTTTTTAAAAATTAAAAATCTCTTTTTAAAATACAGTTAGAGTTTATTCATGTATTTACTTTTCAGACTTTAAAATGATACATATTTTAAATATTAACATAATCAAACTAATTCTTTTTTTATTATTATTTAAAGCAATAATGGCTAGGGGATGACAGAGGGGATAAATACGCTGTATATATATATATATATATATATATATATATATATATATAAGAAAGAAAATGAAAATAGAATTAAAATTCATGAAAAATGTGTCAAATAGCAATTATTGAAAAAACACGTCAAAATAAATAAATAACATCTTTACTTTGAAACCAATAATAGTTTATTTAAAAAATATAATTCTCTCTTTCTTTCTTTTTTTTTTTTTTTAATTAATTAATTAATTTCTGCATGAAAGTGCCTTTTTTAAAAGAAAAATGAATAAAATATAGGAATGTATATGGTTTTAATATAAGCTACGAGATGGCGCCACTAGGTGGTCAAATTATTACCTTCATGATAACACCATATACATTCAGATATTTAAGCTATTTTTCTTTAAAAAAAAAAAAAAAAAAAAAAAAAAAAAAAAAAAAAACTTTTAATTGCTTAGAAACATATAGAAATAATTATTTAAAATTAAAGGAGGGTTTTTTGTTTATTGTAGTTGTAAATATATTTATGAAATGGAATTTTTCATGCAGAAATTAATTAATAAAAAAAAAAAGAAAGAAAGAAAGAAAGAAAGAAAAAAAAAAGAAAAAAAGAAAGAGAGAATTATATTTTTTAAATAAATTATTATGGGTTTCAAAGTAAAGATGTTATTTATTTATTTTGACGTGTTTTTCAATAATTGCTATTTGACACATTTTTCATGAATTTTAATTCTATTTTCATTTTTTTTTTTTTTTTTTTAAATATACAGCGTATTTATCCCCTCTTTCATACCCTAGCCATTATTGCTTTAAATAAATAATAATAAAAAAATTAGTTTGATTATGTTAATATTTAAAATATGCATCATTTTAAAGTCTGAAAAGTAAATATATGAATAAACTTTAACTGTATTTTGAAAAGAGATTTTTAATTTTTAAAAAGAAACATATATATTTGCAACAGTGTATGTTTTAATTTAAATTAAAAACAAAAGATGGCGCCAAAACTCCGTTTGCTGTTTTTTCCCATTCCCTGTGCGGAAGGATACATGAATAGGAATCGCAAATGATTGAGCTACTATAAAATCGATGTTTATGAATGATTAAATATTTTTTGCTTTAAAAAATTGCAAATTCATCATTATTATGATAAAATGGAATGTCTAAAATTACAAAATACTTCCTTATTTCAAATGTTATCTAAATACTTTTTTGACTAAATATGAAATTTTGAAATCAAAAATGTCTTTTTCATAGCAGAAGAGAAAATATATTTAAGTGAATTTGACTTAGTATGTATACAATAAATATATAAAAAATGTAATAAAGTATTTTTGCGTTAAAAAAAGGAAAGTTTAAATAATTCATTGACTGCATTCACGTTGGTCAGCCAACCAACGTGCCTTGATAGTAAGAACCGAATCACGACAATTTCGCCGAATAAAAGCATGCATTTTGGCGGAGTAATATAGTTCTATTTTTAAAGAAACTTTTACAAAAAACAAGAGTTTTCCTGAAAAAAAACGAAAACGTTACTAGATTCAGAAAGATCCCATTAACAACATATATTAATTAAATTAAAATCGTTCGTGCGGTTTTAGAGATATTTTTTCATGAATTTAGTCCATTACATCCTTACACCACACATTTTCCCTTTTTGGCTTTAAATTGAGATTCAGATCTCAAAACATACTGCATGTAGAAATGTAAAATTTTCAGGATAGATTAAGACCGAAGATAAAAGACTATTTTGAAAAGATCAGAACAAAATATGGCATATTTGCTGAGATATTAAGTGTCGGCTTTTACAAATTTCTTTGATGTCAAACTATTACATCCTTACACCACACATTTTCCCTTTTTGGCTTTAAATTGAGATTCAGATCTCAAAATATACTTCATGTAGAAATGTAAAATTTTCAGGATAGATTAAGACCGAAGATAAAAGACTATTTTGAAAAGATCGGAACAAATATGGCATATTTGCTAAGATATTAAGTGTCGGCTTTTACAAATTTCTTTGATGCCAAAATAGCCGTATATATGAGTTCGCAGCGTTCAGTTTGTCCTTCCGCTTGCGTCACTCGAAAAACTGTAGTTTTTCATGATTATTATATTTCAATGTGCATGTATGTAGAATTTCATAATTTTAAACGACAATTTACAAAAAAAAAAAAAAAAAAAAAAGAAAAAAGAAAAATCTTTCAATACATACCGTTTCTTTAATAGAAGTTACTCTCATATATTATTTATAACCCCCCCCCCCCTTGTTTTTCAAATATTTGTTTTTAAAAGCTAAAGTAGTCTGTATCAATGCATGTGAGCTTGGAGTCCGTGGGATCAGTTTAAATGAAAGATAATCTTATCTTTGTTAATTTTCAGCAAAATTACAATATTCTGAATTTTTCATTGACTTTTATAACGAAAGAGAACTAGAAAAACAAAATATTTGTCAAATATAAGTATTTATTAAAATGTGGCATTTCATAACTTTTGTTTATTTTCATACAAGTATTTTTAAATCGCATTTTTGTTTTTTAACAAAAGTTTTAGAGTTAATCAAACTCAACTCAAAATGTATCTTACTACAGTTGTGAAATATGTTCAAAACACAACACAGTTTAAAACCCGAATAAACTACTACGTCAGAAACGCCTAAAGAAAAATATTTGCGATGCATACAACTGTTTCGGTAGCCTTAAGCGTACCGTCTTCAGTGCAAAAAGAAATCTGAATCTGGAGAAGTGCTCGTATATATAGGAGAGGGACCGAATTTAGTTCAACCAATAGGATTACGGGAAAGGTGGAGTGTGTGGCCAATAGGAATTTAGAAATGTTAGCTGTGTAAGCAGTAGAAAAATTAAGAAAATGTGGACTGAATGTAAAATTTCCAACAATCAGACAAATAGAGAACAACGAAATCACAATTTATAAGGTTTCTAAGATTACGCTTAAGACTACCGAAACAGCTGTATGCATCGCAAATATTTTTCTTTTGGCGTTTCTGACATAGTAGTTTATTCGGGTTTTAATATTCCAACGCCAAGTTTCCTGTTATTACAACATAGTTTACTTTGTATTATGAAAAACCTTAAATATCTTATTTTTCACCTTCTAATGCAGACGTTGCGCAAAACAGTGTCAATTTAATTTTTTTTTATTTCCAAGAACAGGAGTTTAGTTTAGAAAATATTGCTAATTTACTAATTATAATTGCTAATAGAATAACTTAAAACTTTAAAACATAATTTTTTAGAATAAAAGATTCTTTCATAAATGGAATGGTTATTTCAAAATGTCCTTCACAGCTGGAAGCTTTGCTCCAAATACGATATGATACCTTATGTTAACTACAGCAGGTCAATAATCCATGATGTCGGAAAGAGGTTTTAAACTAGAATGTACCTTTGAATATTTAACAGATTATTTTTTCTCTGACAACAGTGGTTTGTCTGTTCCCTTGAGATGTAACATATTATTATTTTTTTTTAAGACATTGATGGCTAAATGTTTCAGTTAATTGCTGTGCTGAATGATTATTCTAAAAAAATAACTTGGACACTTATGTTGAAATTCTCTGCAGCGTAATCTCAGTTTGATTACTTTAGTGTTTTTTTAAATGTCCTCTAATACTTATTTCATACTGACGGATAAAGAATAAAATGCAAATTATAAAAACTGTTTCGATAACATATGTCTAGACGAAGCATTTAAAAATATATAATGGTGTTTAATTTTTTTTTTTTTTTTTTTTTTTTTTTTTTTTCATTACAACTTGCTGCTATGTATTTACTAAAAGAATTGATTAAAAAGATGTAAAATGGAATAAGTTTGCTTAAGAACTTTGGGCTTTGAAAAAGCAACATATTAAAATTTTGTATTTGGACAAGTTGAGCGAATTCGATGATTATTCGCGATTTTTTGCAGTTTCTAAATTCGATACTTTAGGATTACGAAGAGGAAATTCAAGTGTAATTAAATGTAAAGTTAGATATGTTTCTCATAAACTTGCACAATACTAATGTATATTCTAGTGTATGAAAATACATATTTCTATCCAGACAGTGACATAAATATGATACTGTTGAGTACCCGGTGGAGGGGTGGGGGGTGGGGGTGAGTGTTCTTTAAATGAAAGGAGAAACTTGTGGAAGCTCAAAAGATTATATTCACAGAAAATTCGAGAAGATTATATGTCTATAAATCAAGTATCAACTTCAGTTCCACCTGTAAACAGAGCTTAATTAACAGCTGACAACACCAAACTCACAGCATAAACTGTAGCATTGCATTAACACACAGCAATCAGCTGTAATCCAAAGAGGCTCAGAGTTTTTCATGCAGCAATGAATGCCTTGATGGAACTGACTTTGCTTGGCGCGATCCAACTCCTTAAATAGCAGCAAAGAAAAATTGGGAATGTTCACGAAACTTCCCAACCAATCAGGTTAGAGCTTAAATATTTAGTATATCGATAATGAGAATTTTCTCGCCAAGGTCGCTAAAAAAGTCGCCAAGGAGCAAAAAAGTCGCCAGATTTGGCGCGAAGACCATTATCTGTCTATGGAACTTTTTAACGTGTTTTTAAAGATTAGCTATTTTAATGCGAAAACAAGCTAGAAATGTAGAAAATTAACATTTTATAACCTCACCAAGCCTCTTTGAAAGAAATTACATAAAAATAACTACAATTATTTACAAATTCGTAAGAATATGTTTAAAAAAATCCCTTTCTCCTTTATCTAAAGGGAATGATTTTCTTCAATCAATATTATTGCAGTATTTATTTATTATTTTTCATTTATTTGCAACGGGCGTATTATGTAAAGCCAGTAAAATCTGGTTCCACTTTTCTCATAGATCTTAATATTATTACAATAAACAATGGGCTGAATATAGACCGTGGAACTGAAATAGCTGGTTTCTACAAAAGAAAATTAAATGTTATAATGTTCAAAAAAGAAAAGAAGTATGTTTTTTCTTGTAAATGTAAAAGGCCTGCATTCAAAATGAAAAGTGATGGATGTGGGTGAAAAGCACATAACTTAAATTTTGATCTAAAAATGTTTAATTTGAATGATTGCTTTATTTACTTCCATGTCTAAAATTTGCATTAAAAAGATTTTTCTTTTCATTATATTTATTCATTTATTATTCTTACAAGGTTTAAACACTAGCGTCCATAGTTTTTTCCACAAAAAAAGCATTATTAGATACCTTTACATTTGCATATTGCAGCACATTTGGTGGTAGAGTTGGTTAACTACGAAGTGGGCAATTGGCGACCGTCTGGGAATCGCCCCTAGGGATGGTCCGGAGACATACATGCCTGTGGAGGGGAGCAGCATGACAAAGCGGAATAACTTCCTTATTAACATTATATATATATATATATATGTATGTATAAAAAGAACATGCATTATTAAATAAATGTTTCTTAACTAGTTATCTGTACAACTAACATGCTTATACTGATTAAAATAAATCTTATATACATTACTAGCAGACCCGGCCACGCGTTGCTGTGACTAAGTTATACGTTGAATTATACGGCTGCAAACTATTTAGTACTGTCAAATTATTATTTACGAACAAAGACGAAAACGTTGTAGCCGATGTAAAAACCCACAGGGTTGAAATTTGAAACTTAGGTCAAAATTTGGAAGCGATTGATAAAAATTTTCGTAGTGTTGATATTAAGCACAAATTAATTTTATTGTAGGGTCCTATAAATTTTAATGGAGAAGTGATATATATTATTTCTAATGCTACTTTGGATAAAATTGCTAAAATGACTAATATATAAAATAATTCTATTAAAATTCTATTAAAATAAAAGTATAAAAGAAACAGACGATTTTAAAATCAATTTTTATGGAGGAGTGAAATATAATATATGCTATAATGGATAATTTTACTATAAAATGACCTCATCATTTTAAATATTTTAAAGAGGTCAACAGCTGTAGTTATAAAAAGGAAAACAATAAGGCTAAACCAGAAAAATAAGTAAATTTGGTAAATATTTTAAAACTTTAAAATTGGAAATCTTATGAAATATTGGACATTTAAAGTAAATACATGTATCATTTTAAATAGAAAAAGATTTTGGAAAAGTTTAGTGTATTTTAACGAAGTGATGAGAAGTTTTTGAGTATGTTAAAATTTTAATAGTCAAGTTAATAAAGATGGGAAACATTGAGGATTAAGATAAGAATAATTATAAGATTAAAAAAAAAAAAAAAAAAAAAAACATTTATATACCATGCTTTTAAAATTTAATATACTAATAATATACTAATTAAAAGGAAAATGATAAATATTCGATCATAGTTTGAAGTCAAATTTGTTTTCAAATGTCTAAATAAAATATCTGATGTAAGATACTGATATTTTGCAGCGGAATAGATTTCATTTCTGTCATCCTTGGCGAAAAAAAAAGAATATCGCCAAATTATCTGGCGAAAATATTTAATTCCTTTCAAAAATCATGGTTATTTTAACAACTTATATTAAAAGAGTAATGAATAATATGAAACAATATTTCGTACAATACATATTACATGTCATACATACGTACAATGAATAATACATATTACATTTCGTACAATGCATACATCTGGCATGTATATTTTCGTGTTACGCTTTTGATCGCCAAATAATAATAATAATAATAATAATAATAATAATAACGCCAAGGGCGACAGAGTTTTGAAATTTAAAATTAAAATTTTGTCAACTTGACAGCAAAATAATTCAATCTAACACCCGCGATAACTAATACATATCTATACCCAAATATAAGGATTATAATTGGGAAATAAATTTCCTCGATTTTTAATAATTTCTTACAAAAAATCCAGTGGGCAATTAACATAGGAAATCTCTTTCTTGGCTGCACAGACGGTCAGTGAGTCACACTTCGCTTGCGTATAGTATAAGTATATAGTAACTCATAGATATAGTATAGCATATATAGAATAGAGTGATCATTGGGGAGAAAAAAGTTATTCCTTTTCATTTGGGAAAAGACGACGTTTTTACCAAAATATGGCCGTCTTTCCCCGAGTGAATACACACGACAATACATACTAATATTTTAGCAAATAAAATTTATGAATAATTTATTTGCTAAAGGGGAATAGAAGACTCCAGATACAGTTTCAAATTCATATTTCTTTCTTTGTTTTCTTTTCTTTTCTTTTCTTTTCAATACCACTAAATGGCTGTTTCCGAAGCTTTTTTTTTTTTTTTTTTTTTTTTTTTTTTTTCCGGATTCAAAAATCTTTGTACGATAACATGGGGATGAGAGATCTATATATATTACTATATCTATGATAGAACTACATTAGCACTTTATCAATGTGTATAAAATCTTTAAATTGATTATGACGTCAATTTTCGTGAGATGCATAATTTAACTTTTTATAATTTTTTGACGTTCACGTTTGATTAAATGTATTTATTTTTATGTCGAAAGAAAATGAACTCGTATTTTTTTTTTTTTTTTTTTTTTTTTTGCAACAATTAAATTAATGGAACTCACAGATATTTTGGAGCAACTTTAATAAAGGTCTGTAATTAACAAATAATTGCAATAAAACAATATTGTGACAATAAATTGAGATAAAAACTATCCTATCTCTCAAGTTGGACCAAACTGCACACAGTGTGCAAAATTTCATTAAAATCGGTTCCTTAGTTTAGGAGTTTACCCCGGACAAACATCGTGACACGTAATTTATATATATATACAGATTATTCTTTACAGGTGTATATTATTTATTTTATTATTTATTTTGCATATTATTTTTTTAAATGTATATTTTTTATGTAATTTTATTTATATTATACTTATAGATATTATTAGTATTATTTTAAAAATTAAGCAATATGTGAAATTAAAGCTGAGGGGTTAAATTACAGGTACTAAAATGGCGTAGTTCTAATTTTAAATGCTGTGTTATGGCACTTTTAAGGTAAAGGAATATACAGGGTTATTCAAAATCCAACATAAAAACTTTAAAAGAGAGTAGGGGACATCAAAATAATTACAAATTGCATAGGAACAAATGACCGCAAACATCATTTTTAACCCTTCAAGAACAGGATGTTTTCGGCTAATTTTTAACCGCAAGACAAACAAATATGGACGTGGCTTTTGTATATTGCATTTTTAACTAAACGTTAATAAATTCTACTTAACAGTTAATGTTTACATAAAAAGAAGTGATATATATCAAAATTACGTACAATATAGCGATGGCATTTTGTTAAAATGCTGTTTACAAAAGCCACGCTCCTGTTCGAGTTTTACTGTTAATAATTAATAAAAGGACATTCATTTCTTAAAAGGTTAAAATGACGTTTGTGGCTATGAGTTCCTATGCAATTCTCAAGCATCATGATGTGCCTAAACGTTTGCTCGTTGGATTTTGAATCACCCTGTATAAGAGCTCCATTGAAAGAGTCTTTGTCACAGTATTGAATTCATAAACTTTGGCTTTGAAATTTTTGCTATTGTCGCTGTGTATTAACCCTTTCAGGGGCACTAAGTAAAAATGATTGAATTTCCTTTTAAATATATATATATCATAAAGTAAACATCCCCTACAAGTCATATTTGATTAAGAAAAAAATTCAGCATGTGGGGATTTCTTTTGTGGGTGGTGGCTAGGCTTTCTAGCCACTGTGTCTATCCACCTAAAAGATGCTCCTAAAAATCAAACTAAAATTAATGATCTAAGATAATATGTAAATCTGTTGTATTTAAAAGGTGCATTACAGTATATTTACACTACCAAATACTTTTGAATAAAAAATTATTTTTCATAAAAATATATAAAAGAAATTTCAAAAAAATTTCCCGCAACTTGTCCATTTAAAAAAGTCACAGGCACATCCTGCTTAAAGTTACTGTTGTTCTGCCATCTCTATTTCAATTTTAGAAGTACACATTAACTTTTCATAAAAGTGGATAAAAAAAGTAGCCACTGCACACTCAGAGAAAAATTTCTAAAGTAGGTGGATAGACCCTCTAGCCACCGCCCCTGAAAGGGTTAAAAGTTAAACTCAAAGGTTTCATTAACTGAAATGGCGTTTTGAAGGAGAATGCATTTAATGCTTAAATTGTAAGACAATTTTTCAATGTTCTCTATTGAAACTTAGCAAACATACAAAATGACATTAACGGTATAAATGATAAGCAAATAATTGAATGGTTCATGTACAAACATTTATGCTTTCTAATTTGATTGCTCGATCGTATAAATTAAGAAAAATATATAAGAATTAAATAAAAAAAATCTATTACTGTTAAATGTTTTTTGTCTTAGAATTTAATAATTTTCTCCTTAAAAATGAGTACAAAACCTGTTAAAAATATATTTACTGTTATGGAAAAAAAAAAAAAAAAAAAATAGTAAGAAAACAGTTTATTCGAAAAGGTAAAATTACACTGTTCGGCATGAAAATTGCCTCTGACACCATTTCAGCATATTCTTATGTAAAATGACCTCCTAGATCCGAATAGGACGCCCATTTTGCCCTATCACCCACCGTTTTTTAGAAATGGCCTCCTATTTTTTTTTAATCATTTTTCGGTGATTTTATGGCTATAAATTTGATTTTTAGGAGGGGGGGGGGGATTATTTTAACCTTTAAATATCTTCAGAGGGGCTACAGAGTTGGAAAATTCTAAAGCATGGACATTTGCGACAAGGAAAACATTTTGGGGGGGATTTGCCAGTGAAATTATGCATTACGTATCTTATATATATTTTTTTAATCTGTTATTAATGTTATTTTTTTTAACTTTATAGTTTTTTTGTTTTTAGGTGTTAAATTAATTCTTTTTCATTCTTCAAATCAAATTCATGGTCATAAAATTATCGAACAACGAAAGAAATTGAGGGAGAGGGTGGTGTATATAGAAAACGGTGGGTGACTGGGCAAAATGGGAATCCTATTCGGATTCAGGGGGTCATTTTACATAAGAATCAGCAAGGGTATCAGGTCTCATTTTTTTTTTTTTTTTTTTTTTTTTTTTCAGAGCAGTGTTATCTAGGAAAGCAAACTGACATTTTTGAAGTCATTTCACATAAAGAATTCACGCTAACGTCAACAATTTTAAATATATTATTTTATAATATAGGGTAAACATTTTCCAAAAAAAGGAGTGATATTATAATTTTTTTTCAAGCATTATAAAACCTCAATCTCGTTCGAGAGAATCGCGATATTTCTTTTAACAACACTTTAAAAATTTCCGCAGACTTTTGTCAGTTGTTCTGCTTTTCAGTCACTTTGGATAAAAGGTCTTTTAATACAAGAAAAGGCTCTATTTAAAAGAGCGCGCTTGTCAAATAAACACTTATGCCAAAGTGGCTTAATTGAGTTCAGGTATGCATAGAAATTAAAGCTTGTTGATGTGAAAGGAGGTCAGATAAGTGGCGATAATGAAATATGCTAACCGAGAGTATTTAGAATGATGAATGGATCTAAAACGCGGCGAAGAAATATAAAGTAGTTTTTCTAGTGTCAGTTCGTTTATCGCCGTAACGAAAGGAGTTATTTGAATAATGTGATTTTAATTTTGTCGCGAAAAGTTTAACGAAATTAGAGCCTATTGTCTGTGATCTGTATAAACTTTTTCTCTTATAAGCAATTGTGTTGCATTGTTATTTTACATTGAAAACCATGGTAAAAGTTTAATTAACCTCTATTTAAAAATGCTTGATGCTGTCCTGCGAACTAAGTCATATAAAGTTCTTTTTTAGTTAAGAGATACATAAAAAATTAATGAAAATAGAAATTAGCATCTAAATAAAATGTTCAAAGTTGCAAAACTTTAATTTATCCCGGAACATTTTTTGTCCCGCTTTTTTTTTTTTTTAAATAAATACCACTTTTTTTTTTTTTTATTATTATAAATACCACTTTTATATATATATATATATATATATATATATATATAAATACCACTTCTTTTTTTTTTATAAGGATATTTTTTCTTATTTTAACGTAGTGATATATGATTGAAAAGTATTCTATAAATTAAGTTGTGTGAAATAAACATGGGGCTAAAAGTACTCCGGAATAAATTAAGGTACTTGGCAACTCTGAATGTTTTTTAACCAATGCTTATACATTGTTTATTACAGATTCACAATTTTCCTCATAAATAAACTTATTGTTATTTTTCTTTTTTCTTTTTGATTTAATTTTTAGTCTCAAATTATGTACTCTGATATTACAAATTAAAATTTTATTTATTTATTTTTTATTTTTATTTATTTTTTTTTTTATCGTCAAATTTTCAAATTTTTCTTTATTTAAATCAATATGTAACATTGTAATGGTTATTTTACATAGGTGAACTTTTCTTTTCTTTTATTTTTTTAATCCAGGACCATGACATATTGTGATAAGTGCTTTGCTTCTGCTATTTCATATAAGAGAAAATTTGGGGATTAGTATGAATTCCCGTCACTTGCGTTTCTTGTTCATTATCAACATCATTCATTTTTTTTCTCCCTCTCTCTTTTTTTCTCTCTCTCTCTCCCTTTTCTGCGAGTATGAGTACAATTCCAGTGTTACTTGTATTCTTTTGCTTTTAACCATTCGTTGTGAAGGAAGTGGAAGAGGTGATGTAGGGGAAGGTGAGGTACCACGAACCTATTTTGGCTTCTCCAATTTTTATTTTGTAATAATTCGCCAAAACTAAATACAAATAGCTTTTTAAAATACTGTATGGTGTTATATACAATATATAATTTTATTAAAATTATATTAATTATATTAAAAAAAAAAAAAGTGTAGTTAGGTCTAAGGTACATCACTGGTAGTGTACCTGGGACCCTTTATTAAAAGTTACAGAAAAAACTCAATTTTAAGTAAGAAAATCTGTTTAGTAAACAATTACACACATATGAATTCAAATAAACATTTTTTTCAAATTTCAAAATCATTAATCTGTCACAATAGTATTGTTATTAAGTCTAAGTCGAGTCTAAAAAGTGGAAAATGTTAAATTTTAACTTAAAAATGTCTACATTAAGTCATATTGTGATTATTGGTAAACATCCTCACACTTATTTATAATCAAGATTGTAATTGGATAGGTCAATTCCAAATGTTAATTTGTGGAGCTGCATTTATGATCCACCATACATTATGACCAGTCCAAGGTCCACAACTTCTGTTGGGTTCAGGGTACACCACTCTGTTATTAAAAACGAAATTGCTAATCCTGATGTTCAGGATGGTCTTAACTTGATTAACAAGCATGTGCGGTTATAGCTAGAAAGCTACTTCATGATGCATAATACTCATTTCAGAATATACGACGCATGTGTGGGTATAGAAATACATAAAATTATCTGAGAAAAATTTACTTTTGCAAGATGAATTTACTTTTTCAAGAACTCTTCAAAAAGTTGAGCTTCCAAGCAAACATAGATTACTTCACTGAGACCCTTAACAGTAAATATTTTAACTTTATGTGATATTGTTTATATATCTACATAAATAGAGCTAGAAATGGCGTAGATCCGAGGTACATTTATGTCCAAGGTACACCACTTTCTCTTACCATTTGAATATTTTCAGATTTTACCATTGTAACCGTAATTAAGAGATGAATTTATGTCTTGATTTTTTCACTATGGAGTTCAGACCTTAAAGTACTGTAACTTGAAAATACACAACGTTTCCTGGAGTGGTACGGTTACCAAATTTTCCTTTTTCTAATACCTATAAAGCTACTTTAAGGAGTAGTATGGCATCAGACTATCACGCTGTAAGCATGAATGAAATTTCAGCTGTTTCCTTTCCCATCCTTTAGTATAATTGATAATATCTGGTCGAGTATTTAAATATGACTTATTTTTTTTATTTAAATGTGTACTATAGCCGAGGAATCAAATATCCCTCTTTTTAGCAGGACAATTTCCCATGGCAATAGTTCATTCGAGTAAGCGCGATTAAAAGAACATTTGTCTTATACGTTAAAATACAGTCAGTGACAGCAATAAAATTATTGAAGCGTTAGCCATAATTCCTATTTAAAGATGTGCACCTAATACTGTCTTGTTAAGTAAATATTTGTCGAGTCATGATCTTAGTCTTATGCAGTTTGTAAAAAGTAAGTTGATGATAAAAATTAGCTATCAAACTAAAAAAAATATATATATATATATATTTGGAAAATGTGGATGCTTCAATAATTTTGCTGCCGACTGTACATAAGAGAAGTATTTCAATTAGAAATTACTATAAGAACGAAAAGCCAAAGTAAATATGTGTAACATGCCTTTTCGAATGCGATCAAAAAATATCATGCTTTAAAAGCTAACTAATGTCAAAAATAGTAAATTTTTATTTTTTACATTTCATTTCCTTTTAAGTTTTTGAAGTTCTGATCTGACGCATAGTTGCTACCTTTTCCAATTTTCCCGGAAGATATATTATCAATAAATACAAAAAGAAAAAAAAAAAATGTTTAGTGACTCCACTCGACTTTCCGGGAGTTAAGTAATTAACGGTTGAGTAAATAAATTAAAGCAAAACGCAAATCGTTAAATAAACACAAGTGAAAATTATAATAAATTGTTTGAATATTTTCCTCCATTCTTTAATTTTACGCTATTGCACATCAAATGATTTGAGTCCATCAATCATAATGATAAAAAAGGTTTCGTTGTGTCCCTGTAAAAATCCATAAAGGTTAGATTCACCAAAATCTATACAATTCGTGCTACGATGACATATAACATGTATATTCATTTTCAGCTCAATCGAATAAGGTGTTTTTAGACGCTGACGCACTTTAAAGAATTTGATCGAATGTTGGTCATAATGATAAAGAATTTTTCTTTCGGTCCCTGTAAAAACACTATGAGTCCTAGATTCACCAAGAACAATAGGGTTTGCGCTGTGGTGACCTATGACATATGTACTAATTTTTAGCTCATTCGAATAAAGTGTTTAGACGCTATCATGTTCACTCACACACATACATATACACATACACACATAAACATACATACATCATTGTAAAAATAGTAAAAATGAACTTAGGGGACCTCAAAACTTGTAGAAATACCAAAACCTCAAGGTCAGATTTTTGTCATGATTACAATGCTTTCCTTATATATATATAAATGCATGTTCGGAAAGTAACAGTATTCTATTAATTATCTACGGTTAGTTGTACTGAAAAATACTATTGCGAAATACTGGCGGCTATTCTTAAAAAAAAAAAAAAACCTAAAAGTTGGTAATGATAACTATGTAACAGACAACATGTAAGTTATGCGTTATGCATTAGTAATTGGGTTATTCCAAATATGGCAACCTATAAATTTTCTAAACCTAGAATCAAGAGAAGAATTGTACTGATTTTAGTCATCATTTTATTTAATTGGATTAGAATCACATTTTTACCTTCCTTAAAAAAAAAAAAAGAGAAGAAGAAGAAGAAGAAGAACGAATTATTTTTTAACCCTGCTGTTCTGTTCGGGTCTATTTGACCCAGAACGTTTTTCAATTCTTTATAAAGAAATGCAATTTAGAAATATTTTTTAGCCATTTTGTAATTTTGTTAGTGTGGGACGTACATTAATTTCCTGAAAATATTTTTATTTCCTTCATATAATTTTATATATTTTTTAAATAGTACAAATGTAATGTGTAGTAAATGGGAACAGAACAGCAGTGTTGAATGGTATTGTTAGAAAATGTTACCTTTTCTTAACCTTTTCAAGCTATGTTTAAACTATATAAACCCAATAAATACCCGGTGATCCAAAAGTCAGGACGAACTTTAAAAATGAATAATTCGAAAACGAATCAAGATACAAAGATACGGTTTGCACCAAACGGATGAAAAAGAAACCGGGTTTTGTGTGGCAAAGAAAAAAAAAAAAATCTGTTGGCGACCAACAGATTCCGCTATAGTGTTTTATTTCACCAAAAGATGATTTACAAAGGAAATAATGTTAACAACTTACAAGTCAGCTTAATTACAGTTAATTAGTACTACTACAGTAACTGTTCAATGTGCTGTCCATCATTCAGAAGTACAGCAGTGGGACGATTCACCACATCGTTCACAGCATTTAGTAGCATTTCTTGCGTTATGGCAGACACATTTTGGTTGATGGCATCTTTCAGTGCTGCTAGTGATGCCGGTTGGTCGCGGTACACTTCAAGAATCCCCACAGCCAAAAGTCACAGGGTGTCATATCGGGAGATCTTGGAGGCTATGTGTGATTAAACTATCTCAATTATGGACAGCATTTCGATGCATATAAGCTTCGACTACCATTACCTGATGCAGTTGCTCCTTTTTATATCGTTTGTTGCTTTGCATAATCCTACATCAGAAATCCGACAGCACCATCTGTTGGTAGCCAACAGAACTATTTTTTTTTCGTTGCCACACAAAACCCGGCTTCTTTTCCATCCGTTTGGTGCAAACCGTATCTTTGTATCTTGATTCGTTCTCGAATTATTCATTTTTAAAGTTCGTCCTGACTTTTGGATCACCCGGTATATAAATGAATGTCATAAACGTTTTTTAATTCGAAGCTAAAATTTTGATTTTACTTTGTTTTAGTTTTTCAGTTTACATAGGTTCACAGATCTGTTTTCAATCCCATAGTCTTAAAGAGAATCTTTTCTAACAATATAAAGTGCCCCAATGTGTTACTCGAGAGTGATGTTAAAACCCACTCAACCATTTAACTCAACCGAACAATATTATAAATCAGCAAAAACGAACCTTCTTATTTTCTAGAACATTTATCTTAAACGTCGCATCGCTTAAATGACGTCATGTGTATTTGTCAAACGCATTCTGTTCACTTTCAATTGTCTACATACCAAATGTTTTAGCTGTGAGCCTTTCAGCTATAACATGAATAGATTGACAGATGTACAGAGGAAAATATTTTTATCATTGTAATTTGTAAATAAGTCCTTGAAATAAAATAACAGGACTAGGTTAGGTTGAGTTGACAAATGTCACATCAAAGTTGACTAGTGGGTTAAATAAATACCGTAGAAAATTTTCTAATAATTATAGTCGTGTTTTAGTTTCTTATCATACTATAGGTATGGGGAACTTAGGTAATCGTGAAAATTTTCGACCTCGGTTTTTTGACTTTTTTACACGTTTTCAGGTGTGAGGAATCCGAAAATGACAAAATGTGTATGGTGTCTGTCTGTAGGGTGTCTGTTAGTCCGTTAGTTTGTTAGTCTGTGTACACGATATCTCAAGAACAAATTGTCGCAGAGAGGTCAAACCAGTTTTAAAATATTACTTTCGACACTAGCAAGAACCCTATTCATTTTCAACATTCGAATTAAAAAACTTCGTAAGTTATTTAAAATTTACGATTTTCTTAACATGGGGGAATAGGACAAAAATTCACTTAAACGTGCATTAAATGGAAACTTTTTACTGTAAAAATGTCAGACCAGTTTTAAAATATCAGTTTTGATGCCGGAATGAACATCAGTAACTATAAATATGCTACTTTGAAAATTTCGCAAGTTATTGGAAATTTACGAATTTCTTAACATGGCAGTATAGGGCGAAATTTCATATAAACGTCAATTTTGAGAGATATTTTCATCGTAAAGATGTCAGACTACTTTTGAAATATTATTTAGGACACTGGCATGAATATTAATGGCTATGAATTTTCCAATATAAAAATTTCGTAAGTTATTGGAAAATTACGAATTTCTTAACATGGCAGAATAGAGCAAAATTTCACATAAACGTCAATCTTGAGGGATATTTTCATCGTAAAGATGTCAAACCACTTTCTAAATATTATTTAGGATACTGGCATGAATATCATAGACTACCGTTTTTTCAATTTAAAAAATTCGTAAGTTATTTAGAATTTACGATTTACTTAACGTGTCAGAATAAGGCAAAAATTGAGCATAAACTTCCATTTTGAGGATCACAAATACATTAGACAACTTCAAAATTACATTTATGATATTTGTTTGAACATGATTGAATAGAAATATTCTAATAGGAAAATTTCGTAAATTATTCGTAATTTACGATTTTAGCAACATAGCGAAATTGTAAATTTTTCATATAAATCTGAATTTTGAGGATTATTGCATTGATAAAATAAATTAATAGATTAAAATAAGATATATATATCGAAGTGAACGGTGGATAGCCTATTAAGCAGGGATTTCATTCTGTCACTATATCAAGCTTTGGTCAAAATCATTTGTTTTAACATAATTATAATATGTCTCGCACTAGAAATTTGTGAGAACATAAATATGTTGGGGAACTGAGCAGTGTCCACCAGTGCCAACTAGTCTTAGTATTTGCTTGGATTTTGATGAAATATTATTTAATATTTTGTTTAATATTGTACTTAATTAGGATCTGTAAATCCTACAAGGCATAAGTAAGATATTTTAGATGGTGAGGCCGGTTTATTGAGAGCATCAAATCATGCGGTCTGGAATTGGAGTTAAGTTTCTGGCATAAGACCCTAGTGTAATGTTAAATCGGTTCTTATATTTAAAATATGTTGTTTAATGTAGTGTTTGGTTATCATTTTATTTTCCATAATATGCGCCAGTTTTTATTATCTATATTATGGCGTAAGAATGGAAGTTCTCAGCCCTTCAACTGCCCGGTGCCAGAGTCTATTCCTGGTTTAGACATTGACGTTTGTAGTGTTTTGGAATCCACTTAAGTAATATGTACCAGTCTAATTTGCCTTAGTGTAATAAATAAATAAATAAATAATAATAATAATAACAATAAAACTAGAATGTTGTGGCCACCGCTTGACTTTCTTCTATATTTTCCTATGCAAATTCACTCAGTAAAAATAATTTATTAAAATCATTATTTAATAAAATTATCTCCCATGATAATGCAGTACGATTTCCATATTAGAGAAGTAGTATAACACTAAATATCCAAAAACAAGTTAATTTTATTCTCGATATGGCAATTTTTATTTATTTATTTATATATTTTTTTGTTAAAAATGAAAAAAAAAAATCGATAACTTTATTTTAAATTATCGCATACTGACGGTTCAACCATTCATTTTAAAGGCATTGGCGAGCTCTTTTGAAAGATACCTATCATGAAAATGTATTCCCCTCGAAGGGGACTTACCCCCCCAGGGGGAGGCAATGTTCCTATATATACAATTTTTTTCCCTGTTGACTATCTCTATTATAAATAATTCTTTTAAATTTCCTAATGAATATTAAAAAATAATTCTTTTTATGCACATTTATACAAAATTTTGTCCTATACCACCATGTTAAAAATTTAGAAAAAGCGGGATGGCAACGCAAACTGTAAGACAATTTTTAACAAAAGTTGATAGATACTAATTTATATCAAGGTGTAACTACATACCAAGTTGTATGAAATTTTGTGCAGTAGTTCCTGAGATACAGTAGCCACAAAATTGTGTCACACACACACACACACACAGACAGACATTTTCTAAAAATGGTCAAATCGTGTTCTACAGCTCACAAAACGTTTAAATCCATCAAAAATCCGATATCGAAAATTTTTACGAATCCAATACTTTCTTTTATTGAATGTAGACAAAAGTAAATAATAAAAGACTGTAGAGGAGGGGAAAAAAAATGCATTCTGAGAAATATTGTTATTTGTTAAAAATAATAATTTTTCTCAGAGTGCATTTTTTTTTTTTTTTTTAAATCTTTGTAGGGTAGGTGCTCCAGTGATTGGCATGCTCCAGTAATTGACATCTATCCCGAAATAATTAATAAATAAGAAAAATAATAAAATCATATATTTTACATATAAGAATTGTAACATTTTATGTCAAACACTGAAGCATAGGGTGCTAATAAAATAACTGGTAAAATGAGTAACTAGCAGTGTCAAACACTGGAACATAAGGTGCCATTGACTGATAAAATGAAAAACTGGCAGTGTCAATGACTGGAACATTGAGTGGGTGTCAAATAAAAATTGATTAAAAAAAAAATGTTATCAAATGTATATATTTTAACATATATGTGATTCTGAATGTCTTTCATACCCTATGTACTAACTTAAGATTTCTAAAAATATTTTCTGATGACTAGAACATTAAAAACATCAGAGATTGCTCTAAAAGGGTCAATCACTGGTGCACTTACCCTACATGATTTCTTGGCTATTTTGTGATAGATTCTTATTTCTAACATAAAAATTAAAAAAAGTGATTTGTAATTCTGTAGTGCTCGCGTGTTCAAGTGTTTTCCTCTTCCGATCAATCTAATCTTTGAAAACATTTTGTTTTTCAGAACGAGGTCAGATGATTAAGATAAAGTTCCAGATGAAGGGCGGATTCTGAAATAATTAGGTAAAAGTGGTTCACATATCATGAAATTTGCATAAAGATGTTGCGATGATAGATGGGAAATGTTAAGAACATTAGAAACATTGAGAATAAATCTGAAATAGAAACAAGACAGAAAACACCTATTTAAGTGTTTGGACCTTTGCTGAATTATAAATTTACAAAAATATCTCAAATAAAAAAGTAATTATTTTATCTAGTCTGTTAATCTATGTATCTAGTCTGTAAATATCCGATAAATAAAAAATATTGGACAATTTCTTTTTTCAGTTTTGTAGAAGAATTTTACTTTAAACCTGAGTTCTTCTTCTTCTTCACATTTTTTTTTTAATTATTTTTTTTTTAATACATGTTTTGAATAAAATTAAGATAAATACCTGAAAATCGAAATAGCTAAAAAATGATGGTTTTGAAAGTAAAATCAATAAAAAGGTTAACCCTTTTCTTTCAAAAGGGAAAAAAAAGACTTTAATTGAAATTTACAAATTCATACTACATTCTATTGAATATTATACATTGATTGAGTATCATAACTGTGATGCAAAAATTATATATTATCTTTTTAAATCTAAAACTTTTATTTTTTAGATCTTAATTTAAAACTCACTTTTATGAGTACAAAATTATTACCTTTTCCTTTTCAATATTATCTTTTAGCCGTTAAATTATTCGTTTATTTATTTATTTTTTCAGCAAAAGTGTTTTCGAATTAGTGTGTGTACTGTCGGTAACAAAAGTGTCCGAACACAAGCAAAAATTCCTATGTAAAAAAAGTACATTTCATACGGTTTTGTTAAATAAATCCTTGACGAATCCTGTTCTTAGTCGGTGTAAGAACATGATTCGATAAGGATTTATTTAACAAAACCGTATGAAGCGTACTTTTTTTCCATAGGAATTTTTGCTAGTGTTCGGACACTTTTGTTACCGACTGTATTTTCTTTATCGAACATTTCGTTTGTCATATGGGTTTAATTTATATTTTTTATACAACAGCTTGTTATACTAATCCCAATTATACCCAGACTTTTCTTCTTGCAGGAATCTTTTTAACAGCCTACATTTTGGCTACCACTATTTATAATTTTTTTCTATATTCAATAGAAAAATGTATTTGCTTCGTAAAAATTTTCAACTTCCAGTTTTTGATGTATTTACACCTTTTGAGAGATCTCGATAACAGTTTGGTCATTTTAAGAAAGTGTCTGTCTATTTCACTGTGGGACAAAAACTTTGTAGACACTCTCGTTCAAGGACTAATGCACACAATTTCATATAAATTTATATAATTTTACATTTCAATATAAATTAAATTAATTAATTTATTATAAATTAATGCCCGCCAGATTTTTGTGAAAATTGCGCAGTTGATAGCGTAGCCATCTTGTTTTTCTATACTTTTTAATATGTCAATATAGGACAAAATTCGGTAAAAATATGCATTTTAGCGAATTATTATGGAAATAAAAAATAGTTAAAATGGTAATAATCAACTAGAAAAATGTTTTGTAAATGTAGGATCGTCGTTTATAATCGTTACTACCTGTGGTAAACAATCATTGGGAGTTGAAAATTTTCAATATGACCATTAAAAAAAAGAAATCTGGAGTGACTCCACTCGACTTTCCGAACATTGAGTAATTGACAGTTTTGTAGATAAAGTAAAGAAAGAGGCGTTGTTAAACAAACAAAAGAGAGAAAACCATAATAGAGAGTTTGAGTATTTTTCTCCATATATTACACGATGTTTTATTTAACGCTACTGAGCTTTGAGCCCATAGATCATAATGATAAAGAATTTTTCGTTGTGTCCCTGTAAAAACCTATAAATGCTAGATTCACCAAAATGCTTATAGTTAGTGCAACAGTGATTTATAATATTCATATAAATTTTCAGCTCAATTGAATGAGGCGTTTAGATGCTATCGCACTTTTAAAAATTGGGTCCCATAGGCCATAATGATAAAGAATTCTTCTTTGTGTCCCTGTAAAAAAAAAACTGTAAGTGCTAAATTCACCAAAGTTTATACAACTGGTGCAACTGTGACCTATAACATGTGTACAATTTTTTTTTTTTTTTTTTTTTTTTATCAGAGGCACAATTTATCTTAGTACGACAGGACTATTTTGTATATTACAAACTTTTTTTTTGTTGTTGTTTGTTTTTATCCATATAAATAATGTATGTGATAACTGCACACACTCTTACAAACTCAACGTTCGCATACGTTTATTGGAAAAGTTGCGTCTGTTGTCGTACGGTCTCTCGTCGTATAGTGTTTTGGATTAGTTCGTAAATCAAGGTCGGTTTCTGAATTAAAATCCCCCACCAATAAATAAACAAATTGAATTAAATTCAAATTTATTTATTTATTCATTTGTTCATTTTTATTTAACTGTATAAACGTGTGGGAAAAAAATAGCTCCATGATTTCTAATCTGATTGTCTGTTAATGAAAATGTTGCCTGAAGCATCAAGACGCATTTAAGATGCTTCACATGCATTGACGATTGTATTGACGCGTGCATTCATGGCACATGTAAGAAAAATGTCTAATTCGAACCTTTTGTTGAGTTTATTTTATCTAATTTTTTAACAGTTTGATTCCCCCCCCCCCTTAGAAATAGGAAACGTTTGTTTAACTTAATTATATTACTACTTATCAAACGAAAAAGTAACAATCGATTTTAGGTTGATTTCTTTAGAAATCGACCTATTGCAATCACTTCGTTTATCTATATATGGGTCATTCTCTGAAAAGTGGTCATTTCATGTCCCAGTAGTCTTGAGGGTATATTTTTAAAAGCACAAAAACAAAACGCTGTTTAAACTATCAATATTAGTTGGTTTTACATATAAACTGTTATTCTTTGGTTATTGGAATTCAAATATAATTTTTAAAATGCAAAATATCATTCCCTCACTGTGTCCCCATTCCCACATGTAAGTAAATAAAATCGTTTCTATAGTATTAAAGCATGTATATTTGGATTATTTGAATTAAAAATTTATTAAACATACTTTAATAAATATTTATCCATTATACTACATTTATATATTATGCAATGAAAGAAATTAGAAGACACTTTATTGTTGTCCCTGGAATTAGATATCATTCCCTCATCAAACTATAATCACACCCCTACTTTCTCCATTAATGACAGCCCGTGCTTTATATAAGTCAAACTTAATTTGTATAGCAGCAAAGTAAAAGCCATGTTGTGTTCTGTTCGAAACTTTTTACAATGAGTTGCATAAGGCTCTCAAACGCTAGATTGAAATACAGTATTTTTATTATACGTCATTCCCTCACTCATTATAAAGTTAACTAAAATAAATCAAATTTGCTTTTTTATGATATTATATTAATAAAAATATGTTTTAATAAATATTTAGTGTTTGAAAATATAACTAAACTTAATAATATTTTTATAAAGTAGTTTTTAGAAGAAATTTGTCATTCCCTCACAGTCATTCCCTCATTTTTCTAATTAATAAAAGTAATTGCTATATCAAAAATTATCAGATACAGTTTGGTTTATATTATTTTTTTTATTAATTGTAACATATGTGTACATGTACAAAAAAAAAAAAAAAAAAATTGGAGCAATTTTATTTGGACTAAGGTTTTATCTTTTTTACTTTTTTTTTTTTTTTTTAAATGCCCACTTTTCAGAGAATGACCCATATATATATATATATATCTATAATGAAAATTTTGTCATCACGATAACTCCCGAAATAATACTCGAAATCGAACCAAATATGGACAGTGAACTAATCTTATAAATATCTTGGATGAGTTCGTTAACCAAGTTGCTCCGACTGTTTGTTTTCAAGTGGCAGCCACTTGAAAATTTCAAACCGACATTGTAAAAAGCATATTTAAAGCAAGATTTGCTTGAATTTTGATGTAAATACAGGCCACATAAGGGTCTAAATGAAGTTTATTAATGAAGTTTATCCGCCATTTTTAATAAAGTGGCAGATATTTTAAGTTAAGCGGGACCACTTGAAATCAGCCTACCACTTGAAAATTTAAAATCATTATAACTTCCGAAATAATACTCCAAATCGAACCAAATTTGGACAGTGTCTTAACTTATCTTATAAATATCTTAGATGAGTCTATTAACCAAGTTGCTCCGCCATTTTGTTTTCAAGTGGAGACCACTTGAAAATTTCAAATTCAAATTTTAAAAAGCGTATTCCGAATTTGTGTGAAATTTGATGTAAATATAGACCACATAAGGGTCTAAATGAAGTTTATTAATGAAGTTTATCCGCCATTTTTAATAAAGTGGCAGATATTTTAAATTAAGCGGGACCACTTGAAATCACGCTACCACTTAAAAATTTAAAATCACAATAACTTCTGAAATAATACTCCAAATCGAACCAAATTTGGACAGTATCTTAACTTATCTTATAAATAACTTAGAGGAATTTGGTAACCAAGTTGCTCCACCATTTTGTTTTCAAGTGGAGACCACTTGAAAATTTCAAATTCAAATTGTAAAAAGCGTATTCCGAATTTTTTTTTTAATTTTGATGTATACATAGATTATACAAGTGTTTCAAATAACTTTATTAATGAACTTTATCCGCCTTTTTTAATAAAGTGGCGGATATCTTAAGTTAAGCGGGACCACTTGAAATCAGGCCACCACTTGAAAATTTAAAACCATGATAACTTCCGAAGTAATACTCCAAATGGAATCAAATTTGAACAGTGTCTTAACTTATCATATAAATATCTTAGATGAGTTTGTTAACCAAGTTGCACCGCCATTTTGTTTTCAAGTGGAGACCACTTGAAAATTTCAAATTTAAATTGTAAAAAGCGTATTCCGAAATTGTTTGAATTGTGATGTAAATACAGACCACGTAAGGATCTCACTGAAGTTTATTAATAAACTATATCCGCCATTTTTAATACAGTGGCAGATATCTTAAGTTAAGCGGGGCCACTTGAAATCAGGATCCCACTTGAAAAATTAAAATCACGATAACTTCTCAAATAATACTCCAAATCGAACCAAATTTGGACAGTGATATTATCATATAATTATCTTGAATGTTTTCACTGGACAACTTGTCCCGACATCTTGTTTCTAAGTTCCAGCCACTTGAAATCACACTGCCACTTGAAAATATGCCACACGATAACTTTTAAAATACTAAACTGATTCAAATAAAAGTTGGATAGTGAACTTATGGTTCAAATACCTATGGATAAGTTCACTTGGTGACTTGATCCGCAATTTTATTTCCAAGTGGCGGCCACTTGAAAATTTGTCATTATGGTAACTTTAGTAACACAGAATCAATTCGCATCAAATTTGGGTAGTGGATTTATCATTCAAATATCTCAGATAAGTTCGCTGGGCATCTCACTCCACTTTTTTTTACAAGTGGTGCCACCTGAAAATTTCTTATAACGATAATTTTTTAAATACTGATTTAATTTGAACTAGAACTGGACAAGGAACTTATACAAGTATACTGGATGATTTAGCTGGGCAAGTGGTTTTGCCATTTTGTTTCCAAGTTGCAGCCACTTAGACTGCCACTTGAAAATTTGCCATAATAACTTTTGAAACACGGCACTGATTTAAACCACAGTTGGACAGTGAACCTATGCTTCAAATATCTTGGATGTGTTTGCTGGGCGACTTGTTCCACTGTATTGTTTCCAACTGGCGGCCACTTGAAAATTTGTTATCACGGTAACTTTAGAAATACTTAATCAATTCAAATCAAAGTTGAAAATTGGATTTATCATTCAAACAACAAAAATCTAGAAAATTCACGTAACTCGTGAACCAATCACGTTATTGCGTCCATCTTTGGTATATCGATAATAAGTATTTTCTCGCCAAAAGTCGCCAAAAAAGTCGCCATGAGAGAAAAGTCGCCAAATTTGGCGCCAAATCTATTACCTGCGTTACTGGATCTTTTTAATGCGTTTTTAAGAAAAAATTAGGCTATTTTAATGCTAAAACAAACTAGAAATGCAGAAAACTAACATTTTTATCAACTTACTAAGCCTCTTTGAAAGAATTTCTACCAAAAAAAAATTATTTTCAAATTTGCAACGATATCTTAGATGAGCAACTTTGTCTGTCATTTTGATCGAAGTGGCAGTCACTTAATTTTTCAACGCGATGACTTTTGAGATTTTGAATTAATTCTAACTATATGTGTACAGTAGACTTATCTCCCAAATACATTTCATATATTTGTCAACTTAACCCCCCATTTTGTTTCCAAGCGCCGGCCACTTGAAAATTTTAAATTCACATAAAAGTGCATTTATGAACCGATTTGCTTAAAACTCCATATGTGCGTAGCCTATATCAATATTTTTACCAAGTGCATTTATAATTTCTAGCCGCCATTTTGAACAAAATGACGGCTACTTGATAAGGAAAAAGAAATCAACCTACCCTTCCGAATAAGCCGGAAGGACTTGTTTAAATATGTAACATTTCTTACAATTAAATACAATAATTGTTTTGCTAAACAATTAAAAAAAAAAAAAAAAAAAAAAAAAAAAAAGAAAGAAAAAGAAAGAAAGAAAGCAAATTTTTATAAGTTGATTTATTTTTCGACATAAAAAGAAATATATTTATTTTTCACGTGCAAATAAATCCATTTCCTTTCATATCGAAAAATGATGAAAGCGTACTTAATTTTTTTTTTTGAATCAACTTATTTTTCTTTTTTAATAATTGTAAAGTAAAAATGGGGTTTTTATTTAATATATTTTGAACCAATTATCCGATTGAACTAAAAAATCTAGATTCTTTCCTGATTAATAAGTGTACCAATTTTCATAGCGATTGGTTGAAGAGTGAATGACCTGGCATATTCAAAGTGAAACAGAGAAAAGATGACGATGTGAAATATATTACTGAAAGCAATAATCCGGCCTACTAATAAAATAATTTTCTTTTGTTTATATAGCTATTACCTTTTTGCAGTATTTTCTCATGGACTAATTTTTTATTTACTGAAAGCAATGAATATTTTCTTAATATTTTCTTGTAGCTAGCATAAAAATTATTGTTTCTCAATGTAATAAATAAATAAATGCATAAATAATAAAAAAATAAATTGTACCCTTAGGTATACTACAATGGCCAAAATGTTTTCAAACTGATTTTTATGTCACAGGTTTAACCATAACTTTAATCTGATTATCATGTTATTAATTTCAATATGTAATTTCTCTTCATCTGTTCATATTAAAATTTCAGGCGTTGCTGCCGCTGCTTAAAAATAATAAGCAAATAAATAAGCAAAATTAAATTAAAGGAGAAGGGGTAAAATATCTGTTCTATAAAAATATATCTACCTGTAGTTCAATTAATCATCAACATAATCAGAATGAATAAACAGGTCGAACTTAAAACTAAAAAAAAAAAAAAAAAAAAAACACTATCCATGCGATGAATATTTATTTATTTATTCATATTTTACAAAAATAGAGCATTCAGTTTTTCCCTTCGATATTGATTAACCTTTAATCTTTACCATCTTTGGTCTCTTCGAATAAAACCGAGCATCTGAAAAACATCAGTCAGAAGCAAATAGAAAAAAAAAATATATATTTTCTGGGAACACACAAATTTATTTCCCTCCTCCGAAGATAACATATAATCTTTTGGTTGTTAATAAGAGTTGTGAAAAAGTAATTACATTTCATAAAAGAGAGTCTATGCATTTTGTATGTCAATCGATTATTCATGTCTAACGTTTTCGTGTCAAGTGATTTCCACTGGCTACATCCGGGTAATGAAAAAAAAAAAAAAAAAAAAATGATTCAGGTACTAGTCACTCGTAACCATTTTTTAAGCTTTTGTTTTGCCACACGATAGTTGAGAAGCCTTATTTTCCAGTTAAAGAGATAAAAGAGAAGAAAAAGGGTTTGAATTACCGTGAGAGGAGAATTTTTTTTTTTTTTTTTTTTAATGATAACTATAACGAAATCGAATACTTTTGATGTGTTACGTATTTGAGTAAGGTGTAGTTGGTGTTAGAAAGGCAAAGCACAAGCGAAAAAGTCATCAAGAATACGCACAGGAATTTACTGACTTGACCTAGTGTGTAATTATTATTTATTTATTTATTTTTCACAATGACGCGGCACTTTTTTGCGACTTAGCATAGGCCGGGGAGGGGGGGGGGTCGCCGAAATTGATGACCATTTGTGAAGGAGCACCCAATGGGCGGTCATCTCTACCTTTAACAGGGACAACACATCCATGCCTTCGGGCCGCGGTAGCCAGTCGGTAGAGCGCCGGCCTCGTAATTGGAAGATTGCAGGTTCGGTACTCGAGCAGGCCAAAGACCGTCGTGTACACTAATGGTGGCTGGTGCACATAAAATCTGTCGTGGCTGCAATGTCCTCCATGTTCCCATAAAAAATTATACCTCTGGGGGTCACCGAAGCGGGAGAGCCATCCCTTCAGTGGAGGATCAAAATTGTGATGCCATGTCTCCGGACCACCTCTAGGGGTGCGTCCCAGACCGTCGCCAATTGCCCATCTGTGCAGCACTAGTGCGACGTAAAACCCATCCATCCATCCATGCTTTCTCCGGGATTCGAACCCAGGCCCAACCGCGTAGGAGTCAGGGACGCTAACCACTACACCGTCTGGGCGGCAGTGCGTAATTATTGAAAACGTTATTCTATTATGGATATATATTCTATCTACAAAGACAATCACTTCATTTCATACCGGAAAAAAAAAATTGAAAAAATAAACAATAAATAAATAAATAATTATTATTCACACAGATCTTTTCTTTCATCATTATATTATTATTATTTTACGGTAGTCACAATTTCGTCAGTTATGTGCAACGTTACAAGATAAACCATAACGATTACAATTATTTCATTTTACTGTCATCAATTATTAGTCGCTTGTGGGGCTAGCTAAAACAGTCACACTTTAGACCGCATCTACTGATTCATCAATGCATGTTACATAATATCTATATTTTTTTTTTATTCTGTAATTAACTATGTAGTTATTGACTTAAACCAAAATGCCACGCACAATTTTCAAAAATAAATGAATAAATAAAACAATAAGGAAATTTGTTAATCAAAGTCTATTATAGCTGAAATCACTTTTCACAAAGAAATTTAGGGTTCTATAGTCGGCAGCAAAATTATTCGAGCACTAGCAAAAATTCCTATAAAAAAAAATAAAATTATACTTTAAAAAAATTAAAGAACACGCTTTTATTGAAATGTGAACTAAAAAGCACAAAATATCTATCTTTATAGTATTAAATTGCAGGGTAAGAAAAAAAAAAAATGTGTGAATGACACACCATATTACAGGGTGATTATAAAATAATTTAGAATTAAACAAAAACCAATTTTAAAAAATCTCCTCTGACTGGGCTCGAACGTTTGACCTTTAGGCTCGTAGCCCGGAGCTTTACCTCACAGCCACAGCATTCACTTAGGGAAAGTCTTTTTTTACAATATAGATTTTTTGTTTGCTCCCAGAGCGGTTACAAACATACATACAAACATACATACAGGTGAAGCTAATAAAAGCATGTTAAGAAGGTACACTTAATACAGTTTTGTTAAATAAATCCTTGTCGAATCCTGTTCATAGACTGACTAAGAACACGATTCGACAAGGATTTATTCAGCAAAACAGTATTAAGTGTACCTTTTTTATATAGGAATTTTTGTTAGCGCTCGAATAATTTTGCTGCCGACTGTATATGAAGGTTGGTTGGTTGGTTGGTTGGTTGGGTTTTACGTCGCACTAGTGCTGCGCAGATGGGCAATCTGTATATGAAGGATACATTTCATTATTATCAACTTATAAAATCTATTATAAATGAAAAATACAAATTTTCAGAAACTAATTTCAGATGAAGTATTATTCGTGTGCTATAAAATTCAAGATGAAAACTTGGGTATTCTGTTTAAAATGGGGGGGGGGGGGGGGAATTATATGTTGTCTAAAACCGTAGTTGAATTTATAGTATAATTTGAATTTTAAAGTTTTGTTGCAGACTTTAATTTTACACAGATTAAATTACCATTTATTTTCAAATACACAACAAAATATTGTTTATTTATTATGGTATAATCAGCACTGAGTCTTCAAACGCCGGACAAACTGCTGCATTAAGGTCTATAATTGGAAACTGCTGTAATTGCATTTTCGTTTTTATTAAGGTTTGTAACACTTTTTAAAAATTTTTAAGAGTTATTATTTAAATTAGTCTCTTCCTGTCCCTCTGTCCGCTTTAAGCGTTCGTAAATATTTTTCAAAATTTTTTCAAAATAGTACATGTTATCCAAGTTCACAATGGCGCATACACTATTTAAAAGAGTACAAATAGCATAATTGGTTTACGTACAGGGACATTTTACTATGTCGACGAATATTGTTTAGGAAAGAAAATTAATTTCGCCTACCCATACTCTAAACAAAGTATTTTTTAAAGTTCGATTTTCCACTTTGGTTTTTTGCATAATATCACGTTTTAAGGTTCTCTAAATACGAAATTCAAATTTTTAGCGGCTGATCTGTATCTGTATCTGTTATCAGTATAACTTAAAAACAAATTACTCTAAATTCAAATTTAGTATTTTGAATTTGGTATGGGGTTACTGCTTAAAATCTTTTTCAGCATTGGCAAGTTTCAAGGTAAATTAATAGCAGCCATGAAATATTATATATATATAGTAATATAATATTATCAGTGCAAAAATTTGAAATTTAAAGGTGATTTAATTTCAGTATTTAAACAATTATTCTGATCAAAAACGAAGACCACCCAAATCAAACCAAAAAAGAAATAAAGTAAAATCTAAATGAATTATAGCAAATTGGAATGAGAAAAAAGCATTATTTGCATTCTAACGTTTTCAAGGGCCTGGTAGAATGAAAATATGCCAAAAAATGGATGTTTTTCTGTCACAAAGAAAGCAAAAGATAAGAATTTCTTTGTTCACAGGCCCGAAACACCCATAGTAAAACCAGAAAAAACGAAGATCAAAATAAAACACCTCACTATAAAAATGATAATCCAATAACCATTTATAAACGTAGATCAAAATAAACTCACCACTACAAATAATAACCAAAAATTACTTAAAAAATTATTATTGAAAAAGAGGCAACTCAAAGATATGAAAAACGAGACACATGTAAAAATTTAACAAGCAGATATAGTTAAAAGTACAGTTAGTCAGTTCAAAATAACAGTGAACATGGAGTAAAATAAAGAATTCACATATTTAATAAATGTAAGCTGTAGAAATGAACGGGGGATTGAGGGAGTCAGTACCCCCCTTCACAAAAATTATATGTCAAATAAAACTGTTCTAAACCTATTTTAGATTATTTTTAAATTAGATTGATCTTTATTACCTCGACTTATTGATCTTACGCCTTAATCTGTAGTCTGTTTTTATAATATTAAAATGCAAAGTCGTGTGAGTGACACACCAGACAATTTTAAATCTAAAACAGCGTGTGAAAAAAGATGGGCGCAACTGTCATTCGAAAAATTAGGTCTATTTCCCATACTAAAATATGGATTGGGGTTTAGCCCGCAGCCGTTTTCTGGTAAACAGAGTGAACAAAATTTTCACATCACAAGAAATTAAGGTCTTTCATTGACATGGACATGCGTTAAAGACGGTGGGTGCGAAAGTCATGCAGAAAGTAAATAACGAGCAATTTTAAATGAAACTAGAGTCTGTATACTTTTGTAATTGCTTTCTTTTTGTATCATAAGTAAATGAAAATTTTAGATTGAGTTATAATCTTGCGGGAGGGTGAAATGATACTATTTAACTGGTACTGGTTTATAATATTTTTAGAAATACATTTCTAACAAAAGAAAAAGAATGAATGTATATACATACAGTCGGTAACAAAAGTGTCCGAACACTAGCAAAAATTCCTATATAAAAAAAAATACGCTTGATGCAGTTTTGTTCAATAAGTCTTTGTCGAATCCTGTACTTAGTCAGTCTAAGAACAGGATTCGGCAAGGATTTATTGAACAAAACAGTATTAACTCTACTTTTTTATATATAGGAATTTTTGCTAGTGTTCGGACACTTTTGTTACCGACTGTATATATATATATATATATTTAAAAATATAGCTTGTAGATATCATTACCCGTGTATACTAAAACTCCATAGTAAAATTTATATTTACCTTTCACAATATTTTTGAAATGTTTGTAAACTGTATAAAAAAGAAGGTGAAAAAAGATGGAAGAATTTCAAAATTATTTTTTGTCTCCAATATAGGGGGGTGGGGGTGGGGGGGGGGGAACAATCGTAAAAATTTTAACTGTCACTCGAAAATAATGAAGATATAAAGTTATTATTCCTTTTTTATTCTTAAGGATTCTGTACATACTAGTTATACATTTCTAACATAACAGTTATACATTGCTCTCAGTATTTCCATGGCCGTCATGGTTGAATAGGCTGTGGATTATTTCGATCTCCGGCTTCCTGAAACTAAAGAAATTAACATTAATTGCTGTAACTTACAACATTATATACACAAGAATAAATTAATATGCAGAATAATTTTTATCAAGAGGTATCGGTCATTCTCTAGTAATAATAATCATTATGTAATATGTTTACACTGAAAAGTTATACATATCGTTTTCATCTAGAAAGAATAAATAGTCATTTTCTGAATTATTAAAGTAGAAATAAATTTCCGAGCTATGCGAATAAGGTAAACATATAAACTGAAATGTGGAAATGATTAAGAATTTCTAGCTTAGGTGGTGAAACAATACATTATATTATGAATCATTTAAATTGCGAAAAATTCTGACTTGCTTTCTAGAATTCATTCATAAACTAGAATTTTTTTTACTAAAACGCATCTCTTATGTTCACATGTATTTGCAGAGATTTTTAAATAAGTTTGAGCACTATAATATAAGAAAACACTCTAAGATACTAATAGTGGTTTCTAGACATCGGTAGCAAAAGGAATTACAATTTATAAAAATGGTAGGGAGTTATTTTTATTACGGTCACAGCTTGTTTTCCAGATATCAGTCACAAATGTTTTGTGTGTGTGTGTGCGTGTGTGTGTAAATATTAAGCAATCTCATGAAGATTGCTTTTCAAAACAATAAAAGGGCATTCAAAAAATTAAATATCATTGTAAATTGTCGTAAATTATTTGAAGATTTCAAAAATCTAAAGAGTGTCAAACATTGAAAAAATTTGCAAAAAATTTTCTTTCTAAAGAAAGCGAAGTGTGAATACACAATTTTTAGTAATATATATATATATATATATATATATATATATATATATATATATATATAGGTAACTATTGTAATGAATTTATGAGTTTAAAGATAAGAAAAACATAAAAATTTTTTGGGGATTTTATTTCATTTTATTCATTGATAATATATTTTCTTCGTTGATAATCTATCCCTGTATATATATATAAAAAAACCTATAAAAACGTGCCGTTAACTTATCATTTTATTACTATAAACTTTTTAATATTCTTATTTAAATAATTTACATAACTTTTTAAACTGTATGAATCAGTTACTATTCGAAAATGGAAGGATGACCAGCTGAGGCATCTTGTCGTGCTCCTTTTTTCGTTCTAGGTATTCTTCGTTCTCTTTATCTAATAAATTTTAAATTGATATTAAAAGCAATAATACATTTTTTTTTTTTTATATTGATAATAACAAGATATGTTTCATAGTGTAAAATATTTTGTACAGATTTAAGTAAATTGAAATTAGTAAAATCAACATTAATTATATGTTTCAGCCCGACCCAAATCTTTATCGAATTGAATAATAATAATAAAATAATAATAAAATAAATAAATAAATAATAAAGGATAATGATAGAGGTCAAAAGGAAACTTGTAATATATGTTGATTTTCTTAATTTAATTTCATTTTAATACATAATCTTAAATATATTTTGTAATATGAATTATTATGATCTTAAATACATTTCACACTATAAAGCACATTTTATCACTTAGGATTTGAAATTAATAATGCAATTAACAGTGCATTTTAAAATTTTAACTTTAATAAATTTTTGTTGAGGCAACAGACACTTAAAAAAAAAAAAAAAAAAAAAAAAAACCCTTTACCTCATAATGCGAAAATGTCTGTAATCAACCGCATTTTATATTTATCGCAATATATATAAATTAAAAAATAAATAAATAAATATGCTTAATTAATATTTTCATTTTAATGCCAATCTCAATTCAATTAGAACTATTTATTTTGCCGCAAAAGAATAAAAATATCTTGTAATATGAATTATTATAATTATTACAGTTGCGTAAAAGGATAAAAAATTGATGTAAGTACTAGAATTAAATGAATACGCAGCGTATAGGCTTGAAGTTTCATGAAGCTGGGAATAAAGTACAAAAGGCATATAACAATTTCTGCAGTTTTGACATGTCTTACAATTTCTTTCAGCTTCTTCCATCTATATGAAGGATAAACCGCGGTTCATTTCTTTTAACCTTGCAAAATGCATAAAATCTCTTAAGACAATAAATCGAGCTTTGTCTAGATGACGTCATGTCTCTGTAACAGACCCAGCATAGCAATGACCTAGTGACCGCACTTCTTGTAGTTTCCCCTCAAATTATGTTAGCCCTCTTTCGTACGAAGCTAAGTCTTTAAGTCTTTTTTGTCCGAATGTAGGTTACCTTTTAAATAGTATTCAAAATGCTGCATGTTGATGTCAAGCCTACATTAATATGTAAACATTGATTACCATTATTAAAACGAAATCGGACAGGCAAGTTTTCAATTAAGATGGATATTTCCAAAATATAACAGTCAAATGTGTATATCAATAGTTAATCAATGTGTATATCGATAGTGTTTTATACAATAGTTAAACAAATCAATGAGTGTGCTTTTTATTATATAGGTTTGTATTTTATATAATAAATAAAGTATAATGCAGAAAGTTTGCACAAATAACTGCATCAAAATACTCCCATTAAAATATTTTCGTTGTCCAGCCACTCCTGTCGCTAATACTTTTGCTTCGAAAGTTTCTACGAGAAGTTTCTGTAAAAAAAAAAAAAAAAAAAAAAAAAAAAAAGTAATAATAATAATAATAATAATAATAAATATAAAAAATTCAAAGAAATTCTATCATCGAATGCTTAAGAGGAAAAAAAAAATGATGGATGAAATGCTGTCTATGACAGAATTTAATTTAGTACGACAGGCACAGGACTACTTATATTTGTATTTTAACACCATTTCAATAAATAAATAAATAAATAAATAAATAAATAATAATAATAATAATCTATATAATATTTCTCTAACGTGGACCAATTTCAATTAATTTTTGGTGAAACGATACGATAGTAGTGAAATTAATAAAATAAGCGAGGATAAAAAATAATATTTAAAAATGAACAATGTTTAAGCGCCCGGACTTAGCTCAATGATCTGATAAGAAAACATGACGACATTTGTATGATGACATTATTTTATGGAAAATGTATATTTAAAAGTTATTTCTTCAGAACCTTTGCAAGCGTCATTTTAAACCTAGCAATGTTTTAAATATATAAACAAAATAGGAATTATCATCATAAATTGGCTTAAAAACACAATTATAAAATGCATAATCGAAATAGGTTTTATTTTTATTTATTTTATTTTATTATTATTTTTTTTTTTATCAAAAAATTATGCCAAATTAAATAAAATGTCATTGCATTCTTGGTGATAAAAAATTAAAAGGTGCTATATAGGGGTTCTTTACTAAAACTGTACAGTCGGTAACAAAAGTGTCCGAACACTAGCGAAAATTCCTATGTAAAAAAAGTACACTTCATACGGTTTTGTTAAATAAATCCTTGTCGAATCCTGTTCTTAGTCAGTGTAAGAACATGATTCAATAAGGATTTATTTAACAAAACCGTATGAAGTGTACTTTTTTTACATAGGAATTTTTGCTAGTGTTCGGACACTTTTGTTACCGACTGTACTGCCTACGGAATTATAAAAAGTGAGTCGTCAACGATGAATTTTATTTTGAAACTTTTCTTTGAATGACTCTGGTTTCACCTATTGCGCAATATTTATTTGGTTATAATAATAATTTGCCTTCTGGTAAATTAAAATTTTAATTAGGTGGTGAAACTGGTATAATATTTATAAGTTTCAAATTTTAAAGGTAAATAAGAAAAGAAAGTGCGAAAATTTCGCACGGGTTTGCTGGTAATAAATAAAATAAATAAGAGAATTTCAAAGAAATTCTGTCATCGAATGCTTAAGGTAAAAAAAAAAAAAAAAAAAAAAAAAAAAAAAACTATGGATGAAATTCTGTCTATGACAGAATTCAGTTTAGTACGACAGGACTACTTATATTTGTTTTTTAACACCCTTTCGTAAGTAATAATAATAATAATAGCAGGCGTTCAATAAAATTCTTAAACACATATTCAAATAATGTATTGATTTTTAATGCCAAATAAATTAATAAAATTTGAATGTATTAATTGTATAGTATCTTCCCCTAATTTCTTAGTATTCATTTACTAAATATTTTAATTAGTAAAATAACCTTAATAACAATTTCGTATTTATTATTAGTAATTAACAGTCTTGTACAGTTTTTTCTTTTTTTTTCTTTTAAGAATCCAACTTTTTATCTGCAATTGAAAAAAAGAATTCTAACAAACTTTTATTAAAACTACTTGGCCCAAAACTTTTGCAAGAAATTTTAAATTATCTGAGATGTACATTAGGTGTAATTAAGATGTACATTAGGATTTTCGGTTTTTAATACATATTATATATGTATATAATATTTAAACTAAATTTTATTTACTTATTAATTCATTAGATAAATACGTTTCCAATTAACTGTAGATTTAATTGCATTCAGCCTCCTCATGGCATCTCATGGCATAGGTGGTGTGTTTGTAATGTTTTCGGCGTGATTTGCAATTGTTAATGAGTACTTGTTTTGGTTTTATTAATTTATCTTAAGAATAATTTGATTATTCAGTTATTGGTGATTGTTGATAAAAAGTGTGTTTTCCCCTTTCTTTTTTCTTCTTTCTCTTTGAGTTTCAATTATTTTCATGTCTTATGGGTGAATATAGGACATAGAGTGCTATAAATGTTTCGCATTTTGCATACAGCACTACAGAAATATCACCCTATTTACATGCAACATTCATTCTATGCCCTTGATAATGTAATGATGTTGTGTATTTCAACCTCAGTTTGCTCATTCTTTCGTTATGTTTATTCAATTTTTCGACTTCTTCATGGGATACTTGGCTATAGCTGCTGAAACGTTTGAGAAGATTTTCAATATATATATATATATATATACAGGTTGTCTCATAAGTCTATAGACATTTTAAAAATTCATAACTACTGAATGAATTGATATAATTGAACGCGGTTTGAGAAAAAAATCATTTTTTTTTTTTTTTTTTTTTTTTTTTTAATATATATATATATATATATAGTTAAATTTTTTGTCGACGATAGTTAGACAAACAGTTAAACTTTTTTGCACGGATGTGAAAGAAAAATAGGCAAATAAAAGTCCTATAAAATGCACAATTTTCCTATTAGAACAGTTTATTTCTTATTTTGCCACCTACTTGTATATACATGAAGTTTCAATTGCGATGCTGTGCTGACTTGGTGGATTAAGCGTTATGGGTGAAGATGTTTTCCTTCAGGTAAGAACCGCCGACTCAAAGTTAGCAGTGTTCGTTTGCAGTAGCACAGCCAGAAAATTTCGGTAGGGGGGGTCCAAAAAGAAAAACTATAAAGCATGCAGGGCCATTTGAAACCTATTTTATGTATATGCCCTGACTAACTCTTAGGCATGTGGGCCCCTCTCCTTTAATGGGCCCACTCAGAATTGTATGCAGGTAGTCTGCAACGTAAAGACCTTTTATGCCACTGCAAGCGTGGCCCCTAGAAAAAGCTTGCCCCGGGGCTCCAGGTAGTCAAAATCGGGCCGTATATGTGAGTTTTTTTTTATAGCTGTCATGATTTAAAGTTTTAAAATTACAATCATTTTTTATAGAAATCATTGATCGTGTTTTCGTCCGATTTTATTTAATGAGGCCCACTATTATAAAAATCTGATACGAAGTTTATCCAGAAATTGGATATATTTGACAGCTCTTTAGAGTTTTAGTCTATGGGACTGATACAGGCAACAAATATATAGATGCACTTTGACATAAATTAGTGCCTATCAAATTTTGGGGGAAATTGTCCAACAGGTGGCGTTGTCATCCCACTTTTCTAAAATTTTAACATGATGGTATCGGACAAAATTACGTATAAATACGTAAAGATAATTATTTTTTAATAATCATTCTGAAATTAAAAACAATAATAATAATTGTAATAAATAATGATAGTTAACTGGGGGGGGGGGGGGAATTGTACATGTAGGAGCAATGCTTTCGCCTCTGGAGGGAAGTCCCCCCGAGTGAGGGGGAGTGTACCTTTCAAAGAAGCTCGTCCATACAATACCTTTAAAACGAATGGTTGAACCATCGACTTGCGATAATTTAAAATAAAGTTATCGATTTTTTTAATTTAAAAAAAAAAAAAAAACTTTTTTTTAAAGATGTCATATAGAGAATAAAATTGACTTTCATAGGATATTTAATGTTATACTATTATTTATTATATATTTAGGATGTAAATCGTCTGCAATCATCGTCGAAGCTAATTTTAATAAATTACTTTTGCTGGTGAATTTGTATAAAAAAATATATAAGAAAGTCATGCAATGGCCGCAACATGCTAGTTTTTTTTTTTTTTTTTTTTTTTTTTTTTCCATACGGCAGTTACATAAATAAAATATGAAAAATTTACATTGTGTATATAATTAGGAAAAGCTTAACAAGAAACCAACAAAATCTTGTATTGCTTGGCCATCATAAAACTTTCTTCCATATCATTCTGATGTATCTAGTTGTGTTTCTAAAGACTTGAACAGTTGTTGAAAGACTTAATAACTACCCCCAGTTTCTGCCTTGTTCTTCTATTTTTTTAAATTAAATTTTCTTTTTTTCAGCTTTCAGTTAATTTTTTGCGAGATTTTGTTTTATTTGAATATTTTGACAATTTCCCCGCAAACTTGGCCGACAGAAAATGCCGGTTTCGAACCAGGGCTTTCTCAAATATCTAAAAGCCCTCGTTCAAATCCAGGTCACGCTCTTCGGCTTCGCGTTTCGGAGTCTTCAGTGGCTTTCTCCAAAACTCGCGTGAACACGGGCTAGAATCCTTTGAAACGACTAAATGGAGGGTACACCAACATCAACACCAACCATTTATCCCTCTTTGTTTAGCGAGTTCCTTTGTTATAATTTTTATTATTATTATTATTATTATTATTTTCTTCCTTCTTTTTTATTGAATGATGTGCAAGAATTTCGTTTCCCCAGTAACGCATGATCAATTGCATATAATTTCACAAAATGTCTCATTTAGTTACATTGTGATAATTTGGAGCAAATAACATTATGAAATAATAAGTTTTCTACCATATTTTTTGAAAGATCTATCACAGAATCTATCACGTGGAATTTGCCGAATTTTATATCAGTGATACTTACGTTATAATAATAATAATAATAACAACAACAATGATATCAACTGTTGGTCTAACTTTTGTGTATATAGCTTAAGAAGTGTTGTTGCAATGCTACAAATTTTTTAAAACTATCTCTCAGAATCTATAAGATGTAATTGAACAAAAATAACTATGCCAGTAGTTTTATAAAAGTAACTGTTTTTTTTTTTTTTTTTTTTTTTTGGCGAAGGATGTACCAGAAAGTACTTTATTCATTATGTTTGAAAGATATAAATGAAAAATTTGTAATGACCCCCTTCATATCATAATAGTTTAATATTCAATTCAAATCCCAAACTGAAAAACTGTAAACTACAGTCGGCAGCAAAAGTATCCGAGCACTAACAATAATCCCTGTTTTAACTAGTATGTTGTGGCCACCACAAGACTTTCTTCTATATTTTCCTATATACATATTCAATCAGTAACAATAAAAAAAAAAAAAATTACGATTTTTTTTTTTTTGGTAAAAGTAATACATATTCAAACAGTAACAATATTAAAAAAAAAAAAAAAAAAAAAAAAAAAAAACGATTTTTTTTCTAAGTTTTTTTTTTTTTTTTTTTTTTTTTTTGTTAAAAGTAAAAAAAATCGATAAATTTGTTTCAAATTGTCACAGATTTATAGTTCAACCATTCGTTTTAAAGGTATTGACGAGACCTTTCGAAAGATACCCATCTTGAAAATTTAACCCTGCGGGGGGGTACTTCCCCCCCAGGGGGGAACCGGTGCCCCCACATGCACAAAATTGTTTTCGTAGTTAACTACTGCTATTATCAATAATTCATATTAATTTTACAATCACAAGTTTAAAATAACGCTCATTATGTACATTTATACGAAATTTTGTCCTATATTGCCATGTTAAAAATTTAGAAAAAATGCGATCACAGCGCCAGCTGTTGAGCTATTGATCCCTAAATGAATTCAGGACCAGTATATGTCAGGGACCAACTAAATACCAAGTTTGGTTAAGTTTCGTAAAAAAAAAAAAAAAAAAAAAATACGATTTTTTCTTTTTTTTTTGTTAAAAGTAAAAAAATCGATAACTTTTTTTCAAATTGTCACAAATTGATAGTTCAACCATTCGTTTTAAAGGTATTGACGAGATCTTTCGAAAGATACCCATCTTGAAAATTTACCCCTCCCGGGGGGGTACTTCCTCCCCAGGGGGGGGAACCGGTGCCCCCACATGCACAAAATTTTTTTCGTAGTTAACTACTACTATTATCAATAATTCATAATAATTTTACAATCACAAGTTTAAAATAACGCTCATTATGTACATTTATACGAAATTTTGTCCTATGCTGCCATGTTAAAAGTTTACATAAAATGCGACCACAGCGCCATCTGCCGGGCGATTTATCCCAAAATCTAATCAGACACTTTCCATGTCAGGGTCCAACTATACACCAAGTTTGGTTCAATTTCATTCATCGGTTCGTGAGATACGGTGTGACATACGAAATTTTGCGATCACAGCGCCACCTGCTGGACGATTGATCCCCAAATCTAATCAGCACCATGCCCCGTCAGGTCCCAACTATATACCAAGTTTGGTTGAATTTCATTCATTAGTTCGTGAGATACGGTGAAAAATACGAAAATTTGTCCTATACTGCCATGTTAAAAATTTACATAAAATGCGATCACTGCGCCACCTGATGGGCTATTGATCCCAAAATCTAATCAGCACAATGCCCCGCCAGGGTCCAACTATATACCAAGTTTGGTTGAATTTCATTCATTGGTTCGTGAGATACGGTGAAAACACTAAACCACAGACAGACAGACAGACAGACAGACAGACATTTTTTAAAAACTATCAATTCGTGTTCAGGACACCCCAAAACGTGTAGATCCGTCAAAAAACGGAGGTCGAAAATTTTCGCGAATCCAATACTTTCTCTATATTACATATAGAAGAAAGTAAAAAAGTACACTTAATACTGTTTTGTTAAATAAATTCTTGTCGATTCATGTTCTTAGTCAGTCTAAGAACATGATTCGACAAGGATTTATTTAATATAACAGTATTAAGTGTACTTTTTTGATATCGGAATTATTGGCTAGAGCTCGGATACTTTTGCTGCCGACTGTACATATCATTTTTCTCAAGGATAATTTTAAAATCCCATGCAACAATACAGTTAGTTTAAGTTTTCCTCACAATGGAAATGGCAAAAAAAAGTAATTAAATCACTTTAAAGATATTTACTTTCACCCACAAATTTTGGTTCAAATCAAAAGTTTATCCAAAACAGTAAGAGTTTCTTTTAAAATTAAGTGTTTTACTACCTATACCCCTTTCAGGATTTTCATTAAATTAAAATTGTACATAAATCTTAAATAGGAAAATTCGTTAAACATTATTTTAATTAAAAAAAAAAAAAAAAAAAAAAAACTTTTAGATTATGAAGCATATATTTATTCCTTTCTTTTTCTTTTTTTAGATCCAACCAAGAAACATTTAACTCAAGAGTCAGTTTTAAACTTCTAAATTTGTACATGGTTTGAACTTATTGAAGATGAAAAATGCATAATACGAGTATAATTCCTTACAATTATATATTTGAAAAAATATTAAATAAATAAGTGCATAAATAAACTATTTTTTAAGAAATACCAAATAAACTAGTATGTTGTGGCCACCACAAGACTTTCTTCTATATTTTCCTATATACATATTCAATCAGTAACAAAATATTTAAAAAAAAAAAAAATTACGATTTTTTTCTAATTTTTTTTTTGGTAAAAGTAATACATATTCAACCAGTAACAATATTTAAAAAAAAAAAAAAAAAAAAAAAAAAACGATTTTTTTTGTTTTTTTTTTTTTTTTTTTTTTTGTTAAAAGTAAAAAAAATCGATAACTTTGTTTTAAATTATCACAGATTTATAGTTCAACCATTCGTTTTAAAGCTATTGACGAGATCTTTCGAAAGATACCCATCTTGAAAATTTACCCCCCCCCCCGGGGGGGTACTTCCCCCCCAGGAGGGGAACCGGTGCCCCCACAAGCACAAAATTTTTTTCGTAGTTAACTACTACTATTATCAATAATTCATATTAATTTTACAATCACAAGTTTAAAATAACGCTCATTATGTACATTTATACGAAATTTTGTCCTATGCTGCCATGTTAAAAGTTTACATAAAATGCGATCACAGCGCCATCTGCCGGGCGATTGATCCCAAAATCTAATCAGACCCTTTCCATGTCAGGGTCCAACTATACACCAAGTTTGGTTCAATTTCATTCATCGGTTCGTGAGATACGGTGTGACATACAAAATTTTGCGATCACAGCGCCACCTGCTGGACGATTGATCCCCAAATCTAATCAGCACCATGCCCCGTCAGGTTCCAACTATATACCAAGTTTGATTGAATTTCATTCATTAGTTCGTGAGATACGGTGAAAAATACGAAAATTTGTCCTATACTGCCATGTTAAAAATTTACATAAAATGCGATCACAGCGCCACCTGATGGGCTATTGATCCCAAAATCTAATCAGCACAATGCCCCGCCAGGGTCCAACTATATACCAAGTTTGGTTGAATTTCATTCATTGGTTCGTGAGATACGGTGAAAACACTAAACCACAGACAGACAGACAGACAGACACACAGACAGACATTTTTTAAAAACTATCAATTCGTGTTCAGGACACCCCAAAACGTGTAGATCCGTCAAAAAACGGAGGTCGAAAATTTTCGCGAATCCAATACTTTCTCTATATTACATATAGAAGAAAGTAAACTAGTATGTTGTGGCCACCACAAGACTTTCTTCTATATTTTCCTATATACATATTCAATCAGTAACAATATTTAAAAAAAAAAAATGACGATTTTTTTTCTAATTTTACGAGATCTTTCGAAAGATACCCATCTTGAAAATTTACCCCCCCCCGGGGGGGTACTTCCCCCCCAGGGAGGGAACCGGTGCCCCCACATGCACAAAATTTTTTTCGTAGTTAACTACTACTATTATCAATAATTGATATTAATTTTACAATCACAAGTTTAAAATAACGCTCATTATGTACATTTATACGAAATTTTGTCCTATATTGCCATGTTAAAAATTTAGAAAAAATGCGATCACAGCGCCACCTGTTGAGCTATTGATCCCTAAATGTAATCAGGACCAGTTTATGTCGGGGACCAACTAAATACCAAGTTTGGTTAAGTTTCGTTAAAAAAAAAAAAAAAAAATTGTTAAAAGTAAAAAAATCGATAACTTTGTTTCAAATTGTCACAGATTTATAGTTCAACCATTCGTTTTAAAGGTATTGACGAGATCTTTCGAAAGATACCCATCTTGAAAATGTACCCCCCCCCCGGGGGGTACTTCCCCCCCAGGGAGGGAACCGGTGCCCCCACATGCACAAAATTTTTTTCGTAGTTAACTACTACTATTATCAATAATTCATATTAATTTTACAATCACAAGTTTAAAATAACGCTCATTATGTACATTTATACGAAATTTTGTCCTATGCTGCCATGTTAAAAGTTTACATAAAATGCGATCACAGCGCCATCTGCCGGGCGATTGATCCCAAAATCTAATCAGACCCTTTCCATGTCAGGGTCCAACTATACACCAAATTTGGTTCAATTTCATTCATCGGTTCGTGAGATACGGTGTGACATACGAAATTTTGCGATCACAGCGCCACCTGCTGGACGATTGATCCACAAATCTAATCAGCACCATGCCCCGTCAGGTTCCAACTATATACTAAGTTTGGTTGAATTTCATTCATTAGTTCGTGAGATACGGTGAAAAATACGAAAATTTGTCCTATACTGCCATGTTAAAAATTTACATAAAATGCGATCACAGCGCCACCTGATGGGCTATTGATCCCAAAATCTAATCAGCACAATGCCCCGCCAGGGTCCAACTATATACCAAGTTTGGTTGAATTTCATTCATTGGTTCGTGAGATACGGTGAAAACACTAAACCACAGACAGACAGACAGACAGACAGACAGACACACAGACAGACATTTTTTAAAAACTATCAAATCGTGTTCAGGACATCCCAAAACGTGTAGATCCGTCAAAAAACGGAGGTCGAAAATTTTCGCGAATCCAATACTTTCTCTATATTACATATAGAAGAAAGTAAAAAAGAACTTTAAATCTTATATTTGTAAATAAATTTAACTTTTTTTAATTAATGATTAATTTATTAAAATTCGAGATTAATTTTGTTTGAGTTTCTCCACATTCTGTTGATTTAGATCTATGTATTTAACTATTGATTTACAACATTTAAAACTAGACTTATCGTCCTTTTGAATGAGCCCAGGTCGCGCTCCTTTGTCTAGCCGTACAGTGTTTGTCGTTGTTTTCTCCGAAACTCACGTGAATACGGACTAGAACCATTCAGAAAGACCGGAGGGCATTCCACTCAGACCTAGATCCCTATAGAAGATAATCCGACTTAACCCTACTCCAATACAATTTTTCTGAACATTTTGTAAATTGGATTTATATATTAAACCATTTAAAACATGAACAGAAAAGTGCTTACCTTTTTTGTCTAAAAAAACAAATCAAAATCTGTAACTGGCTGAGAAACGAGAAGTCTTCTCCCAAACTGACCCTCGTCTATAATCCCTTTTTCTTAGAAATTCCAGATGTATGTAAACAAAGAAAAATTTCAGGAATACTTGCCAAGGGCGACCTGTGTGGGGTGTCGTCTGGTCTGAAGAATGAATAATAGCGCACAACACATGTTGCCGCAAAGCCGACATAACGCGAGAGATCAAAAACAGGGATTTCAACTCCAATTTTAAGAGATCATTGTTCCCATGTTTCCAGTTTCAAAATAATTTGTCACCTTCCGTGAAAAGGTAATTTAGTGCTTTGACGCTAGAATCAGATGTTTTCTGAAAACTGTTAGACCCGAGCTTGCCGAAAAACATTCTTTCAAAAAAGGATAATGTAATTCGTCCCTAGGATACTTTCTGAAGAAATTTAAGTGGAAATCAAGAATATATGTATTGTGAAACAATTTTGCTAGCATACTCATATATAGGGTTAGAGTGGATTTATGAAATATATACCATGTTAATTTAATATGTTTAAAGAGAAGAGAGAATGTAATAAGACAATAAGGCTTTTATAAAAGAAAAAATCTGGAGTGACTCCACTCGATTTTCCGAACTTTAAGTAATTAATGACTGTATAAATAAATTAAAGAAAGAAAAGTCGTTAAATAAACAAAAATGAAAATTATAATACGAGTTTGAGTATACTGTTTAATTTTACACTATTTCTCTTCAAATAATTTGAGCCCATAGATCATAATGATAAAGAATTTTTTGTTGTGTCCCTGTAAAAATCAATAAGGGTTTCACTCACAAAATCAATACAGTTCGTGCGACTGTGACCTATAATATGTGTACAAATTTTCAGCTCAATCGAATAAGGCGTTTAGGCACCATCACACTTTAAATAATTTGAGCTCATAAGCCATATACTGATAAAGAATTTTTCGTTGTGGTGTCCCTGGAAAAAAACTACAAGTGCTAGATTCTACAAAATTCCTACCCGTCGTGTGACGGTGATCTATAATATGTATATAAATTTTCAATTCAGTCCAATAAGGCATTTAAACGCTATCGTACATAAGTAATTTCTACCCATAGGCTATAATTAGAATTTTTCTTTGTCTCCGTAAAAAAAAAAGGGCTAAATTTACCAAATTCATTTGGGTTCGTGCTACGGTGACCTATAACATACGTATCAACTTTCAGCTCATTTGAACTTAGTCCCTATCGTGTTCACTCACATATATCGACTCACATTACAAAGCCGTTATCGCACATAAAAAATTCGGGCCCATAGGCTATAATGATAAAGAACTTTTCTTTGTGTCATTTTAGTAAAGCTGTACGTGCTAGATTCACCAAAATCTACACTGTTTGTGCGATGGAGACCCATAACTTGCGTATAAATTTTCACCTCTATTGAATAAGACATATAGATGCTTATAAGTTCTATATTTTAATTCACTAAAGATTTTTTCTGAATTTTGTTATAACTATTTAAATTTATGCCTCCACCCCTTCTTTTTTTACTAATTGCGAGACTCTGAACGGTTTACCGTGTTTTGGGGGACGCCCTGCTTCCTGTCCGCAGTCCGGACTTGTCTCGTCAACGCAGACAATAGCTTTCTCTGTTGCACTTTGGATTTTTCAAGGAGTTAAAAATTTTATTTTATTTTATTTTATTTTTTTAACTCCTGGTGCTTCACTCTGAAAAATCTCTGCTCACGCGTGGAATAAAGCACTCACGTTGAAGTTGACTTTAAAAAAAGTTGGGGCCATAGGACATAATGATAAGAAATTTTTCTTTGTATCTCTGTAAGAAAAAAAAAACTATAAGGACTAAATTCATCAAAATCAATAGGGTTCTTGCTAAAGTGATTTATAACATACGTACACACTTTCAGCTTATTGAAACAATGCTTTTAGATGCTATCGTGTTCACTCGCAGGCACACACATACATACTTACATACATACATCACCGTAAATATAGCAAAAATGAACTTAGGGAACCTCAAATCGTGTAGAAAATTCAAACTTCAAATTGTTGCAGTCGGATTATTTGGCATAATTACAATACTTTCTTTACATACGTATGTTTGGAAAGTAAAAATATGTCGATTTTTCTACAAATTTCTAGTCAAATTTTTATACGTAATGCCAGGGCCTGCTCGACTTCATGTAAGGCCTGAGGCACACATGCTTTCTTAGACCCATGCCAGTACTTGACGATGTGAAAATAGTTGAAAAAGTGACCAAAATTTTTGTACACAGAACAAATAGTGATCAAATAATCAAAAAAGAAATTAGTTTTGGGGCCCCCTACTATTCAGGGTCAGGGGCCCGGGCCCCACATGCCACTGCTATAATCAGGCCCTGCATAATGCATAAATTTCCGAATAAAAAATCTTAGCTCATAGGGGGGGTCCGGACCCGCTGGACCCCCCCCGTCGCTGCGCCACTGTTCGTTTGCAAAGTGTAATTTGTGGTGACGACGGCACATAGAATAGGATTTATATGCCTGTAAGCATTTGCATGCGATTAAGTACAGTTTTCCATGAAAATGTGTGATTTGGTCACGCACAGTGCCCTCTATCGACAATAGCTTAATTATTATATTTTCTTTACAAAAAAAAAAAAAAAAAAAAAAAAAAAAACTTCACGAGAATGATTTTTTCGCAAATTCTATCAATTCATTCAGTAGTTATGAATTTTTAAAATGTCTACAGACTTATGGACAATTTTTATGTAACAATCTTTTATTCATTAGGAAAAAAAAATGCAAAACAGAATAAATTACTTAATGCAATTAATATATTTTTTAGAGATTTTTACTTTCTTCTATATGTAATATAGAGAAAGTATTGGATTCGCGAAAATTTTCGATCTCCGTTTTTTGATCGATTTACATGTTTTGGGATGTCTAGATTACGAATTAATAGTTTTTAGAAAATGTCTGTCTGTCTGTCTGTCTGTCTGTATCATTTTTTTGTGGACGCTGTATCTCACGAACCAATGAAGGAAATTTAACCAAACTTGGTATTTAGTTGCACCCTGACATAAACTGGTGCTGATTAGATTTTGGGATCAATCGCTCAACAGGTGGCGTTGTGATCGCATTTTATGCAAATTTTTAACATGGCAGCATAGGACAAAATTCCGTATAAATGGGCATAAAGAGAGTTATTTTACACTTGTGATTGTAAAATTAATATGAATTATTGATAATAGTAGTAGTTAACTAGGAAAAAAAAAAATTGTGCATGTGGGGGCATCGGTTCCCCCCCCCGGGGAAGTAAATTTTCAAGATGGGTATCTTTCGAAAGGTCTCGTTGATAATAGTAATAGTTAACTGGGAAAAAATTTTGTGCATGTGGGGGCATCGGTTCCCCCCCCCACCGGGGGGGGGAAGTACCCACCCGGGGGGGCAAAGTTTCAAGATGGGTATCTTTCGAAAGGTCTCGTCAATACCTTTAAAACGAATGGTTGAACCATAAATCTGTGATAATTTAAAACAAAGTTATCGATTTTTTTTACTTTTAACAAAAAAAAAAAAACTTAGAAAAAAATCGCAATTTATATTATTATTTTTTTAACGAAATTTAACCAAACTTGGTATTTAGTTGGTCCCCGACATTAACTGGTGCTGATTATGTTTGGGAATCAATAGCTCAACAGGTGGCGCTGTGATAGCATTTTATCTAAATTTTTAACATGGCAGCATAGGACAAAAATTCGTATAAATGTGCATAATAAGAGTTGTTTTAAACTTGTGATTGTAAAATTAATATGAATTATTGATAATAGTAGTATGTAACTAGGAAAAAAAATTTCTGCATGGGGGGGCATCGTTTCCCCCCCTGGGGGGAAGTACCCCCCCGGGGGGGATAAATTTTCAAGATGGGTATCTTTCGAAAGGTCTCGTCAATACCTTTCAAACGAATGGTTGAACTATAAGTCTGTAATATTTTAAAACAAAGATATCGATTTTTTTTACTTTTAACAAAAAAAAAAAAAAAATCGTACTCTTTTTTTTTTTTTTTTTAATATTGTTACTGATTGAATATGTATAGGTAAATATAGAAGAAAGTCTTGTGGTGGCCACAACATACTAGTTTTTTTTTTTTTTTTTTTTTTTTTTAACGAAATTTAACCAAACTTGGTATTTAGTTGGTCCCCGACATAAACTGGTGCTGATTATGTTTGGGGATCAATAGCTCAACAGGTGGCGCTGTGATAGCATTTTATCTAAATTTTTAACATGGCAGCATAGGACAAAAATTCGTATAAATGTGCATAATAAGAGTTGTTTTAAACTTGTGATTGTAAAATTAATATGAATTATTGATAATAGTAGTATGTAACTAGGAAAAAAATTTTCTGCATGGGGGGCATCGCTTCCCCCCCTAGGGGGGAAATGCCCCCCAGGGGGGTAAATTTTCACAATGGGTATCTTTCGAAAGATCAGGTTGATAATAGTAGTAGTTAACTAGGAAAAAATTTTTGTGCATGTGGGGGCATCGGTACCCACCCGGGGGGGCAAAGTTTCAAGATGGGTATCTTTCGAAAGGTCTCGTCAATACCTTTAAAACGAATGGTTGAACCATAACTCTGTGATAATTTAAAACAAAGTTATCGATTTTTTTTACTTTTAACAAAAAAAAAAAAAAAAAAAAAAAAAAAGAAATCGTACTTTTTTTTTTTTTTTTTTTTTTTTTTTTTTAATATTGTTACTGATTGAATATGTATAGGAAAATATAGAAGAAAGTCTTGTGGTGGCCACAACATACTAGTTTTTTATATATATTTTCTTTGAAACATAAATTTTGAAAATAAAGTTTTTCGTACATTATAACTGACTAGTTATTTTATTTCATTTTTATTTTTATTCGATACTTAAATTATCTGAAATAAAAAAATGTTTTGAACGTAATTTTGAAAATACTATACTTCTTGAGAATGGAATTTTTTTTATAAATGTGCAATTTTTGAACAAATAAATAGAGAATATCTTTAGGAACTAAAGAAAATTTCTTTTACTTTTAAAGAAACAAAACAAAATAAAACAGTGCATATATATCCATATATAAACATTTTTCAAAACTGGAGATATTCAGATATTGTTCTTTAAGTTTGTTCATCCGTTTTAAGCTATGTTCTGCATTTTTTAAGCAAATATTATCAAATAGTGCAGATAACATTCCCTGGTTTCCCAATTAGAAAGCAACAAACAATGTAATGTATTTCTAGTTTTATCGCCTTCCGTTTCTCTTTCTTAAATTATTTTTTAAATGTGTCATCCATATTTGGAACACATTGTATAAACATTCAAATAAATACGAACTTATCTCATTATTTTGAATGTTCATTATTCAATACTTCTAGAAACATACTTTTTTATTTAAATTCTTGAAAGTAAATTTCGAAAACCTTACTTTTGAATTTTATATTTCCAAATAAGTAAATAAATAAAATAAAATAAACTTCATAATCTGATCAAATTTCAGCCCAGATAAAAATCTTCTCTTTAACCTAACCTTTTCATTCATCAATAAAATAATGATAACAAAAGTAATTTTAAGATGTTTAATGCAATTAATGTATCTCTTGAAAGAATGTTTTTCTAATTTCGTTTAAAAATAAAATAGACTTTTTCGTCCTTTCTTGCCGACTAGTTATCGTTTTATTTTATTTTTATTTTATTTTTTATTTTTATTTATTTTTATTCATTTTTATGCATTTGTTTTTAATATTTTTATTTATCATTTTATGTACTTAGTTTCAAAAATAGTTGCGGCAGTTTTTTTTTTTTTTTTTTTTTTTTTTTTTTTAACAAATTCAATAATATTTATAAGATAGTTTTTTATTTTATTTTATTTTATTTTATTTTTATTTATTTATTTATTTTTGACGAGATTGTGAACGATTAGTATTTAAGCGTTCAAAATTAAAGCAATTAGATTTTTCTCGTTTTCTTCTTTTGAGCATAATTTTTATATAAATAAACATATGAACATAAAATTTCGATAGCATGTTCATTATCATATCATTAATCGAATTTTATATAACTTTGGCATAATTAATAATATTTAAACTAATAATTATTCAATTTTCCTCAAAAGTAAGTTTTGGAAAAAATGAAAAATTTCAACAATGTGAGAAAAAAAGATTTAATAAAAATTTATCATAAGGATGCATTACATGTAGGTGATGAGAGAGAGGGGCCTATGCATTCATGTGTTACTTTAAAACCGGATTTTTCTTCCGGTATTCACTTTTCTGTTTCTTCTTTTTCGCATAGAAATTACTTTTTAAAAATATACATACAAACACGAAAATTTAATTCGATATATATTATAAAATGATTTATCGATATTTTTATTATTTTGGTGGTTTTCATAGTTTATAAATTAGTAATTATATTTTTTGAAAAAATCCGTTATAAAGTTAAAAAAAAAAAAAAAAAAAGGAATACAGAGAAAAAATCGGGATTCAGTTTAACATTTGAAAGCATGTGCGCCTTCATCTATATGTAATACATCTTTAACACCATTTTTAAAATTGTTCAATTTTTTTTTCTCCAAAAACCTACTTTTGAGAAAAATTGAATAATTATTAGTTAAAAAATTATTATTTATGCTATTGTTATACAAAATTCGATAAATGATATGATATCGAACATGCATTCCAAATTTTATGTTCATATATTTATTTTCTTAAAAGTTATGCGCAAAAGGAGAAAACAAGGAAATAGTTTTTTAATTTTGAACGGCAGTGTAAAAAAAGGTAATACAATGCAACTGATAATGAGGTTCAAAATGATCCACTTTCTGTCTGAAAGAGAAATAAATTAATGACAAGTAAAATATCCAGGAAACACGGAAAGAGGCTTTTAGCTTTTCCTAATTAAATAATTTGTTTTATTACAATAATTCAGTACGATAGAGTGTGGCATGCGGTACGAAACATAAAAGCAGTTTTAATATAACTATTTCAGCTAATTATTAGTTATAGTGACTTTTCTTTAATTCTATAAATAAAGTTTTTCATATCGTGTTAATACAGAAGTTCTTTTTCTTCTTCTTCGATATTTCTGTTATCAAATTAAAAACGTTTACTAAAAAATAAATGATAATAATAATATTATTATTATTACATTTTTCTATATCTATTAAGAAATAAGCATTTTATAAATATTTTTTATAAATATTATTATTATTTTAAAACAAATCAATGAGAAAATAAACTGAGTAAATAGAGGAGCTAAAGAAAATTTCTTCTACTTTCACTCTTTTAAATATTTAAGAAAGAAAACAAAACATACACATACACACACACACACACAAAAATAATAATAATAATAATAATAATAATAATAATAATAATAATATAGCAAGTCTTGCTTATAATAAGCCAGTTGACGAAATCCCGAATTTAACAAGAAAAATAAAGTACTTTGTTTGGCATAATGTTATAAATCTATTAAATATGTTATTTTATTAAACAAGTTTCTTTCTTTCTTTTTCTTTTTCTTTCTTTCTTTCTTTTTTTTTTTTTTTTTTTTTTTTTTTTTTTTTTTAAATAGTTTGCTCGGATATAACAAGGCAAATGAATATGGAAGCGCCTAATAATCATAGAAAATATATACAAGTGTTGAAAAATGAGACCGCACTGTTTGCCTATAATTTTGCCATTAACTATTAAATAGTAAAAATAAACATTTTTTAAAGTAGAGTGCAATATTAAGCTCAATCGAAAAGTACTAAAATAGTGTACTCTGCATTGGTGATATCGTAATGGAAACTGAAAAAACCCAGGAACGGAAAAAAATTAAGTGATTGTAATGACTTGGAATTGGAGATTATGTTTAACACATCGACGTGGGTTTGTTCGTCAGCGTTATTACAAAAACTTAAACAACTTGTCAAAACAATGAAAAATACAAATAATAAAACATTTATAGCCTTTTGACTTGGCACCACCCCTGAAGGTTTCACATAAATACTTATATTTCCATTCAATATTTATAAATTAAAGTACATTAGAATTGTTCAATAAAATATATACTGTATATTCAGGCAACATTTTTTATGGTTTTTGATATATTTTTTACAGATTTGAAGTCTTTAAATTGCTTTTTCTCAGTTTAAATTTTTTTCGTGTGAATTCATGATCTTCAAAATGCTAGAACATCTACAGGTATGTAAGAAAAGAAATAACATTTTCTATTTTATTATTATTATTATTTTTTTTTTTTTAATGTTTAACCTTCTTAAAAGAATTCGGGATAGATTTTGTATTATCTTAAAAAAAAAAAAAAAAAAAAACAGGTATATATATATATATATATATATATGTATGTGTGTGTGTGTGTTTGAATTAATTCATAGCGTTTTCTAATAGATGGAGTGACAAGTGGCATTTTCCAATAGATGGCGTGACTAGTATTCCCCGTAAACCTACTATCATTGAGCATCGTTATTAGTATATGTCATTTGGTTGAAGCGTAAATAACAAAATTTTTTACTTCATCGAATATGCCTAACTTTGTGCCGGATAAAGTGTTTTTGCGGGGAGTTCTACTACATTACTTTAACATGAAGAAAAGCGCTGCCGAAAGTCATCGAATTTTAGTGGAAGTTTATGGAGAGCATGCACTAGTTCAACAAACGTGTCGGAAATGGTTTGCTCCATTTAAAAGTTGAGCTGGAAGACAAGGAACGACCTGGGTAGCCGAAAAAGTTCGAAGATGAAGAATTGAAGTCATTGCTCGATGAAGATCCATGCCAAACGCTTCAAGTTTTAGCTGAACCTTTAAGAGTTGACTTTTCAACAGTCAGCAAACGCCTGAAAGCCATGGGAATGATCCAAAAGCAGGGAAATTGTGTCCCATACGAACTGAAATCTAGAGACATGGAAAGGCGTTTTTTGGAAAACCGGTCAAAGCCTACATCGAAACGACCAAATGGGAGGTCCTACCTCATCCGCCGTATTCTCCAGACATTGCTCCATCTGATTGCCACTTGTTTCGATCGATGAGCCATGGCCTGTCTGAGGAACACTTCACTTTTTATGAAGATTGTAAAAAATGGGTCGATTCTTGGATTGCCTCTAAAGACGATTCGTTCTTCCTACGCGGAATCCGTATGCTGCCAGAAAGATGGGAAAAGGTAGTGGCTAGTGATGGTCAATACTTTGAATAATCTATTTGTAATTATTTTTGCACAATAAAGCCTCAATTTTCGAAAATAAAAAAACGCTACGAATTAATTCAAACACTCAAAAAAGAAAAAAATGTAACAAAAAATATCCCCCCCACCCCCAAATTTTTACACAGACATGCACTTTTTAATTTTTTTTTTCTAAAAAATTAATTAATAAATTTCGAAATCCATCCCTCATTCACTCATGTAGGTTCTATTAAACATCCAAAAATGTATTCAGTCTTTTCTTAATTATCTGTAGACGTTTAATCATTCTGAAGATCATGAATTCATGAAAAAAATTCAAACTGAGAAAACGCAATTTAATGACTTCAAATCTGTACAAAATGTATTAAAAAAAAAAAAAAAACATAAGAATTAATATCTAAATGTACATTTTATCAAGCAAAACCTAATATAATTCAGTTTTATTAAATACAGTAAAGCATCCATAATACGGAATTCTATAATCCGGCAGCACCCATAAACCGGCACTAATAACTTTTTTTGTTTTTTTTCCCTCCGACCGAAAATCGTAGTAATACTCAAGTTGTTATTCACTGCATGCTTGCCAACTTTTATGTATAGTTCGTAAAGTTTACGGATTTTCATTTAATTTTATTGATTTACGGACTAGCGTGAATTTTTTACAGATTAATCAGGATGATGGCCAAAATTACGAAAAAGAACAACGAAATTTTTATCTCGCAATGACAAATCCAAAAGTTATTAATAAAAGAGATCGCTCCTATTCCTGATACCGAAAGTCAAAATAAACACGACCACCCGAAATCTCGTCAACAGTTTTTTAGAAAGACTTGAAAAATATGATTTTATCAGCGATAACCAACTAATGAACGTGCATATGTTAATCAGTCAATGACAAACTGAAAAACAAGAAAAAATGAAACAAATGAAATTGACTGACCTATTTAATAGAATGTAGCATTGTCAAATTCTGGATTATTTTATTTCTTATTAAGCCAGTATTAATATCAATTTATTATTATTATTATTGTTTGTACAAAAATAAACTGTTTTAAAATTGTTATTTTAAAATTTTTAATTTATTTCAAACGTTATTTTAATAACTTTCGTTTTTGATAAGGGTTTGCACAATTTTTTTAAAAACTAATTAAAATGAAATATTTCTTTAGATGCTATGACTGATATATGATTTCGATATACATTTTCAGAGCTCCTATAATCCGGAAAATTCCGTAATCTGGCAATGTCTATATCCCATCGATGCGGGATTATGGATGATTCACTGCGTTAAATGGGAATGTAAACTGTTATATAAAACGTTCGGTGGTACGAAGTCAAGGGTTAAGTCCCCTTAATTTACGACAAAACTTAAATCAAGCAAAAATCTGTAACGTCAAACAACTTTGGAAAAATATTCATTTGATTTTGATTAAAGATTAACAAAAAGATTATAGAGTAGGTGCTCCAGTGATTGGATGTCCAGTAATTGATATCTATTCCGAAATAATTAATAAATAAGCAAAATAATAAAATCATTTATTTTACATATAAGAATTTTAACATTTTATGTCAAGCACTGGAGCATAGAGTTCTAATAACTGGTAAAATGAATAACTAGCAGTGTCAAACACTGGGACATAGGGGGCCAGTTACTGATAAAAGGTAAAACTGACAGTGTCAATGACTGGAACATTGAGTGGGTGTCAAATAAAAATTCATAAAAAAAAAAAAAAAAATTATCAAATGTATATATTTTAACATATATGTGGTTCTGAATGACTTTCATACCCTATGTACTAACTTAAGATTTCTAAAAATATTTTCTGATGACTAGAACATTAAAAACATCAGAGATTTCTCTAAAAGTGTCAATCACTGGTGCACTTAACCTACGAATAAAATTTTTTCTACAAACATTAATTTGGATTTAAAGAGCATTTTTCCGAGTTTACAAGGTCTTTACTCCTCTTTAAATACTGGGAATACTCTAGATTAATACGTAAGCATTTTTCAAAAATTAGAAATACTCAAGGATTTTTTAAAATTTGTTCATCCATTTAATTTTATGTGCTGCATTATTTAAGCGAGCAATCTTATTGTATAGATTTAGCGCAGATAGCACTCTCCGGTTTCCCAAGTAGAAAGTAACAAATGATGTTCGAGTTGTGTCACCTTCCGTTTATCTTTCGTAAATTATTTTTTTAAATATGTCAGCCATATTTGGGACATTCATATTCAAATTATTCAAAATTTACTCATTGTTTTGAATGTTAATTATTCAGTAATTGTAGTAACATACATATTTATTTAAATCCTGGTAAGCAAATTACAAAAAACTTCATTTTGCAACTTGTATCTAAAAAAAAAAAAAAAAATTTATAAGCCTAGTCAAATTTCAGATTTAAAAAAAAAAAGTTAAAGTAGATTTTTTTTAAAGATATTTTTTACTACTATTTCAGAACTTAAACTTTTCCTTTTTAATAGAAGAAAAGTATTTCAAAAGATTACCTTCTTCAAATAAAGGTACTAAATCTTGAAAATGGGGGAAAATTGAAATTTCAGTATAGTGCATTTTATTACAATATTTCACATTCTGTGATGAATTTATTTATATTTTCCTTTAAAATATATTTAAGCAGATAATGAAAGACTAAAATTTTTTTTAATAAACATTATCACTTTTTTATAATAATAATAAATCTTGAGGTAAGAATGAAGGCAAATATAATAATAATAATAATAACTAAAGTAATTTTAAAGAGTTTTATTTAGCAAGAATCATTTGTTGTAACTCTGCCAGCCGAAGTAGCATAACAATTTTTAACTCATATTACAATTCAATCTGATTATAAACGTGAATTCGAGATTATTAACACTTTCGTGACCGCTGACGTAAATTCACGTCATTTGAAAATCTGTAAATCCGCTAGTAGGCGTTTCTTTCGCAATTTGTATGCTGTTTATTTCTTAAGTATACTCCAATATTCATATTTTCCCTGTGACATATACTACGGATAGAAATACTTTTATTAGAAAGAATATAATTATAATGTATATCTATTTGTAATATAAATGCAAATACAGAAAATTTTGTTCTGAAATATTGTAACTTGGGAGAATAACGCCTACAGGCGGACTTTACCGTCAAAAACACAAAAACATGCGGTCGCGAAAGTGTTAATATATAGAAATAACGTATCAATAAAACATTTATTAGTCAACTCGAAAAATATACATTAGCTCTAGTTGGTAAATTATATATATATATATATATATATATATATATATATATATATATTAAGAAAAAAAAAAAGCCCATTTTTTGTTTTTCAGAAGTTTTTTGCCTTCTTTATAATTATAGGGAAAATATTTTATAACGTAAACATTCATAAACTTTTACCACAAAAATGCAAATTAAACAACACAGATAAAATATATCAGTACTTTCGTCTATTTAATTGTATTATATGTAGATGACATTATATATCATTGAACCTTTTAAAATATAAATGATTTTTTTTCTAATTTATTTTTAAACAATAACTTTAACTATAGCATCATATTGTAGTACATAGAAAGTAAAGCAGGAAAAAAATAAAATAAATTTGTGTTTCTAATCGTGTATTTTTGCATTAATTTGTTTGTTTCGTTTCACAGCTATAAATGGGGTTAAACCTACTGCACAGGATACTGCACCAGAGGACGAATCCATTTTCTACTATAATACTAAACTTTTAAATAAAATTAATCATTTTCGATTAAAATCCTTGAAAGTTTGAAACATGCCAAGGACAATAGAGTGTACTTTACTCAGAACAGTTATTTCAGAGGGAAGTAAATATTTCCTTTATTGCGTTAAATATCTTGAATTCTCAATTTTTATCTGGCATGTATAAGAGATAATTAAAGCCAAATGTAACAAAATCATAAATATGTAATTTATGTAACTAAATATAAGAATTTTACTTTCTGATATGTTCAGTCTGATAGACTCTTTTGTTAAACATTATATTAAATCTTGATTTCCTAGATAATAATGCATTTATTGAAATATTAAGCTTTATTTTGTTCCACTCTCCTTCACAGTCTTCCATAGCCCATTCAATGTTTTGAGATGCCACTTATAAAAAGTTTGTTTTAAAAGTCCAAATGTCCAATAATGCATAAGAGACACGTCTAATGCTTCAGTGGGATGCATTTAAAGGGAATAGCTTCAATTCCGGTTTCATCTCTCATTAAAAAAAAAAAAAAAAGAGCTGTAATTTTAAGAGGTGTGGCTTGTAACCTTATCCTGAAGAAACTCAAGACAGCGGAGACTGTTTGGATTAGGGGATGGAATTTTTTCTTTAAAAATAGATGTAAAACATATTTCAGACAGTTATTCTGGCAGTTATCGAGTTAATTATGACATTTTTTTCTAATTTCCATATTTTAAGTTTTTCTGTTAGTATAAGAGAATTCAGTAATAATCATAAAACCTTTAGCAAAACTCTATCTCTAATCCAACATTTTAAGTCCTCTTTTTTTCTCCTTTCTTGCTAGTATTTAAATCGATCTTTTTCTATTGAAAACTCATAATAATATTTAAGCTTTATGAATTTTAGCTATATATTTCCCCTTTTCACCTGTGAAGTAACTTTCATACAACAATATGCACATAGTCTTAAGCTGAGAAACATGTTTCAGTGTTAGGCAAAGAATATCTTTTCTTTTTCTTTTTTCTTTCTTTCTTTCTTTCTTTTTTTTTTTTTTTAATGATTAGTTTTAAATTAGTTTTTATAATGTTGTTCGCAGCTCCTACAGAGATACTTAAAAGTTTTACGATGACTCTTGTAAGGGGGGGGGGGTTATTTTCTTTTAAACCACGAGATGCGACTTTAGATTTAACAAGAGGTGTAAGTATCTTTGTTGGGTATAATTTTTTTGCCTTTACCCTCAGTCAAATGAAAACTTTGACATTTATTTACTTTTTATTACTTAAGTCCTTCACATTTTACGCGCAGAAATATTAAAATCATACTTTTCACTTTTTTTTTTTTTTTTTTTTTCATAACAGACTATTTCTCTTTGGAAAAAGCAAAAATATAGACTTGGATTCAATCTTTATTTTCCAAGGACAATTAAAGCAAAAATTATTTTAAATGCTGCATAACATAATTAAATCCTATTACAATCTGATGTCATTCACGTTTTTATTTTAAATTTAAAATTTAAAGAGAAAGAGAAAGTCAAAATCGTTATAAAAATGTGTGAACACCCTTTGTATATATATATATTAAATATAAATGATAGATAACGTAATAAAATTTAATCTTAAAATTTAGCAATTAATAGATCTAAAACAATACCAACACACAAAATATATATACATACGTACAAATTATTAAAAAATGATAAATAAAAACCTAAGAATATTCATTCATTTTAAGAATATCGAGGTAAAGTTTAAAAAAGAGTCCTTTTTTAAAAGAATGCATTATTTATGGAAAAGAAATACAGCGTAAAGAGAGTTTTTATGGTTAATAATAAAAGGCTATGAGCAGGCTATAACTATGCTAATAACAAAATACCATAAATTTGTAGAACCCCACCCCCTTTTTTTCTTCCTGACATAAAGATGAATAAGCATGAAACTTGTTGAAAGAAGAAATTTACTTATGTATATTTAAAATGCAGAAAGTTAAAAACACCCATTTCATGTATTTTGTATTACTTTTACAAATTTGAAATCCATTAAAAACGCAGGTATAAAAATAAAAAAAAGTAAATAAAAAAATTTTAAAAATTAAAAAGAAGAAGAAAATTAAAAAAGATTTTTTTTTTTTTTTTTTGGGCCTGTGCAATTATAAATATTTAAGGAAAATTTCACACAAACAAATAAAAAATGCAACTCTAATATTTAACCCCTAAATGCCGAGTGTTGTCTTTCGGCAACATACCCAGTTTTGTCTTCTAAAGTATTGTTTGAATAATATTGAAGCTCTAATGCCTCATGTTTGCCTATTGGCAATAAATTGCTTTTTAGCTGTAAATCATAGTTAAAATAAAGTATGATATTTAAAAGTATCTTTTCCGTGAAATATTTAATAGAGGTAGGAATAAAACATTTTTAAATTGATTTAAAAAATAATTATAAGATAAAATCTTTTTATAAACCATGTTTTTAAATTTTCTGTTGAATCATAGCTATAGAACTAACTACATTAGCAATTTATCAATGCGTATTGTTTCGAAATTGTAAATAATTGTATTTATTTTTGTATAAATTCTTTCAAAGAGGCTTAGTAAGTTGATAAAATGTCAGTTTTCTGCATTTCCAGCTCTTTTTCTCGTTAAAATAGCTTAATTTTCCCAAAACGCATTAAAAAGCTCTAATAGGCAGATAATGGATTTGGCGCCAAATTTGGCGACTTTTGCCCTTTTTTTGGCAACTTTTGGCGAGAAAATCCTTATTATCGATATTCCAAATATGGACGTTCTAATGTGATTGGTTAAAGAGTAACGGGAAATTTGAATTAAAAAAAAAGTTGGTTTTAAAAATAAAATATTAATCCTTTCAGAACAACATATATTTGCATCATGGACTACATTAGCACTTTATCAACGTGAAGAAAATCTTTAAAGTGATAATGACGTCAATTTTTGCCAGATGCATAATTTAACTTTTTACAAATTTTTAACGCTCATGTTTAATTAAATGTATTTATTTTTATGTCGAAAGAAAATGAATTCGTAAATTTTTTTTGGCAACAATTAAATTATAGCTAAGATTTTAATGACTATTTTTATTGCTATTAGGAGCTTATTATTTTCATAATTTAATTAATTAAAAGAAAACTATTCGAAAATTCGAAAACCTGACTTCGAAGTATTGTGTTGTCACTGGCTTCTGAGCTACTGTGAAAGTTTCAAATGCCTAGCGAGTAGGGAAGTTAGTTAAAAATAGATTGCAAGATTTGTACCGGACAAACAAACAAACAAACAAGAATATAAGTTAATAAAAACATGGTAATAATAATCAGGCATTTGAGGGTTATTGTCTCATTTCCTAACAAGACTTTATCATAAACTTTGTTCTAGTCAAGTTTTCAATTAAAGTGATTTCAAAATTACATGTCGAAGACAACAAATGCTTAACTATCACTTCTTTCCGAGTAACTACAAGTGTTTCTGTTTTTTTTTTTTTTTTTTTTTTTTTTTTTTTTTTTTCAATATTATTTGGGTTACCTAATTAAAATGATTGACTCAAGTAGGGAGATTTATTTTATTTAACCCTTTCTCATTGTGCTACTTCAGATTCATGATGCCGGATTTAATCGAACTAATTAACAATGCCACCTAACATCGAAGTCGTTGTTGTTTTCGTTTTTATGGAAGCGTGACTAATGTGAGTATAACCGATTTCACAACAATCCCCTATCTATATAACCCGCATGGTAGACAGTATATAGACAGCTTCTGCGAAATAAAAGTCCTTTAACCCGCGATATATGTTTAATTCTACACATTTTCATTATTGGAATTAATTATTAAAGGCTCTCAATAAATTGCTTTGTGGGTAATGCATTTTTAACTAACAATTTAACTAAGAAATTTTAACTTAAATATTTAAAGTTCATGAATAAATAATAATAAAAATAATAATAATAATAATACACCCCGCGACAAAAATATAAGTGCAAAGGGTTTTATCTTTGACTTTTCCTAAAATAACGTTATCTAAATTGTGCATATCATTTATTATTATCAGAAAATAACACTATTCCCGGACTCATTTTTGTTTTAAGACTCATTTAGAAAAATTTTAAGACTAAAATTTTTCTAATTTAAGACTACACACCGTGACAAAAAGATAGGAACAAAGGTCTTTTTTTTTTTTTTTTTTTTTTTTTAATTTTTGAATATGATTATTTTGAATACGAATATTTTGAATATAATTCAAATATTTAATACGTTTCAGATATGATAATATTTTGTTATGATAATAAATGATCGGCACAATTTAGATAATGTTATTTTATGAAAAATTAAAAAAAAAAAAAAACCCTTTGTTCCTATCTTTTTGTCGTGGGGTGTAAGACAGAATTCCAGTTGCGCTTAACTTTATTTTCAGATTATGGGTAATAAGAGAGAACAGAACAAATGCTTTTCCATAAGTGCATATGCCCATGTTCTTATTATATACAAATACGTTAAAATTATTTCTAAAAAGTGCACATTTAAGTTATTCCTGTCTTTCAATTAAAAATTTAATGATTAACTTTATAATTTGAATGTTTGTAACAAAAGTAAATACACTTTTTTTTCAATATTTAAATGTTAGACGGTTTCCTTTCGCGTAGCGGTCGGTATTTCCAACTGAACGTATTTTTAAATTTATTATTTCTTTCCTGTTTAGTTCTCATGTCAATTTATATCATTTTAGGAAAGGACATCATTTATTATATCTCAACAATTACATAAAAATCTTTTAAAGTTAAAAACACTCGAAAAAAAAAAAAAAAAAATACAACATAATCTTTCAATTCAACCAACTATATTACATCATAATCGTTTTTGAAGTTGTAGTAAGTTTAATGGAATTTTTCGCACTAAAAATAAAAGAAAGCAATTGCAGAAAGGGTAGTGAAAAAGAAAAATATAAAAATGAAAATAAAAATCTTACGTATAAAAATTTTAAAATTTAAAAACTTTATCCATAATTTTGCTTTCTTCAATTATTTAATATTTTTTTTATATTTTTAATATTATTAAACTATTTATTATTTAGTTTATATACATATGTATGCAAAAAATTCGTGAAATCGTCAGAAGGCAATACTTACATATAATATTGTTTTCTTTCACTTAAATTATCTTTTCTGATTATTTTATTTGTTGTAAATCCAGGATTTTTTTTTTTTTTTTTCCTCGATACATCGTTATAATTGTGACGTCATTTTTTCTGTCAAATCATATTTTTTTTTCCCCTCTGCTATTTTATACATTTTTTGAAACCAAAGATAATCATTCGTTTTATATATTATAGTTCAATACAATATTGCGGCTATGATGTGAGTTTCAAGTATGACCCCAAGGAAATTAAGACTATTATTTTTAAGAAGATATTTTGACAATAAGTTTTAAAATGTTCATTTAATTTGTTATTTAGGCTGCAACGTTTTTTCCATGAGAAACTAACAATGAAAGGTTTTATTTTCTAGATTTGTTGAGCTCATGAACAATTTTCTACCACGTTGCCTCATTCAATACACAATATGTTGTAAATTTAAACTTTGCTGTTGAATGCATATATTTATAAATAAATAGATATTAACCCCTATCCCCAATTTTCACCAAATTCAAGAAATAATTGAAGTTGAGAGGGTTTTACATCGCAGTAGTGCTACATTATGGGCAATCGGTGAGGGTCTGAGATTCACCCCTAAGGGTGGTCCAGAGACATGCCTTCATAATTTTATTCCTGGATGGAGGGAATGTCTCCCCCGCGTCTGTGGCACCCCAAGAAATAATTGAAAACTAATTACAACAATTTACTGATATTTTAATTCCATGAAACGTGTGGCATGATTTTTCGTATATATATATATATATATATATATATATATATATTTAATATTCTTTAAATAGCGTAATTATACTATTGTTATTGCATTAAATTCACATATTTCTGTATTAATATTCTTTATCAAATTTATTTCTAAAATAGCACATCCAAATACAATGATCTGTCTTATTTAATTTAAGGTACATGCTCACCTTGTCTAATAGAATAAAATTTTCAATGATAATGATATGTTCCGTTAAAATACATCAAAGGCCATCATCACATGGCTTTTCGGTGAACTTCTCATTTCAATATACTAATTCATGTATTTGAATGTAGTCACTTTCTGAACATACAATTTTTCTTTTTGTTACTAATAAATCATTAACATGTTTGATTTGTAGAATCTTAAATGCTTTCCAAAGGATTTTCGAGGCTTTTTGTATTTTCGAAGCGCCAACATTAGCAATAAAAAATAAATAAATAAGTAACAATAAAAAAATGCCAGCTGAAAAATATCACTATGGTGTGCCAAAAAAGATTGACCTTAAAAAATGGTTACTAAGAAAATTTCAGTTTTGTTGTCTCATCGCATTGAGACGTATGTCCCGAGCTGCTTTGGGAAAAATAAAGCCTAAGTTTTTAAACTCTGAATTATTATTGATGCATGGCTACTTTCATGTATTGTAAAACAGATTTTCACATTACTATTTTACAGTTTAGTTTAATAAATAATTCTCTTGTTTAGTTAACTAAACAGAGTATGATTCTACGACAAAAGCAGCTTTGAAATTCGTCTTCACAAGTATATCCTAGTCTAATAAACTTGTAAAGAAAGAAAAGTGTAAAAATTACCGTAATATGAAGCCTAACCATAGTAAACATGCACTTGCTTCTTAACCCGTTAGCGATGAGTGTCCTCATTTGAGGACAGCTAATAAAATGGCACGTATATTTTTTGTGGTTTCGTGGAATGATTTTTGCTTTTTAGTGACAGTTTACAGTGTCACTCTAAATGATCCCTGAAAGTTTTATGTGCCTACTATTAATTATTATTTCATAATTTGGATAGTCATTTTATGACTTTTCATTCGTCGCACATATATTTGCTTTTTGCGCAAGTATACTAACTTAAATCGAGTTGAATAATAATATATATTAAAATACTTTACTTTCGAGATCTTTGTCAACATATAATAAAAAAAGTTGTCTATATTAATTTAGAAGTGAAATAATCCGCTAATAATATTTTGCAAAATAAGTTCGCGTGTTAACGAGTTTATTGATAAGTTATTATTATTTTTTAAAGTATGATTTTCATGAGCGATATAGAAAAGTTAAAATTAATCTTCACGCCATAAAAAGTATAAAAAGTATGCTTTTTAAAAATGCGGAAAAAAAAAAAAAAAAAAAAAAAAAAAGATATTTAATGTGTATAGTAAAAGTGATATGTTTTCAACAAAAATATCACATAAACGTAAACACAATACTTCAAAAATTCACAAATATATTACAATGAATGCAATTGTATATTTCTTTAGAGAATCAAGCATAAAATTAAATAAAATACTTTGGGCACTAAAATACAACAAGGTTCCTTTTGTAATTTCATTGTCAGACAATACAGTCATTGTTATAATTTGTTGCACTACCTTCTCTAGAGAACTGATGCATTATTTTATTTTTTCAAGGTTGTCAAATCATTCTTTTCAAATATTTTTTTTTTTTCCACGGAGCCTACCTACCTTATTGTTAAATCAAGTTTTCATACTGAAGAAGCAAAACAAATCGGCAGCAAACTAGATTAAAAAATACGACTCTATTGTTTTGTCTAAGAACCAAAACTTGATGTTGAACATAATTTTCTAAAAAATAAGTGATTTTCATTCTTTTTTGGTGAGTAGGGTGTGTATATAGTTATATATATATTAACAGGTGGTTGGCTTTGGACTCCACCTACGTAACCATGGATACCAAACCGCAAAACTATTTTTTACGCTTTACCGTAGAAAGCTATTGTGTTAACGCATCGGACCTCAACAAATACACTCCCTAATAGTATTATGGAATTGCATCACAATACTTAATGCATAATCCATTGTGAAATGAAAGAGCTTTTAAAGCGAGCGGAAAATCGTATATGCTATGCTGCGTTTGCTAGCTGTGTGCGATTATTGCAAAATGTATGTAAAAATGTCCCCTCGCGTCTGCATTTTTTGTGTCGTTGCATACATCATTTATGAAACATATGTTTTTTATATATTGTTGCATTTTTCGAATCATTAATTAAAAAATAAAAAATAATAATAGTAATTTTCTACAGCTTCTTTTTATTGTTTATGTTCCTAGGCTCTATACGGAAATCCCTTTAAAAGTGGAATTTCAAGGGAGATTATTAACCCTGGACGATATATTTAATGCCCCAGCCCGCCCGTTCCCTCTCTTCGATGTCTTTTTTAGTCAATTTTGTCCTCTTATTACTTCCGGCGTGAGCTTCTTCTTCTTCTTCTTTTTTTTTTTTTTTTTTTTTCTTTTTAACACACTTGACATTGTGAGTTTTTTTGGTTTTCCACCCAGGCTATTTCTATGGGGATTTTAGCTCCCCCCCCCCTCGTTTTCTACATTCTAAAGTACGGTGGACAGCTAATAAAATGGCACGTATATATTTTGTGGTTTCTTGGAGTGATTTCTGCTTTTTAGTGACAGTTTATAGTGTCACTCTAAATGATCCCTGGAAGTTTTATGGATCACCAAAACCACAAAGACCAATAAGAATGAACAATTTCTCTATGTAGGAAAAACTCAGAAAGGTGAAAAAAAAATCCTCAGGGGATGAAATACACATATTTAAAGAAACCAAATTTAATTTTTAAGAGCCCGCAAACTACTTTTTAGCGCTTTATAAATAGAAGCTAATAAGAAAATCCATTGAAATTGCTCGATACCTTAATTACTAAACCTAACTTATGAAAAACATTTTTTAAATACAAATAGTGTTTTTTTATAAAATTGCGGGTAAATTTATTAACCCTTTCATTCCCAACTTTTTCCCTTCATAAAACAATAAAACTTATATTTAGTCATAAATTTATTTCAAAGGTAATATATATAAATATTTTTTAAAAAATAGGAGTAATAGCATAGTACGAATTAATATAGCTAACAAAGCAACTGATAGATGTTTATTTATATTTAATATAACCACTGATGCCATTAAAAATAATAACTTTTCAATAAATAAAAATATCAAAATTTTGGAAGAAATACATATTGCAATTAATTAAAATACATGTTATAAACATTAAAGAATAAAATAAAAAATATTTCAAACAGTTAATTCACTTAAATTGCCCAAAACAGGAAACTGATTCCGTTATTATTATCAGAATAGCGTAAAATATACTTTCAATTATCAACAAAGATAGTGAAATCATCTAAAATAGGTATTTTTCGGTGGGAAAATGTATATGGATTTTAATAGTGTTTATTTTGAATCAGCGGGAATGTTAGATGGTAAGAAAGAAAATCTGAAATGTTATGATTCCAATTGGAATCGCGGGTAAGGAAAGGGTTAATAACATAAATTCATTTGTTTTTATTTATAATAAACTACTGATAACTTTTGTACACCATGAATGAAAACTTTTACTTCTCTTTTGTTTCATATCACGTATAGTCACAGTCACAATACAGTCGAATGAGTCCATTCTGCCTCAAAATTTACATGAATAAGGCTTGAGATTCTTTTATTATAAATGTATATATAATATTTTATTGCTGTCATTTTTAATTCCGAGTAATATATGTATATATATATCATGTACCTATATATCATGTACCTATGTATCATTTTAATATAGTAGATGTTGTTAAATTAAACTCAATAGTATATTAAACTCAATTTTAGCACGTTCGGTTATTTCAATAATTTTGTTACGTAGACATACGTGGTGCCGTTTCTATAAAAATGAAATGCACAGAATAATCATTAAAAATATTAAGCAAAATTACAAACAGACAAAAATTGAATTGAACTCATTTAATAATAAAGGGTTTTTGAAAATAAATAAATAAATAAATAAAATAAAATAAAAAATAAATATTTCAGTTATTCATTCTTTCCTGTTAATTTTTAAAAGATGTGATGATACGGTGGTCTAAACATTGAAATTTGTGCAGTGTAGAGTTAAAAAAAGTATATGTAATTGCTCAACTTTTCTAATAGTGTTCAGAGACATTAAAATTAGTCTTAATGTTCTCATCGATTAAGGAACAATAAATTACATCAATTTATTGTGCAAAAATGATAAGACATATTTATTATTTGCTATTAACATTTGTAGAAAATTGCCATAATATATGAACTCATAAAATAGCAGCAAAATCGATGTAATTAATGAGAGGATTGAAAAAGATCAAAATAAGACAAATGAAATGAATGAAAGCTTGATGAATTTTTCAATTTCATCACGGGCATTGGGAGAATTGTGCATGCAAATTGTGATTTTCGATGAGTAAAGTATATATATATATATATACAGTTGAACCTGGTTAATGTGAATCTCAAGGGGAATAAAAAGTTTGTTCATGCTGTCTGTAACGCAGAAATTAATCTTCATTCTGAGGAGGATTATGGAAACAATTCTGTACTGATAAGTATAAAGTATTTAAGTCCAAAAATGTCGATTTTGAGTTAAGTACATAGTCAGACTCAGAAAAAAATTCTCTTTCGATTGGTATAAAGGATTTAAATCCATGTCATTTAGTCTTTGAGAAAATCCATTGGTAAAAAAAGATTCAAGTCAGAAATTTAGCATTAATCTTTAGTATAAAATATTTAATTCAATTTTTTCCCTTTATTAAATGAAGATTGACAATCACTGAATGGTATAAAGGGTATAAATCAACTTAATCCCTTTTCCCTAATCGATTCTGCTGATTAGTTTTTAGTTAGTTTAAGTTTATTTTTCGTCACCTGAAAAATCAAGTATATGGACTTAAATCCTTTATACTTATCAGTACAGAATTAACGTTGAAAGTAATTCACGAGATTCGACTGTATATATAACGTAAAGTATAAATTTTCTTTACCCCAATGCCCTAACCCCAATTACAAAAGTAATGAAGAAGGACATAAATTAAAAAATATGAAGTATGACATAAATTTTAAAACAAGACAGTTCTTACATAAAAAATAAAATGCAAGTAACATATGAGTAAAGTGGGAAATAATTCAGTTAATGGTTAAAAATTGAAGCCTAGTCGTACAAGATAATAAAATCATGGAGTAAAAGAATAGAATCAGGAATTTATTTTTAATATAATTTTAATATAAAACCTGTATAATTTACATATTATTTTTCGGATGAAGTATGGATTAAGAATCGAAAATGTGTATCTTTCAAATTTTGAATGAAGAGAAAAGAAATGGATTTATAACTATTGATGATATTTCTCAGAAAGTCATTTTATTAATTTGAAAGGTGCTTCAATGTTTTGCGAAAAGATTCGTGTCATGCCAACTAAGTTGTGAACATTGTATAAACATTTTTAACCCTTTCAAGGTCAACTTAATTACGTTCATGTGATATCGAAAGCCACGAGAATTTACTAACGATAAAAAGAAATTTTTCCCATTAAATTGTAAAAATGAAATTATGTTGAATAATTCCGGTGTGAATTCTTTCACTAGGAAATTAAAATTACGATGTAATAATATGTGTCACCACTTTTGAAAGAGTTAAGCAATTCCAAAGGAAACTTTTGAATTATAACAATAATAAAATACAAAGTACAAAAACTGTATTTTAAGAGACGTTTACCTATTTGTAAGGATTTTTTTTCTTTATTTTATTTCTACGTATTGTTAAGTAGTTTGTTGAACTTGCTTTGATGTAAGGATTAGATATAGATGCAATTTTTGACGGTAACTAAAAATTCTAATAATTTTGATGAAGCGATGTATTAATAAAATGGAGAAGAAATATTCAATATAATTTAAAGTGATGGCCGTAGATTTGCGCTGATTAAAAAACACCCAGGAATCAGCAGCTGACTTCAATTACATTATTTATTTGAAATTCGTGACAAAAATATTCTTGGTAAAATATTCCAATATTATAAGATTACAGCAGGACAAAGATTTTCTTGAAAACATCAAGATAATTTTTTTTTTTTATTACGAATGAAGGGACACGGGGAGTTTCAGAGAGAACTCGGAGCTTTTTACTTATCTAAAAGCAGCGGCAAAAGTGATCAAAGTTTGGCTCATTTACTTCACATCAAAACCCCAAGATATATCGCCAAACTTCATTCTGACAGACATCAGAACAACACCCATTTTTTTCAGTTGCGCATAAATCAGTATAACTTTTAAAAATATATTGGCCTATTGGCGATGCTAATTTTAGCCAAAATACCATTACTAAATCTCATGAGAATAAAAAATGTACGTTAGCAATTTAACAACAAGAATTTATTATTTCATTAGTCTTTTATCTGATACAAAGTACATAATTTCTACTTAATGAGCGGTTGCATCTGCTCTATGTTACAAAAGTGACACATCAGGAAATATTTTATTCTATTTTACTTTACTGAAATGAAAAGATTTAAACTTCACAGCTCATTGTACGAGTGAGGCCACATCTCTTACTTTTAATTTTATTTATTGCATTGGAAGAAACAGAGGGATAATGAATTTGATATTTTGCTAGAAGAGAAACCGCAGATTTTAGATTGTTTTTATAAAGATAGAAAACGAATTGGAAGAGAATTAAATTTTGAAATCTAATATATAATTTAGAATACGTGATTTCCGATATCGCACGTATTTTAAACCATGGCATTTTGTATTAAAAATGTCAACGTTTTAACACATTTGTAACCTAAACTATCAGAAAAAGTTATAACTTAAACATATGAAATTCGTAAATTGCTATAGATTATATATATCAGATTGAAAATTTAACATTAATAATTGGATTTTTATGTAGGAAATAATCAATAATGGAACCGCACAAACCATGGAGTACATTGTTTAGATAATCAAATTGATTGGGCTCTATTTTTCTGAAGTAGATTCGGCAAAAGCCAAAGGCATTTATTTTAAACCTTCAGAAGCCGGCGAGATCAAAAGTGAAACAATCACTTCATATAACGAGACATTTAGTCGGTAGAAACCAGAACAAAGAAAATTATTTGATGAACCAACATTAAAAAAAAAGTTTTACATCATTTTTTTAAAAAACACTATAAGAACAGGAAACATGATTCTTATGTTTTCAAATTGTGAGACTCAAGATTTTATAATTCAGAAAACAATGGAACAAGAAAATATATAATATATTTATTTATTTATTTATTTATTTATTATTATTATTATTAATATTTTTTAAGTTTTTCCTTTTTTTTTTTTTTTTTTCTTGTTTTAAATTGTTTAGAATGTGTAATTGTTAAAATAATTCAGACGTATTAATGTCTAAGAGACGTATATTTTATAAGCACATTTTACCATATGTATACTACGCTAAACATAAGAGAGTAACAAGCAGTTTTCAAGTAAGGCGGTTTTAAATCACAATAAAGTTTGCTTTCTATAGTGATTGATGTGATTAACATTTATAATTTATTTACAGGGCCACACCAAAATACTATGATTTTTCATGAAAAATTACTGGGAATGCAATTTCTGCTATGTTATGCTTTTTAAACACTTCCTAATGAGGTTGAATGGAATTTATAACTTAATATTTATGATGTGACAAGTATATGCTGTAAAAAATCTTTCATTTCAGAAAAAAATATTTCTGGAAATAAAAACGTGGACTGTAGAGTTTACGAACGTAAAACATCACTTTAAGCTTTCCTGGAAAATAAAACAAAAAACTCTTCAAAATATTTTGAAAAATAAATTACATCAACAAGACAATTTTTTTTTTTTTTTTTTTTTTGGTCCTAGATTTATTGGATGCATTGAAAACAATAACAATAATAATAATAATAATAATAATAATAATAATAATAAAAATCACAATTATTCTAATAATTTTAACACATTTGTACGTTAATTATTTTTTAGGTAAAGCATCAACGTATCCGAATTATCTTGGCAGTCTCTGTACACAAACGTTCGTGGGAAGTGTTAACAGAAAAAATATATGGTTTTCTTTTGCTTAAAGAAATGATAAATTGAATGCATTAAATTTAACTCCAAAGAAAATTTCCTTGATAGATAAAGGTTTCTAAAATTTGTATTTTCTTTTCAAATAATTACATTTTTAGTATTTTTAGAAGCTCTTGATTTTTAAAAAACTTATAGTTTTCCCATTTCCGAAATAAATAAATAAATTAGAAACATTATTAAAGATTAAAAAATGGTATAATAAAAGTCAAATATCGGTATAAAGTCTTTTTAAAAGAGAAAAAAATAACTCATGATGTAAAATAAATGCTAAACCTTAAATTATCACTCTTTCTATTTGTAATATCATGGATAAATGGTCTTTTCCGAATTTCATAGATCATTAATTTACAAAATTGTTGCTGTAAAATCACTTGGGTGTTTAAATTGTTGCTTCAGAAAATTTACTTTTGTTTTCAGTTTCCTGCAGTGACCTGGTTATGAAATTTCCTGTTCAAATTATATTTAATTTTTCTTCTATTTATTTTCTCTTCTTAAAGTGGACTAAATTAGCGCGCTTCCTCTTTTTGCTAAACGTCAAATATTGTTAAAGATAAGCTTATAAAATGAACAGGGAAAATAAAAATAAAAATATTGTTTAAACGTATCCATTTATATGCAGAGATCGTCTCTCTTCACTGGAAAATTTAAAGAGTAAATGCGATTGTGTCAATTTTAATAATTGCAAATGTTTTAGTTTAAACAAGTTCCTTGTATTAAAACAAGAGTGTTTAGACTTTAAAAAAGGAGCATTTGATTTAAAGTGACTCTCTACCTATCGACGCCGGAATACAAAGCACGTGCTATTTATTCTATGAGGATATATTTGTTGCTAGAATTAATCCTTACTTATTATGCGTATATATATTTTTTTAATTCCGTTTTCACATTCAAAGAAATTCCGACTATTAAATTTCTTGTTATTTTCCAAAAGTTATTTATTTTTTTTAATTTTTAATATTTCCCACTGGAGAGAAGTAAAGGCGAAACATGAACTAAATTTATTTTTCTTACTTTATAGTTTCAAAACTAAAATTAAACCATTAAATTTAAGGAAAACAAAAATAAATTTAGCGGTTGGGAATTAAATGTGAAAATGGAATTAATTTTTTTTTTTTTAATTTTATTTTAATAATGTCTCCAAAGAGTTACATGGGATTTGGTGACTGGAGTGTAAAACAAATATGTAACCTTACACCAAAACTTGAGGAAAAAAAATTACTTTAAATTTTTGTTGCAACGTTACACAAATGTGGTGTAATGTTACACGATTTTTAAGTGCAATGTCACACAATTTCATGAAGTAACATCAGCGTAACACAATTTATTTGAATAACACACTACAAGATTCATAACATTACGCTATATTTCTATAAAGTTACAGCAAAAGTTTAAGTTAAATATGCTGTCTCAAATTTTTGAAGTAATGTTATATTTTATTTATTTATTTATTTGTAGGACAGGGCTATTTCTTTCAGAGAGTGATTTTGCATTTCACGATTTATGGTATTACACCTTGCCAGGATGCATCCCTTCCGTGGAGGATCAAAATTGCGATGGCATGTCTCCGGACCACCTCTAGGAGTGAGTCCCAGACCGTCGCTAATTGCCCATCTGCGCAGCACTAGTGCGACGTAAAACCCAACCAACCAACTAACCAACCTTGCCAGGATGCTCGCCAATATCCAATTTTACCTTTTAATTTCTTAGATTACCTTAAAATATTACGTTAAATTTGTAAAAACTTTTGTAATTTTCAAAACCTATCGATAAGTGAAAAATTCATCCTTGATTGTATATAAAAACCAATTGCCAATTTCTGTATCCGAGACCATCCTCATTCATAAATTGGATGGCTTCGTAATAATTGTTGGCAATATCTTCTGAATAAGTATTGATTTTGGCTTCTGAATAATCATATTTTCTGGATATATATTAATGATGATTTCTGAATAATTGTTGGCGATATCTTCTGAATGCATTGATGATTGCCTCTAAACATTTGTTGGCGATACCTTCAGGATATGCATTGATCATGGCTTCTGAATATTTGTTCGATATTTCTTCTGGATACGTATTAATGATGACTTCTGGAGATTTGTTGGCCATATCTTCTGGATATAACCAACAAATATTCGAATGCGATTATTATTATTATTATTTATTTATTTATTCATTTATTTATTTATTTATTTTTATTTATTTATTTATTTATTTATTATTTTATTTTATTTTATTTTATTTTATTTATTTTATTTATTTTATTTATTATTTTATTTTATTTATTTATTTATTTTAAGATTTGCAATATACAAATTAGTCTTGCCGTACTAAATTAAATTATTTCTTTGATAGAATTTATTATTATTATTATTATTTATTATTGTTATTATTATTACTTTTAGTGAAGGGAAAGTTTAAGATGTAAAAAGGAGACTAATGGAATATTACACTTTCAAATGGTGAGAAAATCAAATTTGAAATTTTTACACATTTAGAAGAATAATTTGTAAAATTATTCTGATTGAATTTAAAAATCAATCTGTTATCCGTACGATAAATACGTAATGATATTTCAATAAAAATGTATATATCGCTCTTTCAATTTTGATTTTAAAGCCTACTCTTTTAACAGCTTTTTTTTTTCTTTTGGGGAATTTTTAATTAAAAGACAGCATTCAAACAAAAACATATTTTTATAAAAAAAAAACTTATAAATGAATCCACTAAGTAATAAACAAATATGTTTGAATTATGTTGTTAAACGATGGCAATGTAAAATCGAGGGGGGGGGGAATAAGAATTAGCAATCAGGGAGCATTTATTCATTATTATTATTATTATTATTTAAATTTTAAATTTTATTTTATTATATTTAAATAGTTTACGAGAAATTCATATATACTGTTTTATTATAATGTGTAATGTATGACAGTAATTTCCAAAACATTTCATAAGGAGATACTTCACCTAACGTGTGACACACAGAACTAATTATCATATAAAACTCTTCCGAAGCCTAATTTGAATTGTGTAACACAGGTTTACATAACAGTACTCGTTATCTTACCTCTTAATCTCCAACCTGTATTTATAGTATTAAACTTCAGGGTAAGAGAAAGTCATGTGAGTGACACACCAGATTATTATTATTATTATTATTATTATTATTTTAACTCTTTCAATGAAAATTGAAATTGGTGAGTGTGAGGTTAAACAATACAGCGAGTAAATAAAATACCTGGAACGTATTTTATAATCTATGTGAAATGCATAATTTTATTTCTCGTTTCTAATCGTTTAGACAGCATACGTGCTATTTGCAATACAATACAATATCCGGTTAGTACAATTCTGAAATGTACAATTACTTCCTTCTTAGGCGACAACTTTTATATTTAGGAAAAAAAAAAATTCGAAAATCTATTCACCCCAAAATCAGATCTCTTTGTTTTGATTCCAAATAGAAAACGAATCACAGAAGTTCTTGGAAGCTAGTTGCTTTCCTTTATTGGACACGGAATCTGCTTCCGTGAGAGAATAGCTCTTAATTATTTTAATTAACGTTTTTCATTTTATACTCAAACCTATAAGAAAGATTATTTGTAGGAAAAAAAAAAAGATAAATAGGGCGAAATTTTCTTTATTCCGTGAGATCATCAACATAAATTGAAGGAGTTCTGTTGTACGCGACTTGATTTTGTTTCACGCAAATGGATTTATCACTTTCGAGCGTCGATTTTCCTTAAATAGTGCTATTTTGGATGTAACCGGAATGAGTTCTTTTAACATTGTTTTCTAAAGGTGCTGATTCAATCGGATTAATTAATAATAATTATGTTGATTTAGACTTTTTATATTTAAGGCAAAAGTTCCCGATATAGAAAAGTATGTCAATTGGACACAGTGTTGCTAGATTTGGAACTTTTTTTTATTCAGTATCCATTACTAAATTTTAACCGTAACAATTGCCTAATCGCTTCGCTTATTATTTAAAACAAACGTCATTTCTCGAATTTATTCGTGGGAGTTGAATAAAATAATTCCTCAATCTGGCGACACTGATTGTGAACAATTGAATTTGTATAGTTAGGAACATTTCGAGGAAAATAATATTTGTAAGCAATTCATTTAACAGGAAAATTAACTATTATAAATAGGGAAAAGCCAGACTCGATTAACTGAAGCTAATTAACGGGAACAGGTAGTTGTTACCATGCCCTTTTTTCATATCTGGCTTTGTATATAGCCACTTTCTACGATGTTTATAATTAAACTTTCTTTAGAAAGAGTATTCTGCAGCTGTAATGGACGAACTGATTGCTAACAAACTTGGTATGGGGACAATTCATGAGACGCGCTTAATGGAATTATAAGATTCTTTTTAGTTCAAAAAAACTTCACCAGGGGCGCATTGTTCAGAAAATTGCAAATTTAATAAATTGAGTGACCCATGCATGAAAGAACTAATCAATAAATGCTTATATATATATATATATATATATATATATATATATATAGGAATAGATTATCAATGAATAAAATAAATTATCAATAAATAAAATGAGATATAACCCCAAAAACACTGAGTTTCTGAAAGGATAGTAGCAATTAGCTAATAACTATCCTTAGCCCCCAACTTTTCACCAAACAGAAAACCACCATTAACTGAAAAGAAAAACGTCTTTTCAGTTAATGGTGGTTTTCTGTTTGGTGAGAAGTTGGGGGCTAAGGATAGTTATTAGCTAATTGCTACTATCCTTTCAGAAACTTCTCGTTCACCCCTACACTGAGGGGCCTCCCTGATGAAGACCTCAGTGTTTTGGGGGATTTTATTTCATTTTATTCAGTGATAATATATTTTATTTTTGATAATCTATTCCTATATTTAAGTTTTGCATTTCCTTTTGCAGCAGTTCTGCGCATTGGTTTGCAATTCTCCTTTTATGTTTTTCTTATCTTTAAACTCATTATTTCATATGAATCATTGCTTTTGTTTCTTCACCAGTAGCCGAGAGATTCTACTTCTAAAACTGGTATACGGAAAATGTCGGTTTCGATCCCAAATGGTTATTTTCATAAAAATTGTTTGAATGCAGGGTTAGAACATTTTAGAAAGACTCCTCATTGAGCGTATCTAAATTTTATAGTTACATGAAAAACAAAACTGCAGCTTTGAACTTCTGTTTTTAACACTTTTTAACATAGTTTAAAAGTGTTAATAGATTTATTTCGTCTGTCTGTCCATCTATTTGTCTGCGCTCTCATTTCAGTTAGTATTTTTAAAAATAAATGTTATTCAGAATCACTACAGCAAGTCTGCTGATGGAAATGGTACACACAAAACGACTAATTTGTGGACATAGATTCTTAAAAGAATAAGAATACATTGTAGTCTATAAGAGATATTTCTTTGTAGATTGTTTTTACGTAGCCCTGTGTATGCCACTTTACAGCGTACTAATAATTAATATATATATATATATATATATATATAAATGATAGATAACTTAATACAATTTAACCTTAAAATTTCAGCACTTAATAGATACATGCCAATACCAACACAACAAAAATAAAACTGATTGTAACACATTGCTAATACAAGCACTAAAATGTTTCGATTTTTGTTGAGATCCAGTAAGAGACAAAAACAGTTGAAATTACTTACGATCACTTGAGTAAAAAAAAAAGAACCATTATACTTAAATACGGACAAAATAAATGAAGGGCCAACGAAAAAATAATTGGAATAAGATATGGATTAATTTTTGGAAGAATAAATGCTTAAAATTAGAAGTATTAGCTCATCAGGGAGCAAGTACTTCATAAAGCTGTGAAAGCTGCAACGATTTCGTAAAACAATATAGCTAAACATAGCAAATATTATATTGTTCGAGCCCCGATCGAGCAGCCAAACCATTTTGAATGAGAAATGAAATAAAATATTAAATCAAATAATCAAGGAAACCAAAGAGAAAAATAGAAAAAATTGCAGTAACCACATGTAAAACGTTCATCACAACATGGAGAATAGGATGTTGCCATCATGTTAATGAAAGAAAAAATAAATTCTTTGCAAACTTCGATTAATCGATAAAGAATTAACAACTGAGCATTTTCATTAACGATAAAATTCACGTGCAATTGTATTAAGTTAGTTAAATTTCAAATTTAAATTTCAAATTTATAATTTTACTTAAATCAATGAACTTTAATATGTATATAGTTTAACTCAAAATACTTTTTTGTAAGCAATTTCATTCTTAATAGGTACAAAACTTTGAATAAACATCGTAAAGTGCAATAAACTCACAACAGTTGCCGCTTTGATTACAGCACTCGTGCCTACTTTGTTCGCCTGACGAAGGGTCGTGTGTTTTTCGACCTGAAACAATTGTTGCGAGTTTATTGCATTTTATGGTGTTTATTCAAAGTTTTGTACTTATTACTTTGAAACACGAATTCTGTGGTGCTTTCTTATTAATTCCATTCTTATCTTTTAATGTATTTGATTTTTTTTCTGTGAGTGTGTGATCTCTGTAAACTAATAATGAATAATAATCATATCATATTTTATTTGAAACATGCTTTCGTACATCTGAAGAACGTATGTTAATTTCGGTAAGCAAAAACATAACAAGATGTACCTTTTAGAAATAAATCACAGTCACACTATCACACATGTCATATCACAGTCTTTAAAAGATCTGTGAAGTTCTTTTTTTTTTTTTTTTTGAGTTTTTATACACTAATAAGTAGTGCATATTTATATTATTTTCAGTAGGAGACATGGAAGAGTACTAATCCTGCATAACATGTATCAATTTCAAAAAGTTAAATATATCTTTTCCAAAGCAGTACCAGGACAGAAAAACGTACTGAGAAACCGAAAACATAACACATTTTACTTCCATTACCTTATTACCTTCGGTAATGGAAGTATTGTATTCGGTCCAAAAATTCGATATCGAGTTTTCACCTGATTTACACATTTTAAGGTCTCCTAAATCCAAAAAGTAGTTTTCGGCAATTGACCAGTGTGTGTGTGTGTGTATGTATGTGCAGAATCTTCTGGCTATCATATCTCCGAAACTAATAAAGATAGGACAACAAAACTTCATAATTGAAACAGGTCTGGTGTACAGATGGATTTTCCAAATCTTGGTGAAAATTGAAAAAAACGGAAGTGGGACATCGGAAACCGGAAGTGGAACCGCAAGTCCGTATCTCAAAAACGGTTCGAACGATTTTCTTCAAAGTTGCTACATAAACACTCTATTAGATGTCCCTTCGAATGATATAGTTGGTTAGTTCAGGAAAATTGATAGGCGTCCTGTACAAATAGCTCAATTTCAGATCTCGCAAGTGCGTTCCTATAAAAACGGGTGTACGAATTTATTTTTCAAACTCACCATATTAACTCCTTTCTAAATATCCTTTTGTATGTAACTATTGTTTTCCGGTCAATAATGGAGTATTCCAAGTTTTGGTAAAAGTTGGTATCTCGAAAACGGCTCTAACGATTTTCTTGAAAATTGTTACATAAATCAGTTTTAGATATCCTTTCTCATGTATTACATGGTTATTACTGGAAAATTAACTGTCATTCTGCTTAGGTAGGTAAGTTTTAGATCTCGGAAATTGGTGTTTCAAAAATAACTCTACCAATTTTTTTTTTCTTACTTTCTAACTCGCTGTGTAAAAGTCTGTTTTACATGTCTTTACACGTGTATCAAGTTTCTCTTACCGGAAAAAAATATTAGGTTTCTACTTCGTTGGGTCAATTTTATGTCTTCTGATCATATTATCGCTAAAAATTGCATAAGATACGTGTAGTAGTGGGTAATTGAAGTCGTGTGGTTGTTTCACACCAGATTTTATAACTTGTTGGTAAGTGTAGAAAATCGCCATTACACTTAAATACATTTTCAGGTAAAGTATTAAAACCACTTGTCATATTAATTTACTTCACTCTTTTGGCCATAATTGCATATTACACAATACTCAAAAAGCACTTATGAAAGTTTCTTCAACTACTATTGTCTTTTCCCTTCGGAGTTTCTCGAGTCATATTCTCTAAAAATTCATTAACCCAGAGACGCAATGGTGTGCAATATGTTGTATTGTATAATGAATAATGTGTTGTCAAAAAAATGAGCAAGACCCAATGTAATACTCAGATCCTGTCTTATGAAATATCCTTTTTAACCTTGATTTATATTGTTTTATTGATGATATCATCCAAGGTTATACACAACCCTTATTCTGCCATTTTTATAGTTTAGATATGTTCAAACTTTTTACTTTCCGAACACTATAGTGAGGAAAGTATTGTAATCATGTCAAAAATCCGAATTCGAGATTTTGATGTTTCTGTACGTTTCGAGGTCCAACGAGTCCGTTTTCACTATTTTTACGATGATGTATGTATGTGTGTGTATGTATGTGTGTATGTGTGTGTGTATGTATGTGTGTATGTATGTGTGTATGTCTGTGAGTGAACACGCTAGCGTCTAAACGCTTTGTTCGAATAAGCTGAAAGTTGGTACGTATATTGTAAGTCACCATAGTACGAACCCTATAGATTTTGGTGAATCTAGCACTTATAGTTTTTTTACAGGGACACAAAGAAAAATTCTGTATCATTATCGCCAAGGGACCAAAATCTTAAAAAAACGATAGCATCTAAACGCCTTATTCAATTGAGCAAAAACTTTATACACATATTATAGGTCACAGATACTCAATTTGTATAGATTTTGGAGAATCTAGCACTTATAGTTTTTTTACAGGGACACAAAGAAAAATTCTTTGCCAAATTTTTAAAAGTGTGATAGCGTTTAAACGCCTTATTAATCTCAGCAAAGAATTTGTACACATATTATAGGTCACATTTGAACCAACTGTATAGATTTTGGTGAATCTAGCACTTACAGTTTTTTTACAGGGACACAAAGAAAAATTCTTTATCTTTATGGCCTATGAGACCAGCGATAGGATCTAAACGCCTTATTCAATTGAGCTGAAAATTTGTATAAATATTATAAATCACTGTTGCACTAACTATAAGCATTTTGGTGAATCTAGCATTTATAGATTTTTACAGGGACACAACGAAAAATTCTTTATCATTATGATCTAAGGGCTCAAAGTTCAGTAGCGTTAAATAAAACCTCGTGTGATATATGGAGAAAAATACTCAAACACTCTGTTATGGTTTTCTCTTTTTTGTTTGTTTAGCAACTCCTCTTTCTTTATTTTATCTACAAAACTGTTAGTTACTCAATGTTCGGAAAGTCGAGAGGAGTCATTCCAGATTTTTTTTTTTAATAATCATTATGAAATTTACCAGAATTATTTATAATAGAGATAGTCAACTGGGAAAAAAATTTTGTATGTGTAGGAGCTTCGCCTTCTCCCCCCCCCCCCTCTGGGGGGGGGAATTCCCCCCTCGAGGGGTGTAAATTTTCATGATGGGTATCTTTCAAAAGAGCTTGTCAGTACCTTTCAAACGAATAGTTGAACCATAGGTCTGCGATAATTTAAAATAAAGTTATCGATTTTTTTTTTATTTTTAACAAATATATATATATATATATATATATTAGATGTAATATTGACAATAAAATTGACTTTTTTTGGATATTTAGTATTATACTACTTCTCTAATATGAAAATCATCTGCATTATCATGGAAGATAATTTTTTTAAATAATAATTTTAATAAATTATTTTTACTGAGTCAATTTGTATAGGAAAATATAGAAGAAAGTCACGTGGTGGCCACAACATACTAGTTAAAAGTGCCATAGCATCTAAACGCCTTGTTCAATTGAGCTGAAAATTTATATGAGTATTATAAATCCCTGTTGCTCTAACTATAAGCATTTTGGTGGTCTAGCATTTATAGGTTTTTTACAGGGACACAACGAAAATTCTTTATCATTATGATCTATGGGCTCAAAGTTCAGTAGCGTTAAATAAAACATCGTGTAATATATGGAGAAAAATACTCAAACACTTTATTATGGTTTTCTCTCTTTTGTTTGTTTAACAACTCCTCTTTCTTTACTTTATCTACAAAACTGTTAATTACTTAGTGTTCGGAAAGTCGAGTGGAGTCACTCCAGATTTTTTAAATCGTAATACCATAACACTACTTTGCTTGAAAATCGGCCCCCAATACCATTTTTGCAAGTTATTATGTAAAATGACCTGCTGAATGCGAATATAACCCCCATTTTGCCCTATTAACCACCGTTTTTTAGGGGCGCTCCCCTATTTTTTATCACTTTCGGTAATTTTATAGCTATAAATTTTATTTGTAGGGGGGGGGGATTGTTTTAACCGTTAAATATCTTCTGAGGAGCTATAGAGTTGGAAAATTCTAAAACATGAACATTTGCAGCAAGAGAAAAATTTTGGGGGAATTTGGTTCTGAAATTATATATATATTATATTTGTTATACTTTATTAATCAGTTATTATTATTATTTATTATACATTAAATATATTTTTTTGTTTTTAAGTGTTAAATTAATTGATTTTCATTCTCCAAATCAAATTCATGGCCATAAAATGACCGAACAGTGATAAAAATTGGGGGAGCGGGTGGTATCCCTTTGATTTAGATTATCATATATTAGAAAATTTATATTTTTCTCTTAAAAGGATAGGTGAATTCTCTAAATAAATAAAATTATAAATTAAATTCTTTAATCTTAAATCAACTATTTAAAATATAACGGTATAACTGTTTTTATCCTATAAATAATAAATTTAAAATATACGTTTTCTAATTTTTACATCTTCCCTTTCATATATTTTTCAATGTAACCGAAACATTTCTTGATCAATTCCCAGTATTCTATTAATAAGCTTAACGTACTGGAAATTCTTTTCGCGCTGTAAATGATAATGTTTTGACTTATGTCTATCCGTTTGTTTTGTGAAACTAGAAAATAATTAATTCAGTCTCTTTTAATCGCACATCGAAATGTAACTCATACACCCTCTTGTCGCCTAATTTACATCAACGGTTAGATAAAATATTTGCTTAGCTAGTTATTTTCCCAGGGTCTAAATCTTGGCGAAATCATGCCAACATTCACTAACAACGGTAAATAAATTACTCGTCACTTTTTAAAAATATACATATGAATATTCCTAACGTAATGCAACCATTCTCTATCTTAAACTTTGAACTTGGCATCAACATTAAACGCCAAATGCATTGTCATTTTTTTTGCTTCAGTTTAGGAGCTCACACTTTCTTACTGTTTACTGACCATATAAGATGTAAAATCTCAAGAGCGATTCGGGCCTGAGGCCCGGCCTGTTTTTCGCGATTGTTTCCCCACTCCATGTTTAAAACTTCGTACTGTTAACTCATCTATGGTCACGCCACAAAATTGCTTCATTGGAATATGTAATAAATTTACCTGAAATAATATATTGCCTCTTGGATGCGTTCTTGGGTAATCAGTTTTCATCTTTAATTAATTTTAACTTGACTTTTTTTTAGCTTATTCTTAGCGGCCAACGCGATAAGACTATCTTTTCAACAGTTAATAAACTTCATCAGATACTGTGTTAAATCAATATGACAATCCCAAGAAAACGGTGGGCGATTGGGCAAAATGGGGATCATATTCGTATTCAGGAGGCCATTTTGCATAAGAATCAGTAAAAATGGTATCAGAGCTCGATTTTTTTTTTTAGGGGGGGGGGGGGGGGGGGTAGGGCAGTTAAAAAAAAAAAAAAAAAATCTCAGATTTTAAATTCCACTTACTGTTCTTATTTTATTATATTTCATCCTTATCTAATGTCCTGTTATTACTTTTGTCAACTCTTCATAAAAAAATATAAAAAACTTATATCAAAACTCATATTTTACCTAAATCTTCAATAAGTTTAGGGCCCTTTAAGCCCTCGGCGAGTTAAACACCAAAATAGGCTTTCCTTAATGGGCAGCCTTTCTACTCGTGCTCGCTGTAGGTGATTCTTTTTCTCGATCTACTGCAAATGGTAAAGGGTGTTTTTAAAACAGGAAATTAAAATAAACAGTAATAACTTCTACTCGATTCATGAAAAATGGGCTAAAAAGCTTGAAAAGGACAATTTTATCTCTTCAATTTGATGATTATTACTCTGGGATCTTCGTGGAGTTAATACATACTTTAAAATGTCTTTTCATTTGTTAAGAAAACTTGTAAAATAATTATATCTTCTACTTAATAATTTAAATAAAATAAGTCTTCGTTTTGAGCTTAGATTAGACTATTGACCACAATTAAATTATCTATGGGCTAACTTTTTATACACGCAATGTCTGATTATGTCTTTCATTATTTTATTTTCATTATTCTCTTGATCCTGGTCAACATCGACACATGCAAAATTATGGAAAAGGAAACGGAAATGTGCTTCCAAAATTTTGTTTCGAATAGTGTACATTTTCAGGAAAAAAAAAAAAAATGGGTAAGTGCACCAGCGATTGACACTTTTAGAGCAATCTCTGATGTTTTTAATGTTCTAGTCATGAGAAAATATTTTTAGAAATCTTAAGATAATACATATGGCATGAAAGACATTCAGAACCACATATGTGTTAAAATATATACATTTGATAAAAAAAAAATTCAATGAATTTTTACTTGACACCCACTCAACGTTCCAGTAATTGACACTGCCAGTTTTCCCTTTTATTAGTAATTGGCCCCCTATGTTCCAGTGTTTGATACTGCTAGTTATTCATTTTACCAGTTATTAGCACCCTATGCTCCAGTTTTTGACATAAAATGTTAAAAATCTTATATGTAAAATGGATTATTTTTCTTATTTATTAATGATTTCAGGATAGATGTCAATTACTGGAGCATGCCAATCACTGGAGCACCTACCCTACTATATTAAGAATTTCTTAAATGTACTGTAAAGCATCCTTAAACCCTACATCATGAAATCCCCCCATATATTCAAGAGTCATCTCAGATTCACATTCCGTTTTCATATTCAGAAAACTTAACACCTTTATGTTTTTTTTTTTTTTTTTTTTTTTTTTTTTCATTATGATACTGAAAAGTGCAAAAAATCCTTTTAGTCAAATTTTCGTATATATTTCCGCTTAAATAAAATATAAAAATTTAATTGGTTTAATAGGTTTCGCCGTAGCGCTAAGATGCGGGTGGTCGGAAACGCCAAGAAACTTTATCGACTGCGTGGGACAGAACGCTACCGTGTTTCTAGATACTACATGGATTCAGTAGTGCTATGATAGATGATAAAATGTATACATAAAAATAAAAACGAACGGCTTTTCTTAGAATCCAATTACATGAAACACTATCATACAGTTTACTTTTATGAACTTAATTCAAATTGTTTCAAGAAAACTGTTAAAGTTTATTCAAATTTTAATGCAATATTCTTTAACCACATTTCTTGCGACCATGGAAGCCTCTGCGCAAGTGCGGATGGAACCAGTCCAGTGTTAAAATAGGGGTGACTGAGAGAAAACAAGCGATAAGGGAACATCGAATAACTGGATGTTTGCCAAATAACTATATCTCGGCCAATTTTACATCCCTCCAAACTTTTGGACTCGGTCTCACTGCTAGTCGTAGGAAACGTGGTCGCACTATACTTGAATGTACACCAATATATTACATTCTTAATAAAATGTTGAAATTTCTCAGTACTAGTTTATTTAATTCAATTACTAAAACTGCTCTGTATAAAAGAGATAAATTCTTATCTGCAATAATTGAAATAAATTTTCCTTGTATAAGACTTCACTTATTCCATTAAGATTGCTTGTTGATTAATGCAAGTCTTCCTTCCTAGTGTTTGATCATTATAATAATGAATTATTCTATTATATATTGGCAACTTTTATGTCTGTTTATAAACGACATAACCCTAGCTTGTGCTGCCAACGGCCATATATCATGCTGAAAGTACCGGCTCTCGTCCCAAGCATGTGCTAATTTTTTACAAATTAACTAATTGTTTTTTAAAGCGTACTTTCATAATGCCCCAAGCAAGCACGTATGATGTAAGCATTTTTTTTCTTTTTTCATAAGAATTATCTTTTTATGCGTAACATCTTTAATAATTTAAATGTTGAAGACGAAATGAAATTTATTTATAACCAAGGAAATATGTTGGAGAAAATGAAAAGTTATGTCGTCTGATGCCAGAGCAAGATATCATAATGCACGTGAAATGCGTAATGCTAAATACCCTACAGGCTTGTCATAAAATGTTGACTAGAGAGCACTTTCATTTTTCAAGGTTAGATGAAACGCAGCGGGAAAAAAAAAAAAAAAAAAAAAAAAAAAAAAATGTTATTTCTATCACGACATCTTAACAAGCACATTATCAGTTAAAAAGAACTTTACATCATTGTTTAAAGTGATAGAGTTATTTATTTTGCTTTGTTAATTTATAGTTTTCGATAACAATCTTTGAGAACATAGCTAACATGTCATCTAACTATAACTGAAATAAAGGGCTAAGATGAAGAAAAAGAAAAAGGTAAATACTTTCCAAGGAAAACTACTGCTTTATTCCTTTACTCATTGCCATTTTTGTGCAATTTCCGGTGATCATTGCATTCGGGGATTTTTTTAATTGGCTATTAAGGAACAATACAGAATTTGAGTAATATATGAGTAATTCATTTTTTAAAGTATGAATCCATTAAGTTAGCAACTGCCAACAAATATATTTTTTAAATTTTTTATCTACAAGAAAGACATTTTAAAAGTACAAGAAAGGCAAGTTCAAATGAATTAAAGTTGTGTGTAAAAAGGGTATGATATCAAATTCCCAGGTTTACATTCTAATACTTGTTTAATATTCCCTTTTAACTGTTTTCACCTCTGAATCAAATGCCTTATGATTATGCTCATAGAAATCTTTCCTTCCTGTACTAAATACATCATAACGTGTTTCTGAAAATTATTATTATTAATTTATGCCTGATGGGCTTTGCGGCCATCTTTCAAAATTTTACATTAATTTGTATTCTTTTATAAATCTTAGCAATCATAAAGTCAGAAACCTATAAAAACCAGAGGAAGTTATAATAGGAAGTAAAGTTAAGCAATTGACTGGGCGCCGAAATTACCAGAGTATAATTGGTTAATAATTGTTAGTAACTGTTATAGATGCAACACTCTACTCACCCCTTGATCGTCTCTTTCATTTATTTATTTACTAGCCGCCTTCGGCGACCAGCTGGTTCGCGATCCTTGAAAAATCCGACTTTACGAAACTCCCGCTCGGTGGAGCCTGCGGCGCCTTTTTCCCGTTTCAGGTCTTACAACAGCTTAGTGACATATAGTGAAAATAGCTTAATTGAAAATTTTAATCTCAGTAAATTCCCGATCGGTAGCGTCTGCGGCGCCCTCTTCCAGTTTCAATATCTGATACAACCTGTTCGCTCACCATGATTATGATCTTTCAAATTTCTGACTTCGGCAAAGTCCCGCTCGGTGGCGCCTGCGGCGCCTTATCCCGGTTTTAGAACTGTTCTATTCAAAATCAACAAACCTTTCGTATTACTTGGGAATTTATTTACATTCAGAGATTAAATACATGGAGATGTCTTTTTAAATAATAATTAAAGAAAATAAAATTTGTATGAAAAGAACTTAAAATCTTAAATAAAATACAATTTCTTTTTAAATTATATTTTATTTAAGGTTTTTATTTTATGTTCTTTTCATTCAAATTTTATTATCATTTAAAAGTGTATTACAAGAAAAGCAGTACCTACTAGCCTAATGAGATTAAATTTTTGGATGGGACATAGTATTTAAATATAATAATCATTTGTCTTATTAGTTCTGCAATTTTTATTTTTATTTTTATTTTATTTATTTCAAACAGTATTCATTCTTTTAGCGCTACAGACTTATTTTCAAATTTTCGTGCCCTTTTCTACCGACCATAGGGAATATGTTTTATCTATATATTAATAGGCAAGCATAAAATTTGTTGTCCCTTTTTAACATATTAATTATGGGAGTAGAGGGTTGAAAATGGTATCATTCGAAAGGTATGGTTAGCCGGAAGGTGCGAATACAAATATTATTTTCTTACGATGTCAAGAAGGTATTTAAAAATACATTTATTTTTTATGCATTTTCCCCCATTTTTCCCTTTTATACACGTATTCCTTTACATCAAAAAATACCTAAAAGTAGAAAGTTGTTAAATCTGGTACTTTCATAAAGCTCAAATAAAACCATAGACACAGTAATTTGTAGCATCACTATACGCAAGCGAAGTGATGACGTCACTGTCTGACCATGGAGCCATGAAAAAGATTTTCTATGTTAATTGTCCATTGAGTTTTTGTAAAAAAATTATTAAAAAATAACGGAAATTATCTGCCGATTTTAATTCCGATATTTGGGTATCCGCGTTTGTAATGATCGATAGACGGCGCTTTGTGAACACTGCAGTTGTTAGTAAACATTAGCCACGTGTGTTCCATTAGTGTTCTTCTACTTAATATTCGTACTATAATTTCTCCGCCATTACATTATGGAAAATTGATTGCTTTTGGAAAAAATACTTCAGTTTATTCAAAGTTCGATCGGAAGTAGATTTTTAACTGAAGTTGAACAAATATTAGTTTCAAATCATCTGATTAATTCTTTACTTCCATTAGCCGAAGCAACTGAAATTTTAAATTTGTCATTTGGAAATAAATGGAAGCTCAATTCTGTATTTCTTGATCCTTTGGAGTTACACTGTGGCACACAAAAGTATGTGTTATCTTTTTTACCGTATTAATTCATTTTTATTCGATAAATATATGTGAAACTAAATATCGGCAAGCAATGGCGGCTGTATGGAATTCGAATTAAACCATGTTTATTGTAATTTCACCTTAGCCCACCAGAGGGCGAGCATTTCATTACAATCGCGGATAGTTATATATAAGTTACTGTCTACATGTGTTTGATTGAGTTATTTTTTCTGTAAAATTGATAAAATTTTAATTTAAAATCACAAAACTCCAGAAAAAAAAATGGCAAACTTCCAGTTTCGAATGTAAACATAAACATTTCATTTCAAAGGGTGATATTTAAACAATAAATATTGAACTAATATACTAAATAAAAGGAAAATGGATTTTTTACTAACTGCTGCATGTATAAGTAGACGATACGGAAAAAATTCCTATTTCCGTTTTTTGCTGAATTTACATGTTTTGAGCTTTCTTTACGTTTCAATTAACTGAAATTGGCTACTTATTTTTTAAAAAAGTGTCTTTATTGCTAGCTTTTGTGGGTAGAAGAAGCAAGTAGAAGATTCATAAAAACTTTTGATTTCCGGTTTTCGATGAATTTACACGTTTTGAGATTTCCTTGCATTTTAATTAAGTGAAATTTGTGAAATTGACTACTTATTTTTATTTTTTAAAAAGTGGATTTATTATTCTTTCCTCTGCATATATAAGTAGAAAATATAAGATTCAGAAATGTTTTAGATTTTCGGTTTTCGATAAAGTTACACGTTTTGAAATTTCCCGAACTCAATTCGACCATTTTTGAAAAATATCTTTTTTTTTTTTGTTGTTGTTCAAACACTGTACTTTATGAACCAATCGAATTAATTTAACAGAATTTGATAATTGGTTGGACCTTGGTCTGACATGGTACCTATTAGCGTCTGGGCTGTATCACACAACAAGGGGCGTTTTCACGTTGCGATTTTCTCTCATTTCAGGAAAGGCTAACATCTACAGAGAGAAATAGTTATATAAGTAAAACTCTACAGATTCAGTTAGAGTGAATATTGGCAAACAATTGCCGCAGCTGTGTTGCAATTGCATTCCGTTTAGGACAAGGCAATAACTTTGCTTTGCCTCGCTTTGCAAAAAAAATGGTCGAGTTTCGACCACTGGGCGATACTAGTTATTATTATTATGTTAAAATAAACAATTTTTAACCGCTTTTAAAAGAAAAAACTTAACTATGCGCTTGTTTTTTTCTTTCTTTTCTTAAATCTGACATAACATAAAAAAAGAAAAAAAGAAAGAAAAATAAGCAATTCGATACATGCAAAGTTACTCGGTAATTTTTTATTCAATTTAAAGTAAAATAAATGTAACATACAACATAAAAAAAAAAAAAAAAAAATCATTAATATGTCATTTTTACAAAATGTCTAAAACATTTTCTTTGTGAGTGATGAGAATAAGAAGTTGTTCCATAAAATAAATGTATTTAATATGTACAGACAATAAATAATAATAATAATCATAAAAAGTAATATTTATACTGAAGGTGAATTTAAGCATAGCTTCTTATCACACTTATCTGTAACAAAATATTTGAAATATACACTGAGAAAAAAAATATACCGCCTTTCTCTAGAATGAATAAGTGGCCATTTTCTAAATCCCTTAACTAGAAATATAGATTTCCGAGCTAGGCGCATAAGGCACGCCAATAAACTGAATAGACGAAATGATCCAGAATTTCTAGTCTACACATTTCTAGATGGTGAAACAATATTCTGAATACTCTAAATATTCTGAATCATTTATATTGCGAGAAATTATCGCTTGATTTTTTAGAATTTGGTAATAAACCAAGATTATAGTTGCAGAAACCTGCCTCTTGTAGTCTCATTTATTTGCAGAGATTTTTAAATAACTTTGCCCTCGAGAATATAGGCAAACGCTCTAGGATTCTAATAGGGGCTTTTAGAACTCGCTTTGCAAGGAGACTAGAATTTATAAGGATGACATGGAACTGTTTTTTCTAGAGCCACAATTTAGATGTCACTTACTAGATCAGTTCTAGATGTCAGTTACAGAATTTTTTCTCAGTGTATATTAGCATAAAAAAATAAATAAATAAATAAATAAAAATAAATAAATAAACGTAAAAGGAAAAGATGTAATTAGATAATAATTCAATTTTTATCCGAATTTCACAAGACCAGAACCTACTATCCAGGCTTGGATCTTTTGCTTAGACAATCGGTCTATTGCACAATCTCATACACACATATTCCCACACATTAACTAAAATTCAGTCTCACTTGTGCGTAAATCCGGCTCTAGGAACTTTATATGAAAATGCAAGGACTTCACTAATGACTTTCTTTTGCCGAATATATTTTTTTTTCCGTAACATTTAATTTAACTATAATAATAAGCTGTATTTGTTCTTTTTAAATTAACAATCTTATTATTCTGAAGTGCGGTTCTTAATAAAAGCGAAAGAAAGTTGATAAAGTATCAAACCGTGTCTCACATTACATGCGTCACTTCCTCAAACTAAGTGTGACGATAAAACAAAACAAAAGCAAATGTACTTTAATTTGCATTTCACAACTTACTAACCAAAGTCCACAATTATTTATTCATCCTGTTTATTTTAGCAAAGTGCGAAGTTTTGAAGGCTATTTTCCAGAAGCAGCCAGCTGTATTCGGAATTCCTCCATTTCGTGGCAGCCAGATATTAATCCAGATTACGAGGAATTCATCAGTGGTTAACTGTTTATTTTATTTAATGACCTTCAGATACCATGGCTAATTATGGCATGCAACTGATTAAATCGACCATGCTTTGGGATTTTTCTTTTTCGTAAATTTCAGTGACTAATTTTGTTGATGAAAGGTTCAGTTTAGCATAAGTGAAATTTTTGTATTGTGTTTTGTTAAAATAGCACAATACCATTACTTATATACTCAAAAAGCAAGAACGTACCTAGGAAAAAAAATCGGAAATTTTAGTACAGCATATGCTTAATCTACCAAGTGATTTTTTATTTCTTGTATTTAAAGAAATCCCAATAATAAGCAGAAATCTGTTCAATATAAATACACTGTAAATACAAGTGTCTGAAATTCAGACAAAATTGTGTCTGAAACGGGTGTTTAATTTTAAGATGCTAAAAAGTGTCTTAAAAGGCACATCGTTTCACACTCGGATCGTCTGAAATTCCGCCATCTTTGATCCTGTTTGAAGTGAATATTTTTCATCAATAAAAAGATGCGTTTTGTACTGTTTACCTGTGAGAAATAGATTTTAGAATCTCCTAGAGCATAGAATATATATATTAATAATTTTTACAATAATCGAACTGACTACCAATGGATTCAAAGTCGAGCGTCTTCCCAATCAAGCCATCGCTGCTCACGCTGTACTCTGCTTGTATAACAAAATATATTCTAGTATCCGTAAAACATATTGAAGTTTTATGTCTTTGCAATAAAACTGTTCATAAGAAGTAAAGCTTAATACATATTATCTTAAATTTCAGAACTGCATAACTAATATAATTATAAGCATATTAAAATTATTTTAGTAAAGTCGATTTCCATATCGGGCATCCCAAATATCCACCTTTTCCCGTCCAGTGTAAATCCTTCTGATCCTGTAAAATTATTAATTTTCATTCCCTTTTTTTTTTCCAAGTTAGGTTTGGTTTGAATTTGGGACATTTGTGCATTTTGATCGAGTCCACATCAGATTAGCTATCGGGTTTTGGTTGCAGGACTTTAAGAAGTTGACATGAGTGTTCTTTCTATTAATACTGAAACTATTACTGTTTTTATGCCGAGATTACACTTTTCTTCAAATTTACTTCAAATTTACAACATGTTTGAAAAAGGTATAATTTAAAAATTTTAAAGAACTTTTTGGTCTTAAATATAAATACAGTTAAACTCAGAATAAAATTCAGAATCATTTGATTAGTTGTCCTATAGATGATTCACTTCGAGTTTCGGGTAGAATCGGGTCGACAACAAATTAGCTGGCAGTTTCGGGTGCTGGACATTTTAAGTTGAACAAGAAAGGGTATTTTCTTTTCAGAAACATGAAAACTCTTATTATTCACTAAGCCGAAATGGCACTTTTCTGTAGATTTGTTAGATGATGCTAACTCTGTGAAAAACAATGTTTAAAAAAATGTTCTCTCTCATCCAGCAGGAGACACTGAGTCAGACTGAAGTTTAGCCTAAGTGAAATACACTACAGGTACAGAGTGGGCTATTAGTGATGAGGTGGAAGTCACTCGGGAACATGCCATAACAATTTTGATGAAAAGGTTCCTTTTCTTGTACCACGACTACTTCTATGTTAAATACAACACTTGATAAAGCAGAACAGATTAAGGAGGACCAGGTAACGCCAATCTCTGTGCAACCCTTCGTAGAGAGGCATAACTTTCCAAATACCGACTCCCAGTCAGTGGTGTTTCCTTCTCTGTATTCCAGTGCGAACCGAACTCAATCAACTAGTCCAATACGGAACCTAGAAGAATCTCAGAAAATAACTTTTTAGAATGTCTCGAAGTTATTTGAAGATTGAAGAGAATTCCCATTCCATTCTGCCATCTACATTTTGGAGATTACTAAGCTGTATCCACTACTGGCCTCGCGTAATAGTCGAATAAACCAGCAATGAGTAGTGCTGTCCCCTACTAATCATTACGTCAGTTTTTGTGCCAATAATGGATACTCATATTTGTTAACCCGGCAGAACGGGCGCCGGGAAATGTAACACGAGGACGGGCATGGGGTGTCAGCGCACCCCAAACATATTAAATAACATAAATACGAAAAAAATCTTTAGAATTCAATCTGTTGATGAAATTCATGATAATTACACTCTTTCTCATAAAAATAAATAACTGAAATTTTCAATTATCGTTAACTTTAAAAATTAATAAAAAATAAATTAAAAGCTCTCACCTTTTCCTCCTTGTCAGAAAAACTTAATTTTTCCCATGTGGCGCACTTAATTATTTTCTTTACAATATTTATTATAATAAAAATGATACATTACTGTTGATAAGAATACTGACACATTAATTTTCGTAATAATTAGGGTATACATGGATCAGAAGCTTTAGATTTTTTTGCCGTTTTTACACCCGAAATTGTTCTATAAGAATGAAAAAGAGTCTGAATTCGCCGTTTTCATACACTCCGAACGGAGGATGATCTTGGAGGCAGGTACTGAAGGACCCGACCACTTCTGTTTATATTGAGAGACAGTAGATGAATATATCTGGGCATGGGGTGGCAAAACACCCCGCGCCCATCCTCCCGGGTAGGAAATTAAAACTCTAACACAATGAATGTATTTTGAATACTTAATATAACAAAAGTTAGAAGTAATCAGTTAAAAACAAGCGCAGGCAATGCACGAAAAACTTTATTTCTTTATTCAAAACGACAAAGGAAAAAAAAAAAAAAAAAAAGGCGAAATGGTAGAAAGTTCAATTATTTTTTCCGCTTAAAGTAATCGTATTCTAAAACTGATGATTAGAAATATTCTTAGTTAGAGACATTCATTATATGGAGTATGATACAAACCCCGAAAGCTGCTCGAAGTTATGCAAGATTTAACATTGTTTTCAAAGTTAAAATTTAAAAGTGTCTATTAATGATACAGCGTCCAGTACTAGTGCTCTTATCCTAATCTGTTTGTGAACAATTTCTAAGAATGACATTCTTTTTAATATAAATTTAATCTCGATTTTTTTTTTTTCATTTGACTTTATCCGTCAGAAATATGTTTTGTCTGACAATGGCTTTGTTTTCATTATCACCGGCAGTTTTAGACAATAAATTTAAGCGTTTGTATTTCTTATATCAAACACAAAGCACTGTTTCGAAACTTCAACGCGTAAAATTATAAGTTCAATAGTTTCAAAATTTCGTATTTTATTCATTTTCTTCAATTCTATCACATGCATAAAGTTTTGTATACATTTTTTCTAAGCTATCTAATTTAATCAAGACATCTGAATATTTCTCTACATCAGCAATGTCACTCACAAGGTAGAATGAAATCGGTTATTATTATTATTTTTTTAATTGGTATTTGAACATACACACACCCACACAGTAAATAAATAAATAAATCTAGATTATGTGTGCGTTATGAGTTAATATTAAAGGTAATGTTATGAATAATATTATGAATTAATATTAAAAGATACGCAGAACCATTGTAACTTTTGGAAAGCGCAAAAAATTATTTTCCAGATTTATCCACTATGTGCTCTATTCCTTATTTGGACTTTCAACAATTGTCACAAAGAAAAATATAATGAAAGTGCTTAATTTTTTCAAGCGTATCAATTGTTTTGAAATTTATTCCAAGTTTTGACAAGCGCAAAATTTATCATCAATCTTCATCTATCGAACAATTACAATTTTTGGACTTGTGATTGGAATTACGAAATCCATGACTAAAGCAATTAAGAAATATACTTCAGCCAAGAGAGACTTATATATTACAAAGCTTTATTTAACAACGATTTATTTATTGATACAATGGTTAAAAATGTAACAAATTTTCTTTTTTAAACTTATATCCTATCTCTTGCTGTTTTGCATTTCATTGAATTCAAGCTTATATGATTTCAGTGCATTTTTATATTTTTGAGCAAAATATTGAAAAAAATTTTAAATAGAAAACAAATATTTTTTAAATTAGAAAAATGATATCTGAAGTCCAGTATCAAATTAATAACTTTTTCACACTAGCATATTTTAAAGTCCCCCAATAAAGTCTTTATAAATGTAACTGTAATCATGAAAATTAGATCCTTTTCTTAACTCGAAAAAAAAATTAGCCAAAATATAGCTTATGTAACTAATTTATTTCACCAAAAGTAGTGGATTTTGCATGTTTATGAAATTAACAGTGCGAACTAGAAAAGCTAAATCACAACATTAATCTCATCTTTTTGTGCCATGAAAAAATTAGCAACCGCTAACAATGCTTGCAATATAAAATATTACACAGTGAGACGTCGAGCTTACAACTATACTACTCTACACTGTTAAAAATGGTTTCTCAAAAATAAGCAAATTGTCTCAAAATAGCTCCGAAACAATATATACTTACATTTGAAAATTCCATGTACTCACTTTTGAGTATATTCACATGATCAAAAATGGGGTTGATCATTAAGAAAACCAATATCCTCATTTTTGAGCATGTCAATATACTCAAAAATCAGTACATGGGTTTTTTAATTTAAGTATACATTGTTCGGAGCTATTTGGAGACAATTTTGCTCATTTTTGAGAAACCATTTATAACAGTGTAGGAAAAAACTGTATTTATGGTCAAAAATAATATTTGTTACATAACTTTTACAGTATTTTGAGAAATTACTCACACTGTTAAAAATTGTTTCTTAAAAGGGAGCTAAATTGTCTCAAAATAGCTCCGGAACAATATAGTATCCTTAAATTTGAAAACCCATGAACTCATTTTTGAGTAAACTGACATGTTAAACAAGGGCATATAGGGATTCTTATTAGTCAACCCCATTTTTGAGCATGTCAATATACTAAAAAATGAGTACATGGGTTTTCAAATTTAAGTATACATGTATTGTTCCGGAGCTATTTTGAGACAATTTAGCTCACTTTTAAGAAAAAAAAATTTTACACTGCATAATTAATGAATCTGCCTTTTGACAAATCTCTAAACAAATAACATTAAAATAAAACATTTGATGTCGCAATGGAATGAAACATTCTGACATTCGATAACATATACGACATTCTATAACCATTCTAGTCAATGGAATATTCTAGCACTTGGGTAGACGGACACCGTTCTATTTATATCAGCAATGTCTGGGAAAAATGAAATCGCATCAATGAAGTCTTTGTAAGTAACCTTGTAATCAAAGGAGTAAACGTGCATTCTTTTTTTTTTTAATTTGTCAATGAGTTTAAGAGAAGGAATTCCAATCAGCGTATGATTGATGACTAAATTGGTTCGTCACAAATGTCTTAGCAGTGACGTTTTGAAACTCTTAAAATACCTCACAATGACGCATTTAAAGCATCATCTAATCTTTTTTTCTCTTTGCACCCATCTTGATTTTTTTTTCAGATATCCTAATTTATTGAAGCAGTTTTACAATTCAGAATTTTGTTGACCAATCTTGGTACAGTATGAATACACCATGTATACTTTTACTCAGTGTTGGGCATAATTGATTAAAAAGTAATTGAATTACAATTAAATTACAATTAAGTTACAATTAAATTACAATTAAAATTATTTTACTGTCAATCGATTAACAAGTAATTAATTACAAATAAATTGAATAAGTAATTGAATTTATTTGTAATCAGTTACTTGTTAATTGATTGACAGTGAAATAATTATAATTGTAATTTAATTGTAATTCAATTGTAACTCAATTATTTTTTAATCAATTATGCCCAACACTGCTTTTACTCCGTAAACCTGGAAGTTATTTCTAAAATGAAGGCCGAAAAATAAAAAACGTTGGAGATTTATTGTGCCATAATCCAGGTATTTGATGAAACAGAGGTATATAAAACCATCTTCCCAACCATCTTCACCGAAGATTGTTTTTTCATAAATTTATTATTTAGACTTCATAGATGAAAGCTTCAAAGTACATAATACATTGGCAAATGTTCGTATAAGAGTGTGGAGGAGCCAGAACACCAGGAGCACAGAAAGTTTGATATTTATTGATCAAAAAGTACGAATGTATGAATACCTCTTCCTTCGTGAACATTTAAAAATGAGTAGCAGATAAAGTGTAGAAATAATTCACGCATGGTATAAATAATAACAATAATAATAATAACATTAACCTGTTATTTCTGAAGAAATTCACCGAAACTATAAATTGCATTCAATATGCAAAGGAAGGATTGATATGTCGATTGAGATTTACCGTGAACACTTTTTCCCAAAAAAACATCAGCCTTTTTTTTTTTTTTTTTTTTTTAATTTGAGGAAGTTTTATTATTTTAATAGGCAATCTACGCTTGACTGAAGATTACTAAACTAAAACTTCGCATTATGAAATTATCAACTATTACACATTTCATAGACTAAGTTTTATTATACTCACTTTAAATATAAAATTGTTCAAAACAAATGAGTTTGCGATGCAAATTATGGAGGTTACCAAAGCAAGAGAGCCATATCTCATTAGAGGAATATAAAAATTGTGGTGGCAAGTCTCCAAACCATGCCTAGTTGTGAATATCAGCCCGCCGCCATTAGTCCACTATAAGGCTCCTATATATACGAGCTGGCGCATCAGGCATTTTGTTGCCTTAGGGTTGCCACGTGTACCCAGCGTGTTTCTCTGATAAACAAACGACAAATATTTTTTTTTTATCGTCTTACGTTACTTTAAAGTAACTTGTTTTATTATATTTCATAATTTTAACTAAGTAAACGATGACATGGAAGTTTGTTTAGCCATAAACTGCTATAATCATTCAAGAAGTGAATATAAAGTGTTCGCAGTCTGTGTATTTGAGTTTTGGCGACATTTGTGAAAGAAACAGAAACCGCCCTAACAACACATCTTACCTCAGTTCATCCATAGGATATCCTCAGAATAAAATGACATCCTGAGAATGTACTGTGAAAAATATGTGTTTTTAGGAATATTATTGTTGTTTATTGGTCTTATCTTAACCGGATTAGCTTCAGATCAAGATTTCTTAAAATTATTAGGGAAGCGATTAGGACGCCAAGCGGGAATGCTGTCCTTTTCGGAGGCAAAAAAATGGCGGTGATGCGCCGGCCTATTATTTTATTTAGGGGCTCTAGTCCACTAGGGTGTCTTTAGCGTGATGTCATAGTCACTCAACTGAACCCATTCAAATGAAAGCAGTTGAACAATTTTAGAAGCATTAAGAAATGAACACGACTGCTCTAGGACATTCTTAGAAATAAATAACTGCATCTTTCGGAGTAAATGCTAAAAATATTTAGAAATAAAGTTAATAAAATAATTATAAGACTAAAAAAAACTTTTTATCTTACCATGTTTTTAAATTTTCTGTTGAATCATATATAAACTTGGCAATTCTATGTATTAATAAATACTTTTTAAAAATTTCTTTTGATGAATTATCTCATCAACTTGAAAGAAATTGATCCAATGCGTAAAAAAGAGAGTAATTATAAAAAAAAAAAAAAAAAAAAAAAATCAAACATTTATTAATAAAAGTACTAAATAAAAAAATGTATTGTCATTGTGTTCTGAGTTATTCTGAAAGTTTCAAATATCTAGCTAGTCGCGAAGTTAGTTAAAAATCGATTGCAAGATTTGTACTGGACAAACAAACAAGAAAGCGAGTTAATGAAAACATGGTAAAATCATCAGATCAGATTTCATAAACCTTTTCTAGCGTTTGAACATAACCGAAAGAGCCCACATAATTTTTATTTATGGGAACAAAAAGCTAAAATTTAGCTAAAAGTTTCAAATGTCTCTAGTCGGGAAGTTATAACTATAGAACTATATTAGCACTTTATCAATGTGAATAAAATTTTTAAAATGATAGTAACGTCAATTTTTGTGAGATGCATAATTTAATTGCATTAAATTACAATTGCTGTTGTGTATAATTCTCATCGTGTTCTGAGCTATTCTAAAAGTTTCAAATGTGTAGCTAGTCGGGAAGTTATAACTCTAGAATTATATTAGCACTTTATCAATGTGTATAAAATTATTAAAGTGATAATGACGTCAGTTTTTGTGAGATGCATAATTTAATTTTTTGCTGTTTTTTATTGTTCACGTTTAAGTAAATGTATTTATTTTCCTGTCGAAAAAACATAAACTAGCAATTTTTTTTGGCAACAATTAAGTTATAAATAAAACTTAAATGGCTAATTTTAAAACTATTATGAAGTTATTATTTTCACATTTTATTAATTAATTAAAAGAAAACATTTATTAATTGAATGAAAGTATTAAAAGAATGCACTGTCATCGTGTTCTGAGCTATTCTAAAAGTTTCAAATGTCTAGCTAGTCGGGAAGTTAATTAAAAATCGATTGCAAGATTTGTACTGGACAAACAAACAAGGAAGCGAGTTGATAAAAATATCGTAAAACTATTAAACATAAAATGCCCACTAATTCTTTTTTATCCTTAACAATTTACTAATTACAATAACAACTTATAAGTTTATATTCATGTTTGAAATTAGAAAATGACAATTTTCTTTTATATAATAATAAATAATTATAATAATTTAAAAGAAAAATCGCTAATCATAGATTTTAACACTTCTCTGCATATATATTAATTCTATTCGAAACCGTGATACATAATAAAGTACACTTTTAAGCAAATAACGCCTAATTTTAGTAAAGCATTTCAATTTTCTTGAGTAAACTTTTAAAAGAAACGCAAAAGTGGTTCATGTTATTTTCATCAGCATCTTATGTTAATGTGAATTTCAGTGATATATTTTAACTTTTTTTTTTTTTTTTTTTTAGAACGTTGCTCAGGTTGAAGTAATGTTTATAACATTCTCAAATCAATGGAAGAACTGAACAAATATGTAATATGGAATGAGAAATACGAGGTCTGTCCTTAAAGTAATATCAGTGAATTTATTGTGACGTGACTGTATGTCGGAGCGAGTTTGTAGAACCTGGAACCACTGCGAACTCCAAATTTTATGTGGAAGTCCTCAAAAGACTGAAACGCTGGGTTCAACGCATCCGGCCGGACATTGCAGACAACTGGAAGTTGCCCCACGATAATGCGCCGGCCCGCAGTACCTTCATCGTCAGCGACTGACTGGTCAAAGCATTTGTGCCAACGATCCCCTAACGCCCGTACAGCCCGGACCTGGCTTCCTCCGACTTTTTTCTGTTTCCACGCCTCAAAACAGGCTTTAAATATTTTTGGCCATTTTTGCGATGAATTGAAAATCACAAATGCGTAACTAAAGACCTTGGCGAGAAACGTCCGAGTTATTTCGGTGCCAAATTGCAAATTTTGCCAAAGGAGTCCGATACTAAAGCTGTTCCATACAAAAAATATCAGAAATTATAAGTATTTAAAATTAAGGTGAGAACATAAAAGAACTTTCTAAGTTACACACAAAGTATCAATAAAAAAAAAAAATTAAAAAAAAAATTACTGTAGAAAAAAAAAGTGCTACTTAATTAAATAAAAATTTTAAGTTAATACTTAAAATTTCTAAGCATTATTTTTAAGAAAATATTTGTTTATACGAGAATTTCTTAAAAAAAAAAAGTGTATCATTTTTCGTAGCGTACCCATAGAATAATAATAAAGGAAGAAGGAGAATGCCAATACTCTAATGCTTACAAACCCCTTCTAGTGAAATGCCAGCGAAAGCTACTTTTGCTCCTCTGAACTTTGAAGTAGGGCACCCATCCTCCGCGCATTTATCCCTGTTTGTTGTGGATGCTGCCTCGCAGACTGATTGAGAGAGAGACGAGACGATTCAAAAATCTCGCCAAAAAGTCGCCAACCAATCAGATGGAAGCACTGTTACAACCGTATACCCGGCATTCCTGGATTTTACAAAACCGAAACCAAAACACGCACGCTCCTTCTTCCTTTATTATTATTCGATGAGCGTACCTAAGCTTTTATTTATTTATTTCTTCCTAGTTTTTATTTATTATTTTTCACGAGACGTTAAAAATATTATATTGTTTTATTTAGAAATTAATATCACTTAAGCTTCACTTTTAAATAATTACCATATAATTAAAAAACAGAATAATGTACAATATAATCAATTTTTGTGGATTTTTCTAAAAATGATATACAGTCAAACCTCGTTAACGTGGACACTGTTAACGTGAATTACTTTTAACATGAACTGTTTCCACAATCCCCATTAAATCCCCCCCGGTATATATATATTTTCTCAATGGACAGCTTTGATATCTATAGTTACAATGGTTTTTGTCTTGATTTATCCATATTATATTCATACTATACAAAACAATGCACAATATCTTGAATGTATACCACAAACATCCATACCCACACCGGGATTCGAATCTGCGAACTGGGGGATCTCCAAGCAGCGCTCTACCAGTTAGACTGCTTTTGGTATTTGACTATTAAGTAATGAAATAAAGAGATATACAGGGTAAGTCAAAATGAATGTAGCGATTACAAACGGCTATAACTATTTAATGGAAAAGAATTTATCGATAAGATTAACAAAGAATGTAGACGGAACTCCAAAATTTTGTATACATACGTCATAGATGTTCTTTGTGACTTCCCTTGGTCACACGGACACCATCTAGACGGTTGTCCATTTAACGCCATACATTCTGAAGCATTTATTTGTTCAGTCACCGACGCAAGCGCATTATAAATGCGTACTTTGAGACCCTGCAATTTTTATCTATGAGTTTATGTCAAAGACAGGGTGTATGTGCTTCCCATGCCCAAAACAATTGAAGAACTCAAAGTACGCATTTGTAATGTGCTTGCGTCGGTGACAGAACAAATGCTTCAGAATGTATGGCATGAAATGGACTACCGCTAGATGTTGTCCGTGTGACCAAGGGAAGTCACATAGAACATCTATGACGTATGTATACAAAATTTTGGAGTTCCGTCTACATTCTGTGTAAATCTTATCGATAAATTCTTTTTCATTAAATAGTTATAGCCGTTTATAATCGTTATATTCATTTTGACTTACCCTGTATTATGACTTCTAACTGATACTTATTAAGAAAAGTATTTTTAAGATGTATCATTTACACGATTAAAAATATACAGGTACTATATTCACATCCTGTTTCCAGAAATATAATTTATCTTCTACCCATAATCCCATTTACGTAATACCTCACTAGATTTTTTCTTTCCTTTTAAACAATGAACATATTGTCACAGAAACATGCGAAATATTTACTACGCATTTACTCTTAAGTATCTCTCTTCTAAAACGGTCGGGAAAAGAGAAAAATAAAATCCTCTAGAGTGCTACCAAATTCTCTTTTGCGGTATAACTTTCACAAGTGCCCTCTTCAAAACATTTTGTATCCAGATGGTCATTTTTTTTTTTTTTTTAAATCTCTACTCCACCTTGTCTATGAAGAGTAAACATATTTCTTTGTTCCACTTTCTCTAGAAGATTCTTGATCTTCCGTGAGTAATTTAAGTTTCCATGTGAGCCAGAAATTAATTAAGAATTTTAAGAATTCTGGAGAATTATAACAATTAAAAATGTATCAACGGTTGATTTTTGTTGCGCAAATTAATCACAATAGCAGTGACGAATTATGCTTCTGTATATATTTATTTGCTTCATATTTCGATTAGTTGTCGAAATTTTTATCATGAGCAGATTACATTTTAATGAAAATTTCCGTTTTTTAAGACACAAACAGAATTTTTTTCTTTACTTATACTTCCGTAATTTCTAATAAACAAACAAAACCGAAAATTTAAGCAATCATAAAATTTCATTAATGGATTTAAATACCATTCATTTTTGAAATCTGAGAATGAAAGATTTTTATCTATATTATTTTATCCTTTAGATTAATTGGCGAAAATGTCTATCAATATCAAATTATTTCTTATTTTTATATTTTAAAATAGATCTGAATGAAAAAAAAAATCAAATATTCTTTCTTAGTTCAAATAAATAAAAGAAGGTATAGTTTAAGTAATGCAATGACATTTGTATGAATTGCAACGATATTTGTATTTATAAATTTTGTTATTATTATTATTATTATTCATTCAAATTCGTGTCAATACTTATTTTTTTGTGTAGTAAAATTTTCAGTGTCTCGAATCTTTTTTAAACCTCCTAGTTACGTCAAAGATACGATAGTAGATGTAGAATACGTTTTCCAATAATATCCTGTGTCTATAACATAAGTGACTTCACACCGGAAAGATTTTATAAATATTTTCAGTTTGTTTAATCGTCGAAAACATATATGAAAGATTCTTTTTTAAAAATAGTGGTGATAAATCCGATTAAAAAATTAGAAAATTTGGCAACTATATGCCGTAACGTGCTGAAATGGTACATGCCGCGAGATTTTATTGCAAGAAATTCGATATTTAATATAAATCTAAAACTCTTTCTTTGGCAAGATGTAATAAATGGAATAAATAAAAGATTATTTAAGTAAATAAAATTACAAAACATTTATTAAGTTCTTTTAAATTTTATTCATTATCCTTGAATTGCCCTGAGGAACGAGGTCACTTAGACATCGGAAAACAATAACCTTGGTTGGGGAAAAAAAATGATATTTTATAATGCAAAATCCTGTACTATTTTGTATTATTGAGGGTTAAGTTAAATAGTTTAAACGCTGGAATAGAACTACACCGTGGTGATGGTCTGGTTTTCAAAACAACTTTTTCAATTGTTTTCAAAAAAACTTTTTCAGGACAGTTGACTAATTTTGCACACTTCAGTCAAAGGAAAAGATATTTTTAAAAGCCTGTATGACAATTTTTGTATCAAAAACACCACTTAAAACATATTATAAAGTTCTGAACGGCCACATCCCAAAAGAACTTTCGAACTTCTTCAAAAATCATTTAATAAGGCAAAAGTGTAAAAATAAATAAATAAATAAATAAATAAATAAATAAAATATTTAATTAAATAGTCATTCACTGCCTAATTTCTTCAATTTATCAAGCAACCTAAAATTTTCGTGGAGAGGTAATATTTTCTAAAGATTTAGCCTACCATATTTAATGAAGAGAAAACGAATACTTACTGCTTCTACATTAATTTTTCTCTTTTCATTCTTTAAGTAATACTGGAGATGCAAAATCCATATTTAGTTGTACAATAAGAAGTTCAACGGATTCCCTAACGGTTTTCTAAATACTACCCACGCACTTTGCGATTCGTATTATATGCATTAGAACTCTAACGTCTATCCTACAGCTGCATTCTGCCTAAACATCAATTACATCTTATCACATTTCATTCAGTATTTTTTAGCGTCACGTGTAAGGCAATTTGTAGTCATTAAAAGGATTTTTTTTTCTTTTCTTTCAACTTCTGTTTTTTTTTAACCATTAAAATTATTAAAAGCTTCTTTTATCTAAGTTAAAAATAAATAAATAAATAAATAAATAAAGCACTTTAAGTATGCTAAACTTAAAAAAGGAGATTAGTTATGAATACACTTTGCTGTAATTCAATTTAAATTTTTATTATTAATGCTTCAAGTGGTCTAGCGGTTTTTAACCTTAAAAAAAAAAAAAAAAAAAAAAAATCTGTTGCTATATGGATCTATTCTGAACAGTATGACGCTTTATTTACGCTTCTAAGCACTTTAATTCAAAACTAAAAGTAATGTCAAGGTTGAATTGCTTTGGATTTAAAATTTAAATTTTCTCAAAAGTGCTTTTTTGCTAACTATCTGCAATAATTTGAAAAAAAAAAAAAAAAAAAAACTTTTACCCTTAAAATTTGCACACATATATTTATATAAAGGATATCTATAAAGTAAATTAATATATAATAAAACTAACTTTATTTTCCTAAAAAAAACTTACAAAAATGTGTAAAACTTTTTGAAAATATCTCAAAATTCTTAATTTATTTTGTAGATGTATTTTATGTAAATATGTATGCAAAGTTTTGAAGTATTCGGTGGAGAAGTTTTTTCAAAACCTTCAAGATAGTGGGGAAATTAAAAAAACACTGAGAAAAAAATTCTGTAACTGACATCTAGAATCTAAATTGTGGCTCTAGAAAAAATAGCCCCATCTCATCCTTATAAATTCTAGTTCCCTTGGAAAGCGAGTTCTAGAAGCTCCTATTAGAATTCTGGAGCGTTTGACTATATTACCGAGAGCAAAGATATTTAAAAATCTCAGCAAATAAATGAGACTACAAGAGCCGGGTTTCTGCGACTATAATCTTGGTGTATGACCCAATTCTAGAAAATCAAGCGAGAATTTCTCGCAATACAAAAGATTCAGAATATTCGGAATATTCAGAATATTGTTTCACCATCTAGAAATGTGTACACTAGAAATTCTCGATCATTTCGTCTATTTAGTTTATTGGCGTGCCTTATGCTCATAGCTCGGAAATCTATATTTCTAGTTAAAGGATTTAGAAAATGGCCACTTATTCGGCGGTATATATTTTTTTCTCAGTGAATGTTTTAAAGTGTAATGAAGTTCAATATTAAGACTAGTTACAATTTGGTTTACAACTCTAGGATCAAAATTGCGTAGATGCATAAATAACACCTCGAAATTTTGAGAATAATTCATCTATCAACAGTTTCTTTCATTTTTTTTTTCTACCTTTTCTTTTCTTTCTTTTTCTACTTCCATTGCCCTACTACTGTAGGTACAGTCGGTAACAAAAGTGTCCGAACACTAGCAAAAATTCCCATGTAAAAAAAGTACACTTAATACAGTTTTGTTATATAAATCCTTGTCGAATCCTGTTTTTAGACTGACTAAGAACAGGATTCGACAAGGATTTATTTAACAAAACTGTATTAACTCTACTTTTTTATATAGGAATTTTTGCTAGTGTTCGGAGACTTTTGTTACCGACTGTAATGTAAGAATTGTATTCGGTCCAAAAATTCAACATCGAGTTTTCACCTGATTTACACGTTTATTTGACTCTAAAACTACTTTTTTCCGGGATTTTGGACTACTTTTCTCCTGAGTCCAAAAAAAGTAATTTTTGGCAATTGGTCAGTGTGTGTGTATGTACAGTCGGCTGCAAAATTATTCGAGCACTAGCCAATAATTCCTATATTTAAAAAGTACACTTAAGACTGTTTTGCTAAGTAAATCCTTGTCGAATCATGTTCTTAAACTGATTAAGAACATGACTCGACAAGGATTTATTTAACAAAGCTGTATTAAGTGTACTTTTTTTTGGCAAGGATTATTGCTAGTGCTCGAATAATTTTGCAGCCGACTGTATGTGGGGAATCTTCTGGCTTTCATATCTCCGAAACTAATAAAGATAGAACTGCGAAAATTCAAAATTGATGCAGGTTTGGTGTACAGATGAATTTTCCAAAATTTTGATGAAAATTGGTAAACTGGAACTGGGGAATCGGAATATTCAAAGTTGCTATATAAACACTCTATTAGATTTCCTTTCGAATGATATAGTTGGTTAGTTCAGAAAAATTGTTAAGTGTCCTGTATAAATAGTTCAATTTCAGGTCTTGCAAGTGCGTTCCTTTAAAAACGGTTGTATGGATTTTTTTTTTCAAACTCGCCATATTAATTCCCTTTTAAATATCCTTTTAAATATCCTTTTATATGTAATTATTGTTTTCCGGTGAATAATTGAGTATGTCAAATTTTGGTAAAAGTTGGTATCTCACAAACGAATCTGACGATTTTCTTGAAAGTTGTTACGTATATCCATTATCCATTTTAGGTATCCTTTCTCATGCATTACGTGATTGTCACAGGAAAATTAACAGTTATCCTGATTAGGTAGGTCAGTTTTAGATTTCGGAAATTGGTGTTTCAAAAAAAAAAAACCTCTACAATTTTTTTTTTTTTTTTTTTTTAACTTTTTTATAAACTCTATTTTGTATGTCTTTAGACGTGTATTAAGTTTCTCGTACCGGAAATGTTTTTGGTGTCTACCTCATTAGGTCCATTTTACGTCTTCTGATCACATCTTCTCCAAAAAATGCGTGTAATCCGTGTAATAATGGGTAATGGAAGTCGTGTGGTTGTTTCATACCGGATTTTTTTTTTTCTTTTTTTTTTTAAGTAAAGGTTTAAACCCCCAGACATATTAAAATACGATCAAAAGAAATTTCACTATGGAAATGTACAATGAAATGGAGTAAATGAAACCACTTTAATATAAACCAATAGAAAAAAGCATTTTGAAACTTAATAGACATCAGCTATTACTGCTTTTAAAATCCGCAGGATTGGGTGTTGAAAAAAGAAAAGAAAAAACACTAGTTGAATATGTACATATGCGTATAAAGAGAATACATATATGTATTTTCAAGCAATCAAATAAATCTTTACATACTGAAAAAAAACTAAACATATTTAAAAACAAATTAAGAATGAATAACTACAATTAAAAAGAAAAAAAAATCAAAGTAGTAATGAATGAAAGATTATATTGTGTCAAATGCCATCAGAAACACAACCATGTAATGTAAAATATGCACAAAACTATAGAATTTTCTGTAAATGCGATGATAAATTGATAATATTTGGCAATTTCTCTTAGTTACAATTAGTTTTAGTTTAGTCGATTGCCGTAATTGAACGAATAATAATAATATCAACATATATTAGCAGTTAAAATCTGTCTTATTTTATAATTTTTTAAAAACATTTTAATTTAAAATATCTGCCCAGGACATTTCAGCAAAAGAAAAAAAGATGACCACAAAAGTAACTGAGGTGTAACCTCGGTTAGATCACGCCTGTGTGGGTAAAATGGAGCAGATGAAGTTTTTGCTTTCTATGCAAAGTATCGTGTAAAAAAGAGGTGTAACCAAATAAGCAAACTTGATCTTTTAACCTAAAGTTTTTTTTAATCCCTGGAAAAGAATGCATGGACCCTTCCATTTAGGACTGGACGTACTTTTGCATGGGCGGAAATTAGTGCTTTATGTCTTATATTTCAATATACGTGTTCTCGTTTTTATTGGACAGCAGCGGATAGTGCGCCTTAAACTTAGAGAAATGGAACGGTTAAGATTAATCACCCACATAAAATAAACTGGTAATAACTTTTTAAATCTAGTTTAAATAGGTTTGCGTAGTAAATAGGAAAGATGATAAATTTTATTTCAAAGATAATATCCTCCCACGACATCCTGAGATAAACTAGTTTTGATTTAATACTAAAAGAGGAAATTATCTAAATTCCTTTTTTTTTTTTTTTTTTTTTTTTCTAACTAATTCAGGAAATTAAATCATTATTATTTTTGACTAAACAATTTATAATGACAAAATCATATTAGTGTACTTATTACAAAGTCACTTTTATCTGTATGTGTGAAAGTAAATGTTATTGTTTAGGGTTTAAGAACTGAACAAATTCCTTAATTTTCCTATAAAAAGAAAGTAAATCAACTATCATTAAATATTGTCAAAATTGCTGTTTTGGACTAAAATTCGGAAAATAATAAATCAAACGTGTTTTTTGGAAAATAATGCAATATAATAAATTACAATTTTTCTAAGTTAGCATTAGATAGTCTTTCGATTATAATATCAAAACCCTCCTACCAGTCTTTTAAATAAGAAAGACCCTCCACGGAAGGATATATTCCTTAGTGTAGAAAAATGAGAAATCTTTATGAATGTCCCAACAAATATTAAACACAATAAGCGCCAAAATATGAAAATGCAGATATTACGATTATATACACCTCTTCTCAAATTTATAAGGATATTTGATATTGTTGGAATAATTACTGTAAAAATATTATATTAGCTAAAGTATAAAATATAATATAAGCAAAAATATAATATAAGCATATTTTAAAACTACCTATCAGAACGATTTGATATTTTACCAGAGCAATCGTGAAGCAATATTTGTGACTGTTTTATAGCACCCATAATAATAATAATAATAATTAGAGAAATTTTACAACCCTACTTAAATACGAAATAAGATAAAGTTTTTCTTCAACGAAGAAAAAAAATATTTTATTGGTTTTAATTCAACATTTGAAAAATTAAATTTGAAATTCGTTAGATTATTAACACACTTTGAAATAAATAAAAATTATACGACATATACATTGTATTTTAAGTAACTAATATTAAAGTGCGTTTGATAATGTAAGGGCATTTTTCCATGCACCTTTTGTTAATCCAGTTTAACTTTTTTTTTATGTGCTGAATTTGTTTGTGTATTTGTATGCTCGGTTTCACTTTAATTTTTCTAAATGAACATCGATGTGTATGAGGTAGTATTGTATGCACATACTCATTTAAAAATCGCCCATAATCCTTATTAAATTTAAGATATGAAACATTTTTATTCATTTAATAGAATTGCCCGAAAGAATTTGGATATATTACTAATGAACATAATTTGTGTATTTTAATAATATTTTACAACATCAAGCAAGTAATTAACTTATTGAAATGCCATACAATATGACTCCTATTCGTAAGGGGTGTGCGTAATATTTGTAACTGTTTTATAGCACCCATAAAATAATAATAATAATAATCTATATAAATAAAGAGAAGTGTCTGTGTATCTGTGTGTGTGTCTGCGCTCTGGTGCTCACACTATTGATCGCAGAGCTTCCAAATTTGGCATATAGGTACCTGGGACCATGCATGTGTGCACCTCATCGAGATTTTTTCGAATTTCGAATTTGAATTTTTTAAATTAATGTTTTTTCGATTTTAAATATTGCCTTTAATGCTTCATTTTTCATAAATTTATTATGTTGCTTCAATCGTCTGCGTATCTTAGCAACGGCTATTACGCAACTTATTTTTATTTAATTCATTCATTTGAAGGCAATTTTTTACTTTCCGAACACTATAGTGAGGAAAGTATTGTAATCATGTCAAAAATCCGAATTCGAGATTTTGATGTTTCTATACGTTTTGAGGTCCTCTGAGTCCGTTTTCACTATTTTTACGATGATGTATGTATGTGTGTGTGTGTGTATGTATGTGTGTATGTCTGTGAGTGAACACGCTAGCGTCTAAACGCTTTGTCCGATTAACCTGAAAGTTGGTACGCATATTGTAAGTCACCATAGTACGAACCCTATAGATTTTGGTGAATCTAGCACTTATAGTTTTTTTACAGGGACATAAAGAAAAATTCTTTATCATTATGGCCTATGGGAGCAAAATCTTAAAAGTGCGATAGCATCTAAACGCCTTATTCAATTGACCAAAAAATTTATACACATATTATAGGTCACAAATACTCAATCTGTATAGATTTTGGAGAATCTAGCACTTATAGTTTTTTTGCAGGGACACAAAGAAAAATGCTTTATCATTATGCCTATGGGGCCAAATTTTTAAAAGTGTGATAGCGTCTAAACGCCTTATTAATCCGAGCAAAAAATTTATACACATGTTATAGATCACAGTTGAACTAACTGTATAGATTTTGGTGAATCTAGCACTTACAGTTTTTTTACAGGGACACAAAGAAAAATTCTTTATGATTATGGCCTATGGGACTAAATTTTTAAAAGTACGATAGCATCTAAACGCCTTATTGAATTGAGCTGAAAATTTATATGAGTATTATAAATCACTGTTGCACTAACTATAAGCATTTTGGTGAATCTAGCATTTATAGGTTTTTACAGGGACACAACGAAAAATTCTTTATCATTATGATCTATGGGCTCAAAGTTCAGTAGCGTTAAATAAAACATCGTGTAATAGATGGAGAAAAATACTCAAACACTCTATTATGGTTTTCTCTCTTTTGTTTGTTTAACAACTCCTCTTTCTTTACTTTATCTACAAAACTGTTAATTACTCAATGTTCGGAAAGTCGAGTGGAGTCACTCCAGATTTTTTTTTTTTTCTTGTTATATTTATTGAAAATAAAATCGTAATGCAGAAGGAAAAATTAAGTCTAATTAGTTTTAAATTTAAAAACGTATTTATAACAGTTATGTTTAATATTTTATAGTAGAACAACTTATTTTTCATTTTTTAGTAAATCCCTTTAAAAGAAAAAAACTTTTATTTATTCATTTTTTTTATTTACTGTATTTATCGGGAAAAATGGTAGTATATACATAGTAAACAGGATTAAATTTATTAAAATTTATTTGTTTATATATATATTTAATCTACTTTTTATTTTATTTTATTCTATTACATTGGTCGGAATCAAATCGTAATATCGTGTAAATAGCATGGGCTATAAAATACTTGGTTCAAAACTAAAATATTTAATAGATGCTGAGATACAGTCATCTTTAAAATCGTAGTTCTTAAATAATAGCAGATCCCACCTGTCGTCGATAACTATCCAGATTGAAGTGCCCGGTAAAGATCTTCCTGCAGGCATGGGAAACCTAGACCTGATGCAATGTGGGCGGGAAAAGAGATGCCGTAGACAGCGGGTACCCAAAGCGAGGTTTGGAGCAATTTCAGTTTATTTTATTTTATTTTTATTTTTATTTTATTTTTTTAATTTTTGTCTATAATGCGGTGTAAAAAAATAAATATTAATTCGATTCTTTCGAAAATTCATTTAAATATAGTGACAAGCGAAGCGGCCGTAGCCTGCTAGTAATAGTAATAATTATTAGTAATAGTAATAATTATAGAGACATTTTACAACCTTACTTAAATACGAAATAAAATAAAAATTTTCTTCAACGAAGAAAAAAAATATTTTATTGGTTTTAATTCAATAGCTGGTTTTTGAAAAATTAAATCACCATATTTTAAGTAAAAATATGTAGAGATTTATCAGGCTGTTTTCAATTGTGAATGAACCTAAAAATAAATACACTCTTTTGCTTTGTGTTGACACAAATGAAATTTAAAAATTTTGGCAATACCAATTGTACAAATCGCGAATGGGACCAATTTTATTTTAAAATATAGTCAAAACAATAGAATTATTCATTTTAGTTTAATTGCTATTTTATTTTTATCACAAATGTAACTGTGACCATTAAGCCTAATCATTCTAGGGGGGGGGGGGCATAATATATATGTATAAACAATAGTACATATATAGTGCAATAAAAAATATATTTCACCACGTATATCTATCTCTTAAATATTAAAACACATTTATAATTTTTTATTTTCTGGTGAATAAATAATACTTTTTATCATAGAAATTTAATTTTTATGAGATTTATTATCATTATTCTTTATTATTATTATTAGTTCTTTCTTTCTTTTATTATTATTATTATTATTTTTTTTTTTTTTCAGTTATTATTAAATTTTTCCTTCGACTTTGTTTTTTCTTTCTTTCTTTTATTTTCGATTTGCGATGATTTTTGATATAAAGAATATTTAATTTAAAATACAACTTTCACCTGTTGCAAATTCAAATAAATTCCTAAAATATATTATGCATTGCTATCTATTAAGTTTTTTTTTTTTTTTTTTTTTTTCAGTTGAAAGATTTTTATTTATTTATTTTATTAAATAGATTCATTTTTATTTATTTATTATTATTATTTTTTTTTTTTTATTCATTAGTATTTTATTTATCATTATTTTATTTATTTATTTTGATAAAATTGAAATGTGTATATTTCTGCAAATTTCACCTTGAAAATTCGTTTTAAATATCCCCAAACATTATTGTGTCCTTTTTGAATCATTGTCTATTGACTATTATTTAATCAAATAGCTTATACGTTGGATGCTCAGAAAAATATACCGAATTCATATTTATTTATTTGTACTTTTGAAGATCGCTAAAATATATTTTTTATGCTTTCAGTGTATACTTTCAAAATAATATACACATTCAAAAAAAAAAAAAAAAAAAAAAAAAAAATGATATACCTGACTTATATTGTGTAGAGCCCCCGTAAGCAAGCAAAAATACCGAAACACGGCGTGGCATGGACTCGACTAGTGTGTTGGAGGTATTTTACACTTTAAATAATGTAGGACAATAAACAAATCAATAAGATTGCGAAAGGGAGGGGGAGATCTCTTCTGGCTAGCAGGTTGTAAGACATCCCAGATATGATGAAAACTGTTTATATATGGCTATGGGGATTTAAGTGGTTAGAGGACATCACTAAAATCAGAAGAGTGTTCCTGGAGCCACTCGGTAGCAAATCTCGAGGTATGGGGTATCCTGCTGGAATTGTTCAAATCCGAGGGAATGCACAAATGACATGAATCGTTGCAGGAGGTCAGAGTCGTATCTAGACGTATCAGAGTTTCCATATCACACCAACTACATATTCCCCATAACATGGCAGAGCCTTCACCAGCTTGAACAGTCCCCTGTTGATTTGTAAGGTCCTTAGATTCACTAGGTTTTCTCCATACTCATATAATTGGAAATGAGACTTGTCCGACCAGACAATGTATTTTCAGTCATCAACAATCCAATGACGGTGTTGATAGGCCCAGGTGAGGCATAAAGCTTTGTGTCGCGCAGACAGCAATGATACACCTGAGCTTTCGGCTCCGAAAGTCCATATCAATGATGGTCCCGATCTGTTGAATAGATTGCCCACTGGCACTTGTTAATGCCCAACCATTCAAATATGCAACAATTTGAGGAAGTTTCGCACGTTTGTCATGTTTAATTGTTCTCGTCAGTCGTCATCGGTCACATTCTTTCACGATTTTTTTCCAGCCACAGTGATGTCGTAGATTTGACATTTTACCGGATTCCCGATATTCCCGGTATACTCATGAAATGGTATTACGCGACAATCCAAATTTCATCGCTACCTCGGAGATGATATAAAACCCTTCTTACGTGCCTCTATTATAACACCATGTTCAAAGTCGATTAAATCTTGATAACCTGCCATTGTAGCAACAGTAATCGATCTAACAGCTTTAATAGACACCTATTATGTTACATAAGCACTTCTGACTGCATTGCAATGCTATGATAAGTGCCTAGCTCTGTTACTTGCATATGCACGCCTGTACTAGTTTTTTTTTTTTTTTTCTGGATCTTCAGTGTATATATACAATATTTCACAATAGTACCTATAAACATTTCTTAAAAAATAAAGAAAATCAGGAAGAAAAAAAATTAAAAAATCTGTCTCACTTATTCAGAAACTGTGCTGTAGGCACAAATATGCAAATACACAGAGCTATCGAATATCGATTATGAAAACAATGACGCATGCAAAAGTATGTAAATTGTTGTTATCACTTTTTCTTTTCCTTCTTTCTTTTCTTTTTCCTTTTTTACTATTATGCCTTGAAGTAGACATTTGTATCTGGAAGTTGAAAATATTTCAGAGATTTGGTATATTCTTTATACTAGGATTCATAAATTATGCTTTAACCAGTACGCAATTTCTGCATACATAAACAAAAGATTTGTTCAAATTTTGGGCTTTTAGTAGATAATGGTGTTTCAATTATCCCTTCTAAACTAAACCCTAATAGCACATCTGATCCACAAGACATCCTATGGATATCCTATGGATAAAAGTACATCCAAAAGACATCCTCAGGATGTACTATGGATAAGTGTGCTGTTAGGAAAAATTTAGACTACGTCACTATTTTACTAAAACATGTTTTGATTATTAAAAAAAAAAAAAAAAAAAAAAAGCTTAATCTTTCATTACTTTCAAAACACTTCAAGCATTTCTACTAAATCCATCCCCCTGATCGCCATAGATCACTTTCATTTTCGTCGGCACAGAAGCGGAAAATCCGTCTTTATGACTTGGGTTACCCAGAAATGGAGTCGAATATTGTTGAAAAGAAGATGTTCAATTGTCAGTAATAAAGAAGCAAGTTCCAGTTACTCCATCGCAAGGACTTTTCATTTGGCTGCGGTTCCAACAAAATACGGGTTGGCAGTATGTTATTTTCCGAAAGCTCACACAATTTTCAGGTCAAGGGAATTCACTATTAAATAGAATTAGATGTGAGCGTTACTTAATTGCTGAAAGAATAATTGGAAGTGTGGATAAATGCTTTTTGAAAGGAATCTGGTTGTGGAAGTGCGAAGAGACGGAAGTTCATTTCATAATGAAGTACAGTTTGCCTCATTGTGTAGTTTGACAGAATAAAATATTATTTACTGAAATTTCTTACATATAGGTTAGATTTCTATATAATATATATTGTAGGAGTGAAAGATTTAAAGGATTTTAGAATTTTATAAATTTTAGGATTAGATAAAAATTGAAAAAGTAATCTCGGATAGTAATCTCGAAATAAGTTATGCAAGGTTTAGATTTTTTTGGAAGACATAACAAATAGAATAAAATATAAATATAAAAATTTTCAAATTTTTTAGTATTTTAATTTGCGTCAATCATAAAATTCCCGTCAAACGTAATCAAAATTGAAGTCTCATATTGTTAATGGTGACCATATGAGAGAACCATTATAAAATAACAGTATTTATTTTTTTTTCTTTTTCTTTAAGTACAATTACATAATTACGAAGATATTTTTACAGTTCAAAGTAAAAAAAAGATAATAATTATGATAAATAATTTTTTAATTATAATTTTTATTACAAAACTTAGAAAAAGAGATTCCCCCCCAAACAAAAAAAGACTATCACCGCAATATTATCACATGCAGATATTCAAAACAAGTTGCAAGATTTTGAATTTTATGAGATATAACAAAAAAATCTACAGAATTTAGTATTATGTTTATGCCAAATCCAATACTATTCTGTGGGAAGATTTGTTATGATTACTTATTACCTAATGATTTTTCTTGAAATTCCATTTTCACATTCAAAAAATTCACAGTCATCGTGTAATCTACAATTCATTTTTTGCATTTTACAACTTCAAAATGAAATATTAAAAAGATTAAAAAGTAATTTTTATAAAACGAGCTAATTTAATGAATTTGTGAATTTTCCGAATAAAAAAATGAAATTTGAAAGATGAATTTAGGGATTTTCATAAGAAAACATTTCTCCGTAGAATAGCATGGAGAGAGATGGTAAACCAGCATCTCCAATGTTGTTCTTTATCGTTTGAGTGTAGTAATAGCTATGAAAGCTCTTTGATATATTTTCCAATGAAATTTTTATGCCTTTTCTACAAAGGTACTTACATTGTGATTCTTTTTTTATACTCATAAAAGCGCCTCTACAGCATTTTATCAAAAACTCATATGATCAAAGTGATATATCTTTTTTTCTTCTTTCTTTCTTTCTTTCTTTTTTTAATGGTTTTTTGTACAATAATCTGCTGCTACACGTTATAAGATTTTTTTCTTTACTGTTATGTATAATTTTTCTCTGTTCACGATTGATAAAGTTCCTTGATCTTTATGGTAATCATTTTAAATAATTATGGCAGGTATAATATTTGGACGTTTCTTTTCTTTTTTTCCTTCCTTCCTTTCTTTTTCTTTTTCTTACTTATTATTTTTTTTTTTAATATACTCCCTAAACAATTACTACATTATTAAGGGATAATTAAAAAAAAAAATCATGAAATTAACTTTTTTTTTTTTTCAAATCTTTGATTAAAATATAAAATTGTCTTCAAACTCTAATATCCACCAAGCTTTTAGAGTACTTCGAAAATTTCTACCTATCGTGATTGTATGTTTAATAACCGTTAACTAAATAACAGACATAAAAAATAAAAATAACTCATTATTTTTCCCGCCCAAATTAAGTCTTTCACAAAGTACTTACTATGCTCTATAATTTGCCACTAAATCTTCTCAAATCACCCAATTTAGTGAAGGGGAGCAATAATCGACCGTGACCGCATGATCGAACATTATGCGTGGGTGTTTATAGACAGCTACTCTTTACCGAGAGCGCTGGACCATAGTCAGGTTCACGCTCTTTCTTGGTCCTTTCAGTTTGTCCGTGAGTGGGTAGGGGATATTCTTTATTATTTTCATTGATTTTTTACTTATTTTTTTATTTATTTATTTATTTATTTCGCTGCCTTTGCCACTTAGACCGGATATTTGGTAGGCGATTTTGGACAGTTCAGCGCATTTGTGACGCATGTCACCGACTCAACGACTTTGGGAAAGTAAAAGGGTATTAAAGGTGGGTTTGGTTGACTGAATATTAGACTAAATTAGGATATAACATGATTGATTGTAACAGGGTTGGATTGAATTGATATCAGATTGCAATATGCGATTATAGTGAGCAGAATTGCAATGGAAAAATATTATTTGCATCGTACTTATTGCAATTGATTACAATATGTAACATGAAAAGTGTTTTTTGCCGTTAAAAAAGACATTATATAATGTAAACTCAACAGAAAGAAAAAATATTTACAAACTTGCTGAGTTGAGATGTATTTTCACTCTTAAAAAAATTCCTAAAATCATTTCATCAGGGGAGTAACCAGAAACATTATCTGCAAGGCGCTAAGATTAATCGCGGCGAGGGGGGAGGGAGGCTGAGAGCTGAGACCATTATATTTTTACTTCCCGAACACTATAGTGAGGAAAGTATTGTAATCATGTCAAAAATCGAATTTGAGATTTTGATGTTTCTATACGTTTCGAGGTCCCCTGAGTCCGTTTTCACTATTTTTACGATGATGTATGTATGTGTGTATGTATGTGTGTATGTCTGTGAGGGAACACGCTAGCGTCTAAACGCTTTGTTCGAAAAATCTGAAAGTTGGTACGTATATTGTAAGTCACCATAGTACGAACCCTATTGATTTTGGTGAATCTAGTACTTATAGTTTTTTTTACAGGGACGCCAGGAAAAATTCTTTATAATTATGGCCTATGGGGCCAAATTTTTAAAAGTGCGACAGCGTCTAAATGCTTTATTAATCTGAGCAAAAAATTTGTACACATGTTATAGGTCACAGTTGCATGAATCGTATAGATTTTGATGATTTTAGCACTTACAGTTGTTTTTTACAGGGGCACAAAGAAAAATTCTTTATCATTATTTCCTATGGGACCCAAATATTCAAAAGTGCGATAGCATCTAAACGCCTTATTCAACTGAGCCGAAAATTTATATGAATATTATAAATCACTGTATCACTGTTGCACGAACTATAAGCATTTTAGTGAATCTTGCATTTATAGGTTTTTACAGGGAAATAACGAAAAATTCTTTATCATTATGATCTATGGGCTCAGAGTTCAGTAGCGTTAAATACATGGAGAAAAATACTCAAACACTCTCTTATGGTTTTCTCTCTTTTGTTTGTTTAACAACTTCTTTTTCTCTATTGTATCTACAAAACTGTTAATTACTCAATGTTCGGAAAGTCGAGTGGAGTCACTCCAGACTTTTTTTGTCTCCAGTGGGCAAAAATAAAAATTTATTTGATTTCACAGTATCTGGAAGTAGGCCTGAGCCTCCATAGCTACGCCTTGACTTACCTTTGCATTTCATATTATTATTATTATTATTCAAAATATTACGGTGAAAATGTTTTTGTAATTGCTGTAAAATAAGAGTTTTGTGTAGTAGTAACTGTGAAACTTTTTTTTTTTTTTTTTTTTTTTTAAGTCGAATTTGATTTCTAAAAGGGTCATATTTCAGTCGAACTCGTTCATATATCGATGAAGAAGTGAGCAGTAAGTACAATTTACTCGTTAAATCCGAGTACTCGTAAAAACTAAATTTGTCGAAAATATTAAAAATAAACATTCAATGCATGAAAATGAATTGAAAACAATTTTTATAATACTTATATTTTATTCTTTTTTTTATTGAGAATAAGGAGAAACGGAATGCGTTGTTGAAAAAGATAAAACAAAAATTCTAAAGAGACAAAAATGCAAATTTTTTTTTCATAAAAAAATATCACCGATTTTTTTTTTTTTTAAATCCTCCGTAGTTTTGTGAATACAGATTTGCATTAAAGGGGTTTGATTGTATTGCTATTAGATAACTGTATTTATTCCTTTATTAACGAAAACTGTCAAAGTATGCAGATGTTTCATAAATTTAACAATATTGAGATTGTTTTATTTTTCAGTTAGAATTATCTTTCATTATAATGGTATTGGTTATCATTTGCTCTATAATAAGATAAATAAGGTGATAAACTAGTAAACGGCTCGTGTCTGTTGCATATTTATAATCTTGTCTGTGTCAGAATCTAATTTTCTAAAAAAAAAAAAAAAAATCGTGACAAGGGGGGCAAGGAAGACAGGGAAATGCTGCAGAAATTTTTATTTACTAAAGAATAAACTTACTCTGTCGATTAAAATATCTCAAAATATATTGTAGAAAATGTCAGAAGACTTCCTATTTAGTAGAAAAGAATTATAGGGGAAATATCGGATGACATTAGAATTTATTGGAAAATGATCAAAACCTTTTTTTACAAGATCTTATTTTTATTTATTTATTTATTTTTTTTTTCTTTCTGATAAACAGAATGAGCATATTGAAATGTCTTATTTTACGAAATATTGAAACGCATTGAAACTAAATCTTTCTTTCATTTAATTATTTTGAATTTTTTTCGGATATTAAAAATCACATTTGAAAAAAAAAAAAAAAAAAAAAAAAAAAAAAAAAGTAGGAATTCACAACGAAGAGTTGCAATAAAATATATACAGTAGACGTATAAATACGTGTGAAATAATATGCAGTATTTTCAAAAATTTCTAGAGCATTTACATGAGAATTCGAGTGAGGTAGAAGATCTAATTATTAATTTAGAACATGGTAACTATATTTTCGAACTTTCTGTCTGAGGACATATATATTCTGTCGTTAGTTTTTACAAATATGAATTTAAAAACTATTACTTTCTACTTTCCAAAACCTTTATCTTATCTTACATGATGCCATAGCTATTTTAGTAAGTCAATAGAAACCTTCAAACTTTCCTTTAAATTTACGAGTTTACGCTACGTTAAATAAATATTATAGACAACGTTTTCAAAGAATATGAAAGTTGACCTTCTTCTGGCATTTAATTTTCTTTGAGGATGTTATCTTTGACTGCATCATTGGGCAGTGCCGAGAAAAATGTAATTCGGTCAGAAGATATAAAGATGAAATCCATATTTGCCATGAATTTTGAGAGCTGTTAACTAGGCCAAAAAAGATTCTTTTCTCTCAAATAAATGCGCTAAAGAATTCATATAAAATCAAACTTGAAAGAAATAAAAGTGGTGTTTCAATTGATAACACAAAAACTTCTTTCAACGAAAGTTTTACGTGAAATTATTGTGACAGCATCATGGCTCAGTTCACTTCCAAGGAATTAGTACAAAATCCACCTTGTTTCTCTTTTAAGTGATATCATTTGAAAATATATCCTAGATTTTAGGCGCAATTTTACTGCACTTAAACCTGTATGTTTGATATATCCATTGTGGTTTACCTTACGTTCATTATATAATGATACATTTTTGAGAATAACAAGCTACAGCATCAAAAATTCATTAGATAAAACATTTTTGTAAAAAAATAGAACCGACTCCAAAAAGGAACTACTATTCAAACAACTAAACATGCAAGAAAATTGGCAGAAAATGGAACTGTAAATTGCGTCTAAAAGTATAAAATAATTTCCTTCGCGAAACAACCTATAACACTACAATTAATCATAACTTTTGAAGTCGGCGCAAAATTAAATAAAATTTAATTAGTTTTTAAAGGTTTGTCTTTAGATCGGTAGCAACAAATGCTGTTGACTCGAATGATCCATTTTCATGTTTCCTTTATTATTTTATCACTGTATACAATTGGTCCATTCGTAGCATCTACATAGAACAGTGAACATTCTTCACAATGCGGTATTTATGTTTCTACGAAGTTAGAGTTTCCTTTGCAAATTTGGTATAACTTTGATAGCTATCATCCTTGATGGCTTTGGGATTTGGCGATCAAAACGTAAGGCAAGATGTATATTTTCATTATATATATTGTACGATGTGTTGTTTTATATTCTTGATTACTCTCTTGATATACCTTATCAAAATAATCATGATATCCCAAAGAAATTAAATATGTTTGCCAGATAATTTTGCGATTTTTCTTTCACCAAGGACGTCAGATACCAGCATCTTCGCCAACATTTGCTGCTTACGAAATCTTATTTGTTTTCTTGAATCAAAGTAGTTTTCAGCTGCATTTTGCAAGTAACAATGTGAGATGTGTATTTTGAATAGGATTTGATTTTTGTATTGAATAAAGGTATCAATTTTTATTTAATTTTGCGCCGACTTCAAAAGTTATGATTAATTGTAGTGTTATAGGTTGTTTCGCGAAGGAAATTATTTTATACTTTTAGACGCAATTTACAGTTCCATTTTCTGCCAATTTTCTTGCATGTTTAGTTGTTTGAATAGTAGTTCCTTTTTGGAGTCGGTTCTATTTTTTTACAAAAATGTTTTATTTTTCTCTTTTCAGTGAAAACTTATTTATATAGCAGAGCATCAGAAGATGTTCGACGGAAGTTTCATAAATCACAACTTCCAAGAAAAGTGACATTACTCAAAAAATGGTTTATGTCACTGAAAAATACATGAAATGCACCCAATGTGAACAAAAAAGTTACATCTCCGTCTAGAAAGTTATCCACTCGAGAGACAGTTTGGCCAGTTTTATTCTAGTCAAATTATTTTTAAGTTGATTTTTCTCAAATGCCGCATTTTTAAGTTGTGTCACTTTTCTTGCCTTTATCGGATATGAACAAAAAACTATCTATTAAATGAACATACGTTAAGTTAAAAAGTCTTTAGAAATGTAAAGAACGGATACGCTGTATTCGTAACCGAAAATTCTGTTAGGCATATATATTGAACTTTGCAGTGAATACGCGTCACCCGCTGTGCTGGAAATTGCGTAGCGTAAAGTTCAAACAAAGAGCAAAATATGCATTGCTGCTGACGGACAGAAGTTTCAACATCGATACTTACATATTGCTTTTACCACACTGTAAAAAATTTGGTGTAACGTTACTCCATAAAACTGGTGGCAGCCTTGCTGCCTCCAATTTTATGGAGTAATGTAACCGATATAACTGGTGTAACATTACACATCTCTTGTGGAAGGTTTACACCATAATAATATGAAACGTTTCTGAAATCTGTATAAGGTTTCACCATAACTGCCAGGAAGTTTACACAGTAATTTTGTGTAAGGTTACACATCTTTTGTGGAAGGTTACACCATAACTGCCAGGAAGTTTACACAGTAATTTTGTGTAAGATTTCACATCTTTTGTGGAAGGTTACACCATAACTGCCAGGAAGTTTACACAGTAATTTTGTGTAAGATTTCACATCTTTTGTGGAAGGTTACACCATAACTGCCGGGAAGTTTACACAAAATTACTGTGTAAACTTACTGGCAGTTGTGGTGTAACCTTACGCAGATTTCAGATTATTATGGTGTAAACCTTCCACAAGAGATGTGTAACGTTACACCAGTTATATCGGTTACATTACTCTATAAAATTGGAGGTAGCAAGGCTGCCACCAGTTTTATGGAGTAACGTTACACCAAATTTTTTACTCTCAAGAATTGTTTCAGGTCGAAAAAACCACGAATATCGTCATGCAAGCAAAGTGCAGCAATTTATGGGGTTTGTGCAAAGTTTTTTTATTTTTATCTATTTAACACCAGTCCTCCGATGCATTTTTTAATTGCTGCACACGCGCCTGCTTTGTTCGCCTGATGAAGGATCGTGGTTTTTTCGACACAAAATAATTGTTGTGAGTTTTTTTTGCCATGTATAGTGTTTCTGCAAAGTTATTTATTTATATCTATTCAACACCAGTCGTTCGGTGCATTTTTTAGCAATATTAAAATCTAATTTATAGAAATAATTTTAACAATCAACTGAACTAAACATAAAAGAAATATCATGATTATTCATTCCTCAACATGATAGAAACAAGATGTTAATAAAATGTTTGAACAATAACACACTTTATTTGGATGTTTATTTTGAATTATATTGACTATTAAAAAGTGCAATTGTTCCAAAACTTAGTGAGAATTTTAAGCTGAGTTACAGTTAGGATTTCTTGGTAATATTTGTTATTGAGGTATGCTGATAACACACACAGATTAGCCATTAAAAACCTTGTTAATATTCAGGGAACCACAAAACATGTAAATATAACAAAAACTTAATTTTGAATATTTGAACTAATATATATATATATATACTCTCTCTGCTAGAAGTTAAAAAAAAAAAAAAAAATGATGAACTAATCGAGCATTTGAAATTTTTTATTTAAGTGGTTATATTATATTCAAATGTTGGATAAAATAGATGTTATTAGTAATTAATTACCTTACATACATAGTGACCCACTGTTTTTGTTATTTTTCATAGTATATCTGTATATTATGCACTTATTTTAACTTTATAAATACGTCCCATTCCTCCCTCATATAAGGGAGAGATGGGGCATTTTTATGACTATGTTAATTGGCTTATAAAATTAATATTTTAATAATTACCATCAAATTTATATTTTAAAAGATGTTGAAATGTTTCAATTTGTTTCTTTGAAACTTAGTGTTGTACCAGTAAAAGTAAATTTGTAAAAAGTATTTTTGTCAAAACTGTTCCATCCCTCCCTAAATTGAAATTCGAGATGCGACCAAACATTGATTTTGGACAAATACTGAATTTTTGGCAAGTACTGATGCCAAATATATATTATTATTATTCATAATGAATTATTTTACGAAAGTTATGCTATTGTGATAACAACAACCGAAACTGATTTCTTTTCATTTTAAATAATCCTGTAAAAGGGAAAAGTCTTTGAAACAAATAAAAAGTTTATACAAAATTTTAGAATATCTGTAAATTTAAAAGTATATTTTGTTTAAGAGATAACATTCCACAAGTTTTTATAACATATAATTTAGTAAAACTTTTAGATTTCCATCAATCTAAAAATTTTCACTTTTGCAAAAAATAAAAAATAAATCCAATTTTGCTTTTATCATGGCAGTATATAATATTTAATTAATACATAATTTTTATAATCACACACTGACATTGAATAAAATATTCTGTTTTAAATCCAAATAGCTGAATACAGACCACTAACCAAATATTTGTTATACTGAAAGTGCAACAAGTTTTTGTTTTATCCCAAACTCACTTTTAAGAGAAAATACTTACTTTTGCACTGATATCTCTGGAAAGTAATAGTAACAATCCATAGGAAGTTACCTGCATGAAATCCTCTTTCTACTACAACAGCTTAATTATACAATGAATAACAAATATGTTACTTTAGGACACAGAAGCAATAGCAATACACTTTTTTTTATTTGCAAAAATATTTATTTCAATATATATGATTACATTACATATTAAATTTTCATCACACAGGAAAAAGGGTGATGGCCATCGCATTCTCTGTAAATTTCTGGCATCTAGATAAATGAAAGATGACAGATAATTAGTTCATTATATCTCAATTTAATCTTTACCATGGTTCATAAATATCATGATATTTCCAAAATAGTCAACTTATTTTTATTAGACCTGAAATTATTTATAATCATCAATAAGAAATATAAAATTTTATCATACACAATATTTTGAAAATAATAATCAAATATATAAAATAACATATTTTGAAAATAAATATTGGATATATATCATGATATATTTCAACTACATATATCACTGAACCCTGGTGTTTACAGTTTTAAAATACATTTTGTTATTTAAATTAATTTTATACTTGATTTAAGAAAAGATTTCAAAAGTCAGTGATGCCTGAAAATAACAATGTGATTAATTTGAACAAATGCACACAATGGTATGCAGCAATATTGAGAAGGAAAAAAGAAAGAAAAAAAAATCATGCATTAGCATAGAGATTTTGAAACACTTTCCAACACTTCTAGAATACTTTAACAATACTTCACTGTTTAATAAGGTAAAGATGTCCAAGTAATCATTTTAGACTAGTGATTCTCAACCGTTTTAGAGCTGCCACCCCCTTAAGAAGCGAAAAATATTTCAATGCCCCCTTTGTGAAAATCACGTAATTTAGAGTATGGATAAGGCGGCTTAGTGAATTATAACAAGCGAAATTTTTAAGTAATTTTTTCAATAGATATGCACATGAAAATTTTTTTGGTTTCTATAGTTTTATGTTAATAATAAATAAATAAATCATATGAATAAAGATAATAAAACATAATCATATTAATTATAATAATAAAAGTAATCATAAAAAATCTTAATTCCTATTAAATGGATACTTTTACTCCGGCAGGTAACTGCAGTCAATCCATTAAAATTAAATTAACTAATTGCAAAAAACATGTTTTAAAGGGTTTTTAATTCTTAATTACGTAAAACAATGTAACAAATACTTATGTTAGTGAGATGATTGTGTTTCATGTTTCAAAGCTAGCTTTTTAACGTCCAGTTCGATATTTTTCATGAGGCGAAGACGAAAGTTCCCTCTTTCTACGATCTGGAGTTGATTTCTTTTGTTGGTGGCTAGATCCGTCTGAATCCTAGCTGAATGAGGTAGGAGGAAGGAAAGGCGATTACATTTTTTTTTATGATAGTCTATAGTCCAGGATAGAGGTGACTGATATTATTTTGAAGCCAAAATTCTGTGAGGCGTTGTTCACCATTCTGAAAGCTGGTTTTCAAACATTCATTTATTGAGAGTTCGACCAATTCCTCCTGAATCTCAACTTCTGCTCTCTCAATATTCGTGAAAGGATTCATGATTAATTAAGGAACTTCCAAAGATAAAATATTTGGGAAACGCCCAGTAAAATCTTTGTATAAAGACTCAAGGTGATTGCAGAAAACTTGAGTATTGTCGAAGGAAATTTCATTTTTCTGATGTACATCCCACAAGGTTAGAAACTTGGTAAATTCCTTGCGACCAAAATTCTGCTTCCACAAAGTTAGTATTTTTAGAAAGGCAGAAGAAGTAACCGATTTTCTTATGATCAAGTTGAGGTCGTCGCCTTGAAACTACTTATTAACTGCATTAAATTTTGCGAATAAATCAGTCACATATGCAATATCGGCTTTAAATTGTAGCAATTTTTCTTTCAGAGCTGCAAGGCTGCCAACCTCTGGGAGTGCTAAAGTGTAGTTAAAAAACAAGAAAAAGTGTAGTTTTAAGCTACAAAGTGTAGTTGCTAAAAAAATAAGAAAATGCTTAAAATATAAATAAGCATAAAATCTTTTGTTTACATTAAAACTTACTTTCTGAAATTTATTGACTTTTAATAATCTAACATACAAAAATAATACATTGGCTTGTTGCAATATAACATGAACAATCATCAAGTCCACCATGATTTATGCGAAAATTGCTGTTACATATTGTACAATAATACGCCTGATGGGGTGATGAATCAACAGATCGCAAACATGGTCATTTAAGGCCATATCACACGAGAGACTTTCGTTCAGAATTTTACTAAACTCAGCATTATACCCAACATACTCAGCCTGATTTTGTTCAAGGACAGCAAGTTTTCGGATGATCAACTTTTACAAAACCGTTTAGAAAAAGTTGAGTATGTTGAACGTGCTGATCAAAATTGACCAATAGGAGGAATAAACAGGATTTTTTTTTTTGGAATACCTTTAGAGAAGGGAATACATCACGCCATTGATTCGGGGGAACCCTGGGGAAAGCTGACTGGTTTCTCGTTCGTTCAGCATAGTCAACATGTTGTGTATAATGTTGTGTTGAGTATATATGTTCCCGTGTGATATGGCCATTAGCAGTACACTCCGATAGAAATTTTTGATCAGGAACTTTTTTCTTCTTTGGATTATCACCATAATCGCTCACTTTAACTTAAAATACTATTAAATAAAAAACTAAACAGATTTGTCCACTTTTAAGTAAAAAAATAAATGCAGAAATACGAGTCCAGCCGATAACACATGATACCAAAAAACAAAAGTAAACAGATTAGCATTAGACCTCTAGTCAGTGATAGAAAAGAACTTCTCCAAACATCCAATCACCGCACGTACACAGTCATGCTATTGTCATAGTTTATGAGAAGGAAATGAAACAACCTACCAACCTCCGGAGTTTTCAAGCTACTTCATCCGTAACTGCAATTTGCAGATACGGTGCGAAATCGGAGTTCGCTTGTTGTAAACAAGATAACGATGAGGAAACGAAAAGCGTAGCTTTAAATATGCGATGCGTAGAGTGTAGCAGAAGCAGGCTAAAGCATAGTTACTACGCCAATTGCGTAGTTGTTGGCAGCCCTGGAGCTGCATCTTTTTCTTCAAGAAACTCAAGCACTGAGTCGAAAAGATTCCAGAATCTGTTTAGGCAAGCGCCTTTGGAGAGCCAGCGAACCTCGGTGTGTTGAAGTAAGCAATTGAATTTTTCATCACTGTCCTTACATAACAGCCCAAATAACCAGTTGTCGAGAGAATTACTGCGAATTTTGTTCACAGCAGAGATGACGTATTGTAATGACTGATGCAAACGCTCACTGAGATCTTTTGAAAATAAATGCTGTCTGTGAATCACACAGTGAACAGATAAAATACATGGTACCTCCTTCTTCAAAAGGGCGATGAACCCCCGATGACATCGCATCAAAGCAGGACTTCCATCAGTGGCAACAGGAACAGATATATTTGCAAGAGGAATATTTTTCTGTTTAAAGTATTCTTTGACATTATTAAAAATAGATTCACCTTTAGTATCTGTAATCAAGCTTCTTGCAAAAAGCATCCCTTAAATAATTTCTCCTTCCTTCAGAAACCGGACATATGCCAACAATAAAGCCTCATTACTTGGCAATGTTGATTCATCAACTTGTAGAGAAAATTCGGCAGACTGCAAAAGTTTGCATAAGGAAGCTTCGTCATCTTCAGCCATCTCATAAATTCGTCGCCTCACTGTATCACTGCTTCATGAGAAATTTTTTTTTTATTACACTGGACACAGCTGAATGATGTAAAACTGTTTCTAAAACTTCCTTGATAGCCGGCAATATCAACTCTTCTTTGATAGTATGAGCTTTCCCTTTATAAGCAATTAATTTTGATATATTATAAGAGGTTATCAAACCATCGTCGCATTTTTGTGATGAGGTTGCTTGTAAGCCTGGGAGTGACGGTGCCTTCAGAAACTTGTCCCTGGTATTGGTGAAAAACGACAGATCTTTATTTTATTTGTCAGGATGAATTTTTTGCAGATGCTCTTGCAAATGAGACGGCTTCATTGCTCATTAGAAAACACTCTGTTACAAAGTAAACACATGGGTAGTTGCGATTTCGACTGTGATTCAATAAACCCATATTTTAAAAGGTGTTGTGCTCGAAACGACCCTGTTTATTTAAATTTTTAAATTAAAATATTATTGTAAGTTTTATTCTAAACCATCATGACGTTCTTCTAATTCATCACTAAACACCCCTATCTCAAAATGCAAGAAATTCAGAAATATGCAAAATTTTGTACTGCAGCAGCCAGTCAGTATTACGCACGGCTGTATGCTCTTTGCTCTTTCGAAAATCAGGACAAACCAGAGTGTGCATAACACACCTGTTGTATGCTGTCGAATGCAATAGAGCTCTTAACTAATTTTATTTGGATAGATTTTCATTAAAAAAAATAATGAAAAATCACAAAATAGAGGGAACTACTGAAACCATGGGCCCCAACTTTAGGATCCTTTTAAACGATTTGCAGTTAAACATATAAAATCATTCAAGGTTGATTTTAGGTATATTGAAAGCTATTATGATAAACCTGGACAAAAATGGGTGGGTAAGCTAGTAATATATAAACAAAATAATTATGCTAATAAAATTAATAAACTGTGTAAAATTCAAACAGACAGAGGTACACAATGTAACTGTAAAGAAAAGCTTCATCTTCCATAAAAGCTGTGACATCTGATTGTAGCTTCAATTTCGAGCATCCTAAAAATAATGGACAACAATATTTTATATAACAACTATGAAATAGTATACATAAATAGCAAAATATGGATTAATTCAGGGTTGGCAAGTTTCTTCCAAGGCGGAAAAAACCGGCCGGAAGAAATAGGTTTCTTCCAAGTGGAAGAAATGGAAGAAACTGTTTTTCTTAAAAATTTATCCTATAAATTGCAGATTTGTGAGATACAATGGATGCATTGATCTTATAAACAACTTTAAGTAACTTTAAATATACCTATACAAATTTAATAACTTATTTTTCTAAAAATATTTTTAATATTAATTGAATTACAGTTTAGATTTGGCATTATATCCCTTAAACACAGACGTGCGGTCTGTATGACCGCTCCGATATTTTAGAACTGCAAAACTCTTTATAAGTTATATAATTATTCTCCTTCTTTTCAGTACTTTCATGTTGGCATTAAATATAACTACTTCTAAATTTTTATTAAATTCTACGCATTAGTTTTTTTTTAAATAAATTTTAAATTTGTGCCGCGGTCATATAGACCTCACGTCTGCGATCACGTTACTTTTTCTCGCTTGTGGGAAATGCGGGATTATTACAAATTTTTTTAATATTCTTTATATAATAGCCTTTTTTGCATTATTTTATATAATCCAGACACTGTTCATGTGGAATTTATTAAATAATTTCTTTTGTACGCATTTTCAAGTAAGTTGTCCTTATTTTCATTATTTGATTCATTTTTCTGGATTTTTTCATATAGTTTTTAGAAATCATATTTTTAATATATTAATTTTATAGTTTTTAAATGAATGAATTACCTTAATATAACTTGGAATGTGTATTCTTGCATATAAAATAGCAGGAATTTATTATCTTCAAATTTTGTATTTTAAAAATGCATAAAACAGCTCGCGGTCTGAGAGACCGCACGTCTGTGTTTACGTGACAGAAAATAAACGTCTGTAGTTAAGGGATATTTATTACTTTGAGTTTATATAGTTCATAAATTTTAATTTTGAACATCTGTTTTGTCTTTTGGTTGGTTTCTTCCATTTCTTCCGTTTTTTTCCAGTTTCTTCCACTGTCCTGGAAGAAACTAGTTTCTTCCGGAAGAAACCCAACCCTGGATTAATTATTCTAAAAATCCCAGGACTGGCGAAATCCAGGAAAATTGACAAATCAAGCCTTTATTAAACATGTGCTCATGGCACTAATTTTGGCCTGTACAGTTGTGAAATACCCATGCTTACAGAAGAGAATAAATGCCCAAAACTTTTTTAGCCATTAAATAATAATACACAAAATCGAAGCACTAACTGGAATTAATTAAAAACATATAACAAACCTTAACATTACTTCATGTATTGTCGTTAAATTTTTCAGCAGGGTACCTGGCTCTCATCAGACGACGACGTCTGTGGAGGACTTGAACATGACTGATGATATTGAACTTCTTTAGCTATAAGGTGACGCGCCACTGCGTCGCTGTCGTTACATGCCTCCTGATTGGTGGCTATTTCAATTGATTCACGAAACATTGAGTAATAGTAATCCTCACAATTAGCAATTTTACTGGTTTTATCAAAATTGTAATATTTTGTTTGTTAAAAGTCTTGGCTAAAGCTGTATTAAATTTTTCCGTTTTTATATCATTTTTGTGTTCATTAATTCTTGTTTTAATTTTTCTCTTTGTAACTCCAATATACGAACCTGGTTTACTATTTTGATTTGTAAAAGGTATTTTATATATTCCTGTCGTTTCTAAAGGGAGGATGGGACTTTATCTTCATATTAGTTGAAAAATATTTCTATTGGGTTTAATAGGGATGATGACGCCGTATTTATTTGCTACATTTTTAATTAGATTAGATGCTGCACGATCATAGGGAATAGAAGAAGTAAACTTTAAGGGGTTTTTTTGAAAGTTGGGTATATTATCAAGAGTCTTTATTTTACTTTTAATTAGTTTGCTGACAATTTTATCCGGGTAACCTGCTCTTTTAGTGAAAACTTTAATTAAATTTAGTTCGTTATTAAGATCTTCTGAATCGTTACATATTAGAAACATAACCTCACATATATTAATCATGCCTTTCTAATATGTAACGATTCATAAGATCTTAATAACGAACTAAATTTAATTAAAGTTTTCACTAAAAGAGCGGGTTACCCAGATAAAATTGCTAATAACTAATTAAAAGTAAAATAAATAATCTTGATAATATACCCAACTTTCAAAAACCCCTCTTAAAGTTTACTTCTTCTATTCCCTATGATCGCAGAGCATCTAATAGAATTTAAAATGTAGCAAATAAATACAGCGTCAACATCCCTATTAAACCCAACAGAAATATTTTTCAACTAATACGAAGATAAAGCCCCATCCTCCCTTTAGAAACGACAGGAATATATAAAATACCTTTTACAAATCAAAATAGTAAACCAGGTTCGTATATTGGAGTTACAAAGAGAAAAATTAAAACAAGAATTAACGAATACAAAAATGATATAAAAACGGGAAAATTTAATACAGCTTTAGCCAAGACTTTTAACAAACAAAATATTACAATTAATTTTGATAAAACCAGTAAAATTGCTAATTACGATGTTTACTATTACTGAGTGTTTTGCGAATCAATTGAAATAGCCACCAATCAGGAGGCATGTAACGACAGCGGTGCAGTGGCACCTGACGGAATGTGGCACCACCTTATGGCTAAAGAAGCTCAAGATCATCAGTCAAGTTCCAGTCCTCCACAGAAGTCGTCGTCTGATGAGAGTCGGGCACCCGGCCGAAAAATTTAATGACAAGACACGAAGTTATGTTAAGGTTTTTTTTTATATATTTTTAATTACTTTTTTAGCCAATTTATAAAACTCAAGTGACCTAAAAAGATATCAGAAATAATGGGAAACTGTATTTTTTTCCCCCTTTCTCTAATACATTGATATATCAGTGGCATGCAATTTGAACACAGATCAGTTTTTTCCAGACAGAAATGTTTCTTCCAAAAGAACAAAACATTTCTTAAAAAAAAAAAAAAAAAGATTTCAAACAATGTATTTTTAATTTGCCTTTATGATGAGAACTGTTCCAGATTGTGACAATCCAAAGTCTCGCAGCAGAGCTAAGTCGACGTTTCAGGTAATCCTATTTTTGCACACATAAAGTGACAATTCGCTCATTTTCGGGGTACAGCATCCATATAGCAAATATTCTTCTACAGACGCTCCCACTGTAAGTCCCAGATTTCCCATATTCCTCACAGCATATTCCATAGGAATGCAAAATGTCCACCGTAGTGGCCTTCGTAGGAACATCATTTTGTAGCTAAATCGCAGTCCTCGAGAACTACCTCTGTCAAATCATTCTTTGAAATTTCAAATTAGATTTGCTCTCAGACTTCCCAGATATGTCCGTTTTTCCTCTGGGAAGAATTCCGGAGGTTCAGGATATTCCAAGGAGTGATGAAGGAAGATCACTGTTATACGGGCAATAATATTTATGTTGTGCATAGCTTTAACATGGATAAAACCTTGTAATTGAATATAAGGACTTAAAAGCAAAAATAATTCGTCGACTTTCATAGTATATCACTAGGGTGTGTGAGATAACTAGACTAATTTTGCGTACCCATTTTAGCATGTATACATGTTAAGTAGAGCTGTACCGAGTACTCAGTATCGGCTTACTCGGCCTATTTGCCGAGTACTCGGCCAAATTTAGGCTATGTATTCGGCCAATACCGAGTAGTTGTGGGAATTTCACTATTTTTATGCATTATTGAAAGAAATGTGTTTAATGAGAGATTTATTTTGTAACTAAACTAAAAAAAATATGAAAATATAAATACAGAGTTATTATAATTAAAATTTTTTGTAACAGCTTTCTGCAGTTAAAACGGGTTGTTATCAAACTTAGTATAGAGATAATTCATGATATGAGCTTTTAATTATAACTATGATGTATGAATGTAATATGCATTATTTTATAAAAACTTACCACATAAAATTGTATCTATAAATCAGACAGAAATAAAATATCTTAGAAAAAAAAAGAACTTCTATGTAATATTAACACAAAATTTTCGGTATACATTTGTGCAAATAAAAGTAAGACACTTTCAAATCGGTAAGAAAAGATTGATTTTGAATTTTATACTATATAAAATAACATAAAAAACTAATCATCTATTCAGATACAGTCTATCGTTGAGCAAAAGGTGCATTTATTTAGTATTTAATGAACAAAACAAAAAAAAAAAAAAAGTGAAAAGAGGAGGGGGCATTTAACTGAGTAAAGGCTTTTATGGCATTTTACGTTATACATAAAAAAGGTAAATACACTAAAACATTATTTAAAACATATTTTCATAATCAAATCTGTTCTTTTGCCAATTATGGCCCAAAACCACCTGTCATTTTACATTTCTACGATCTGAAGATTAATGAGGCCTATCATGTTTGAAATTATAAAATATTTTAATGCCCAGTGGCAGTAAGTTCTGTAGCTGTCTGCAACAGGCTTTTAAAATTTTATAAGCTGTCTGTAAACTTTGTGTGTGATAAGGGGTGAAAATGGCTTACACTCAAACAGTCTGAAAGCTGATAGCGGCAATCTTGGGGGTGGGAGGAAGCTTAACAACAGTGGTGATCTCGTACACACAAATACAATTTTACTACAGAACAATATAAAATATACACTTATACAAAAATAAGTTGAACTCATTCAATTAAATATTTTATAGCAATGTTTGACACAACACAATATAAATAATTTTAAATAATAATAGTACTAGTTTTAGTTTTGATTCAGAAATTTTTATATATCTGAAGAATGCTCAGAATCTGAAGAAAATGGGAATGAACGTGAAGGATCAAGTATGCGTACGTTCCTATAGAATCTCAGTACAGGTAGGTAACAGAACAGGAGAAAAGAATACACGCATAATGCTGCATATCAAGGGAGATCTAGGCTCCCTAGGTCGCCGTTATTAAGCACTGTTTTATGTGTTCCTACAAAGGCTCTGGAGGGGGGGCTTAGGGGAGCTCTAGAGCATAGCCTCCTTAACTAGATGCCTGTCGCGTTGCTCGAAAACTTGGCAACAGTTGAAACGGTAGACAGCGCCGCCTGGTGCAGATTGCACGACTTTTGTATTCAACAGCCACCAAAATTTTTTTAAAGTGGGATATGATATATATATATAAAGCAAACTGAGTCGAAGAAACATCGATTATATAAATCAAAATCATATATCATTTCTTAAAGTTATTGGTGGCACTTAAACAAAAAAATCATACAATCTGTGCCAGGTGGCACTGTCTATCGCTTCAACTGTTGCTATGTTTCCGAGCTACGCGACAGGCATCTAGTTAAGGAGGCTATGTCTAGAGTTCCTACCAGAGAGCATCTAAGACGTCATAAATCAGTAGCACATTGTCACGGGCAAAAATGTCTGTAAATTGCAGACAATTTATTTTATGACTGCAGACAAAATCTGTCCGAAAGTCGCAAGCCATTTTTCTGTGTCCGCGACATACTGGGTTTTAATGTTCCCCTTTCATATGTATCTTAAATTAGGCCTTATTGTCCAGTAACTTTTATATTCTCTAAGAATTATCTGAGGATGATAATTTTGTATCTAAAAAAGATGTTAAGAATAAAGTTGTCGGTTATGGTTTTAGTAATCCACTATGCTGAAAGTATCAAAATATAGCAATGAACCTAATTATGTATATACACTACAAAAGTTCAGCATGAAAGCATGCTGTTTTACCATTTAACTAAGTTTTATGTTCAAAAGCCTTTTTTTTTTTAATTTCAAGTTGTGCAAATTTCTTCATATATGCATCAATTATTCTTTCTTAGAACTACTCAGTACTTGGCCAAAGTGCTACTCGGTGCAGCACTAATGTTAAGTATAACTTAAGACCTCATATTTGGCCATATGAGGACTTACAGGACACCTTGTAATATATTACCATAAAATTCCGATAGTAACCCCCCTTTTTTCAACGAGAAATTTGCCAAAAATGGGGGAGGAGTTATAATCGTAAGTTTCCAAAAAGTACGACTTCTGAAGGGGGGGGGATTATAATCGGGGGGGGGGGGGGGGGGGTGTAATCAGAAGTTTCACTTTTTCTAAAAGTATATATTTTATTAATTTTATAATATACATTAATGGTTACTAAATTGTATTAATAATACTGATTATTATTTATTAAATTTTATTAATAAACAATTTTTATTAATAAATTAAAAATTTTATTTAAAAATAATCTTCAAAAACCTTACAAAAATTAATCATCACAATCGGAAAATCCATCGAAATCTTCGTCATCATTATCGTTATCGAAAATAAGTTCTAAAAGTTCTTTGTTAAGTTCGTCAGCGATGCGCGGCATAAGTTATCATGAAGCTCGCCATTCTCAGAACCGTCCAAGGCAGTTGAAAAACCACAAAGCTTAAATGATGTCATAATAATATCCTCTGAAACACTTTCCCACGCTTCCGACACCCAAAGTAAGACATCCTGTCGTGTTGGCGCTTTAAAATTCCCCTTCTTCGTTTTTCCAATATTGTGAAAAGCATTGCACCATAATTTATTAAGTTTTGCTTTAAACGGCCTATTCAAGCAAACATCTGCCGGTTGTAAAATCATTGTACAACCTGGCAGAATCAAAAGCAAATCGGTATCCACTTTTGATAGTGCATTCCTAGTTTCAGAAGTTTTATGAATTGGAGCCCGATCAAGGATCAGCATCCGCCGAACATCATATCTGTATTAGGCCCCCATATCCTCGAAATCCACTCCTGCATTTTTTCCGTTGTAATCCATCCACTTTTAGTTGAAGTAACTCTGATATTTTCAGGAATTCTCAACTTAGCCCAGACTTTCGGTGGAATATGACCAGACACTTCCTTAAATATGCAAAATGCGGGAAATTTCATGCCGTTTGCTCTAGCTGATAATGCGACCGTAAAACCCAACTTCGTATGACTTGTATTGGCAATATGAACTGTAGCTTCTTCTATTTTTTCGTTAGTTCTATTTGATGGACTATCAAATCTACACATAGTTTGATCCATGTTGGCAATGTTATACATTGTGTAATTGTTTTCTAGACGCAACTTTTTCATTATGTTGAAAAAAGAAGTAACCAATTCCTGTAGTTCTTCCGGAGATTTTTGGCTTTCATTCGTGCCTTTCCTCATGGATATTTCATATTGGTGCTTCCAATTAAAAATGTATCTGTCTGAAACTTTAAATGTTTCAAACCCTAAGCGAGCTGCTATTTTGCAAGCCTGTTCTGAAAGTAATTTATTACTTACTGCTCTTCCATTTCTCCTTTCATTTTCGAAAAACTCAAATAATTCTTCATCTAGTTCTTCTGAAAGAGGCTTACGTCCACAACCAAGTTTTCTTATAACCTTCAAAGCACTGAAATCATTTTGTTTTAAGAAATGCTCTTTATTCAGCCATTCTTGCAAAGTTTTTCGATCAATCGATATGCTGCTGACATCTTGTGTAGATTAGCACCATTATCTTTATGCCATTGTATAATTTCAAGCTTTTTAGCAATTGTGTAACTGTTTCTAGTTTTAGGCATAATTTAAATAACGGGAAAAAAAGTGCGATAACACAATTCTCACAAAAAGAAAACGTATTCAGAATAACAGACACGAACATGTGATGAACAAATCGCGAAGCGAAGCGTCTAGAAGATTCACTAGCAGTTAAAAACACAGTTAATTTAATTGTACTGCTATTAACTAATATGCAAGAACAAAACAGGGGGAACGATAACTATGAAAGTTACGTACGCAAGTACTATTATGGATTTATTACGCTATTTAATGATTTTAAAATTAAAAAGATAATTTAAAATTTAGGAAAGAGTTGTGATCGCAAAAACAGAGTTGCATAAGCAAGATTGCGAAAGTCATGGCCGCTTGCGGATAGCAGTTAACGTTTTGGAGTTTAAAGAATGTAAACACGCTGCATTTTTTTATTTGGAGTTATTTTACTTTTTAAAAAATGAGAAAAAATAACACTTGGATACGTTTTCATACAAATTAAAGTTTCTAAATAAACATACAAGACTTCAGAATTTAAAAAAATTATGTTTGCAATGCTCATGGGAAAAAAAAAAAAGAATGGCGAACTTAGCTGCCAAAGGTAAGGGAGGAGAGGTTATAAACGGAATTTTCCAAAAAAGTAAAGTATGTCGAATTTCAGGGGAGGGATTATAATAGGGAGGGGGGTTACTATCGGAATTTTACGGTAAAAGTAGTGTTCCTTTCACTGCGAAATCTGGTGCTCTTTTAGTGACAAGCACTCTGCCTTTTTTTTTTTTTTCCTAGAGTGAACACTGTTAAAAGTATATTATGTTTTCATTTTATGCAAGAATTGTGCAAGTGTGTGTGTGTATCAAGATTTAGGTATTCAGCCTGAACTCCTGTTCATTTACTGGTTACATACACTGATGGAAAAAAAAATCCCAACACCAAGAAAAATTATTGTACAGTAATGAAATTTCAGCAATACATTTGTCTAGGTAACATATTTAATTGATTAAAGTTTCAAGATCACAGGTAGAGCCATTGGCGAGAAGAGCCATTTCAAATGTGAAATGTTGGTACATTAGTAACCGGTGTAACCGCCAGAATTTTGAATGCAAGCATGTAAACGTGCATGCATTGTGTCGTACAGGTGTCGGATATCAGTTTGTGGGATGGAGTTCCATGCCTGTTGCACTTGGGCGGTCAATGCAGGGACGGTTAATGCTGGTTGTGGATGACGCTGGAGTTGTCATCCAATGATGTCCCATACGTGCTCGATTGGAGAAAGATCTGGTGATCTAGCAGGCCAAGGCAACATGTCGACACTCTGTAGAGCATGTTGGGTTACAACAGCGGTATGAGGGCGAGCGTTATCCTGTTGGAAAACACCCCCTTGAATGCTGTTCATGAATGGCAGCACAACCGGTTGTATCACTAGACTGACGTACAAATTTGCAGTCAGGGTGCGTGGGATAACCACGAGAGTGCTCCTGCTGTCATACGAAATTGCTCCCCAAACCATAACTCCAGGAGTAGGCCCTGTGTGTCTAGGCCGCAGACAGGTCGCTAGCAGGCGTTCACCTGGCCTCCTTCTAACCAACACACGGCTATCACTGCGACCAAGGCAGAACCGGCTTTCATCAGAAAACACAACAGATCTCCACTCTGTCCTCCAATGAGCTCTAGCTTGACACCACTCACGTCGCAAACGGCAGTGGTTTGGAGTCAGTGGAATGCACGCTACAGGTGTTCTGGCTCGGAGCTGTCCTTGAAGTAACCGATTTGTAACAGTTCGTTGTGTCACTGTGGTGCCAACTGCAGCTCGAATTTCAGCTGCAGACGCAGTACGATTAGCCACAGCCATACGCCGAACACGGCGGTCTTCCCTCTCAGTAGTGGCACGTGGCCGCCCGGAACCCGGTCTTCTTGAGGCAGTACCTTCCCTTGACCACTGCTGCCAACACTCATGCACAGTGGATACATTCCTGCCAAGTCTTTCTGCAATATCGCGGAAAGAAAACCCACCTTCTCGTAGCCCTACTACACGACCTCGTTCAAACTCAGTGAGCTGTTGATAATGGCTTCTTCGTCTTCTTAGAGGCATCCTTGACTAACATTAACCCACTACGTCAAATCTCAACTGTAAATAACGATCACGAACCTTACAGCGCTTATTTAAAGCAAACCTCATTTGCATGTTCATAGTGTCGCTACTAGCGCCACACTTATGCGCGTAGCTCGAAATTTGAATCGACGTCATCTTTCAGATGTATAAACACGCCTACCAAATTTCGTTTATCTAGCACAACTCCTTCCTGGTGTTGGGATTTTTTTTTCCATCAGTGTATATTTAATTGATTGAAATTTATGGAAATGTTTTAAATTAAGTAAATCTGTATAATAAAACCATTAAGATGTGTACCAACCTGGACAGTTAGTTATCTGTGATCTATAAAGATCATTAAAATCGATAGCCCACATTTGTGAAAAATAAAAACAAATAGCACACAAATGCAAATATTTGATCTGCTATGGATCTAAATTAAGACAGTCTGGCCTTTAAAAAAAAAAAAAAAAAAAAAAGTAGATAGATGATATATACCTTTAACCTTCAGACTTTCTAAATCATTTGCCACCACAGCCTTCTTCAAGCCAGCAGCCTCCCATACTCAGGCCTAGGAGTGGTAAAACGCTCTTGAAAAAAAGAGAAAAAAGACTAAAAATGTTTAAAAAAGACTGAAAAGAGACTAAAACATTTAAAAGAGACATTTTTTCCTCATAAATGAATATTACGAACAAAGGTGTAAAATTAATGTATATACTGCAGTGGCATAGCAAGGGGAAGGTGGAGGGAGTGGCCACCCTGGGCCTCTGATCATGAGGGGCGTCTCTGAAGAAACTTATCTTTAAGTATGTAGGGGAGACCTGTGTACCTAGGGCCACCCCACTTTATTTGAATAATATTTAATTTTAAGTTTTACTACTTAGTTGGGCAAGTAACAACACCAATTGCTACTTTTACAACTACTTAGGAACTTTAGAGGAGAAAGTTTTGACAAGTTATATGTAGAAAAAAAATGTACATGGTTTGAAGTAAAATTTTGCAGCTCATCTCTTTTGCTACAAAGGCAAGCTGAATATTTTTCTTTCATTTATAGTGTATAATTTTGCTTGTTATATTGAGTGATAAATGAGATATTTAATTAGTCCTCTCTGCATGTTGATTTTTTAATGGAAGGCATTTTGAATGAAGTTACCAAAACTTGTACCTAAGGCCACATGACTGCCTTGTACCTAGGGCCAGTGTGTTTGGACCATTTAACACTTTCACAACCGCATGTTTTTGTCTTTTTGACAGTAAGGTCCGCCTGTGGGCATTTTTCTCATAAATTACAATTTTTCAAAACAAAATTTTCCGTATTCACATTTATATTACAAATGGATATGCATTACAACCATACTCTCTCTAATCAAAGTATTTGCATCCATAGTATACTGATTGTACAAATATGAATATTGTGTATATTTTTTAGAAACAAATAATATACGAATTACAAAAGAAACACCCACTGGTGGAGTTTCATATTTTCAAATGACGTGTTACTACGTCAGCGGTCACAAAAGAATTAAGAAACACAGTGCAGCCTATAGTAATTGGATGCTGGCAAACCCTGGTAAACCAATCACTATACATGATGTTTCTGCAAATGTTGGCAAGTCCTATCCGTCGGCCTTTACTCCTGTAAACATTCTATCAGGCTTTCATGTATCAGGCATATATGGCCAGAGAATCAAAACACATTCACTGAGGATGAATATTTAAGTTCAAATATGACTGAAAGACAAGATCCCTCCATAACTTTAAAAAAAAAAAGGATTTTCCAGGGAGAAAGTGAACTAACAATGATAGAACTGGATGTCTCTCCTTCGTGTCCTGTTAAAATTTGGAAATCTTCAACATCTAACATCTTTTCGTGTGTCATGCTTTAACAGGTACGAACCTAAGCAAAACCTCCCACATCAAAGAAAAGATGTGACCGAAAAACAGAAAAATCTAGAAATTCAAGAGACACCCCAGAAAAGAAAAGAAATTCAAAAAAAAAAAAAAAAAAAAACAATATTCCAATGAAAAAAAAAAGTGAAAAATTTCGTGTTTCAAATTAAGGAAACATAATTATTATATGATAAATAAATATATTACTTGATATTGTTTCTTTTATAAAATACATGTTTATATGCTTATTTTCTATTTATTACAAAGTGAAATCTAAATATGAGAGAATGGCCCTAGGTACAATGAGGTCTGGCCCCAGGTACAATGAGGGTGTTGTACCTAGGGCCACGAGTGAAGTTTTTTTAAAAACCTTCTATTTGTTGGAATTTATTATGTTAGGCATTTATATTAATCCCAATTGGAAGTAATTAGTCCTAAAGATATGTACATAAGTCTGTTTTAAGTCTTATGAGAGGTTCCAAAATCTTTTCCAAACCAAAATATTACATGTCAATACTTCTACACAGCATGCATAACTGAATTGCTATAAGGCATGAACGATTATTTTTATAAAGATTTCCAAGCACATAATAAAACCCACAAATTTTATGATTTGTTTGATGAGTTCCAACAGGATTGGTAACTTGAAACTCATCATAAAACATCAGAAATTGTAATACTACACTTGCACTATCACTACTTAATAAAGCACTAGATTTATGGAACTGGCCATCTGAGAAGTCGGCGACAGCTTTATTATTACTTCTAGGATTTAAAACTTGTGTGATAACATCTTTATTCTTTAATAACTGCATTAATGTGGCACTTATTGGAATGTACTGAAAGCTACATAGCTTATATAATCAATTTTTCCCTAAAGTAATAGTGTTTGGTTTCACTAACGAAAATTTACCATTAATATAGAAACTTTTACCACATAACTGACAATAAACCATATTTCAGATTTTAGCAAGTAGTATGAACGGTTTAAGAGAATACAAATCAACTGAATAAATATGCACGCTGAAGAATCATTATATACCTAGTATAAAGTTCACATAAATTTAGAAACCAATTTGCAGTAAAACCAGTTCCTAGAAATAAAGAATAATTGAAGAAGATATGTAATTTGACTGTTATAGGAAAAAAAAAAAAAATCTTAAAAATTATTGGAACAGCTTTACTAAGGCACCCATTGCTGTTGCCAAGGTACAGCTCACCGGATGAGTCGATACTGGGAATCATATCATGAATCAACAGTCTAAATCATTAGAAAACATCAAAAATACATTTTAAGAAAATAAATTGTTTCACTCTGGTGCTTGTTTTGAAATTTACTGAAATAAATTAAGTTATTTAAGATTAATAAAATAAACTTTCAAAATAGTAATAGGAATTTTGAAATTTGAGCTACTTCACCACAAAAAAAAAAAATCGAAAATTCAGTGTTCTAACTTGAAGATTTTCCACAAATTTTTAAAATTTATGAAATGAGATCACAAGATTTTATTTTACAAAAGCGATCTTTTATAAAATATTTCCATATTTTCAGTATTATTTTTAATCAATTGCTCAATGAAACTATGTTAATTTGATATCAAACATTATTTAGAATGACTTAAATTTAAGGTTATTATAAACGATTTTTTATTTATTTTTTTTTTCACAAAAGGGGGACCCAAAATTTAAAACCTGGATCGACTCCTGCGCTTTCTTGCAACGATTTTCACATGCTTTCATTACTGTAAGCGCAATTTGTCATCTAGTATGAAGACTGTATAATTTGTCATCTAGAATTCCGTTTAACAATCTCGGAAGTATTTAAGAAGACAACTGTGAAGCAAGGTTTAAGCTGAGTAAAAATTTTCTTTAGCAAAAAAGCTAAAATCAGAAGAAAAAAAAAAAGCTTTAGCAAAATGCGAAAATGCCAGAAGCAGTAGAAAAAAATGAATATCAGTTCACACATTATTCTAAACGCCTCGACATGTTTGATTTTCATTTGTAAATTAAACTTAAAAGTTTTTAATCAGGTCTTTAAAGAGTTTATACACAGAAGATAATTTTTTTTTAAATTTGAAATAAAAAACAAAAAGGTAATTAATAATTAAACTTACCACTGTAACCAGATCAATTCGAATATAGTACAAGCATATATTTTAACACCTTTATTGGCAGACATTAAAAATATTAAATTTTTTAGATTATTACTTTATTTTGTAAAATTTTTTAAAGCAATATGAACATCTTATATTCAAAGTATATTATTTTTCTGGAGATATAATTATCACTATGGCACATAAAACTACATTAAGCTTATACTGTACATCTGAAAATAAAAACATAACTTACAAAAATAAAAAAGAAAAGTAATATAAGTGAAATTTGTTTATTACTATTGAAAGCTTTTTGGTTTACAATTTATAATTTTTCTTTCTTTAATATTAGACCACTTTACAAATGCCTCATGCTTATTTACAAATTGATTTCCTGTATGCGATGCTTATGCATAGTTCGGCATTTGATTTTCCTTATATGCACGAAACGATGGAATTTTCTTGATCAATGTTGCAATTTTTTTCCCCATGAAAGATTCGTTATAATATTTTCGAAGATTTTTTTTTTTTTTTTTTTTTCAATTTGTCTTTAGTAAGATGCTTTAGCAAAAAAGCGAAAACATGTTATTTCATTTTCGCATTTTGGATAAGTCTTCTAGCATTTTGCGAAAAATGCTACCGCAGCGGAAACACTGCTGCGAAGTAAATATTTATCAAAACAATTCGTTAATTCGTTGGTTAAAACAATATGAGGGATATATTTAATTTTTCTAACCAAAGTAACTGTATTATTACAAAATAATATACATACCTGGAATTAATGAAGCGAAATTGAAAAAAACAAATAGCAATCCACATCGAGTACGCAGGGCGGGTAGGTAGGTAGGTAGGTAGGTAGGGGGGATACTGAGATTTGTGCTATGTCCCAAGAGACAGCTTCATCTCGGAAAATCCAAAAATGCAAACCAAACAGAGAGCTAGGTTAGGACGAGAAAGCTAGTCGTGAGAATATAATCAGATGCGCTAAGGACCATTTCGAGCCGAAAGCAGCCAAGATAACGTCGCCATACGACGGGTTAGGGCCCAACTGAAGGGCATTGAACAAATTACGGCGAGGGGTAGAGAGCTTGGAGCAGCGGAGCAAGATGTGTTCTGGAGTTTCCAAATCGTAGCAGAAGTTACAGAGAGGGGAAAAGATGAGGTTCATCCTATATAGACGTCGATTGGTAAGAATAGTTTTGGACCTCCAACGAGCCATCAGAACATCCATTTTGCGAGACGGGACCCAGTTGGGGAAAGACCTGTCAGGAAGAAGGAAGGGGAGAGAGTTCGCGTAGTCGCAGTTTATCCAAGCATATTCTTGTTCAACCCTCCAGGTCTTCCGGACCTGAGATCGGAGATCTTCTGGAGCTATACGAAGGAAAGGGGCGCAGAGATATGGCCCATTTTTGGCAAGGGAGTCTGCAAGTTCGTTGGGAGGAATACCACAATGACCGGGGCACCAGACAAAGGTGATATGGAAGCCGCGAGCATTAAGCTTCTGGATGTGGGATATCAGCAGTAGGATCACATTCGGCGAACGAAAAGACCAGTCCTCAAGGGCACGAAGCACCGACAGACTATCAGACAGGATGAAAATATTCGGATGAGATAAGGGGAGAGCAGAGAGAGCAAGACATAACGCAAGAGCCTCGGCAGTGAAAACCGAGTTGTCATGCGGGACCAAGGTTGCGACAGAAGTGTTGCTGATAGGATCTATAGCAGCGATGGCGGTTTTAGCACCGTCTTTCGATGCGTCGGTGGCAGCGAAAAAGCAGGGGGGGAGGGAGGAAAACCATTGATGCCAGGCGTGAACTTTAGTAAGAGCAGGGAAGTCCGGGGACTGAAAATCAAGACCGTTCGAAATCACCCGAAACTGGGCACAGCATGGGGGGGGAGGCCAGCACAGACGAATAATGTACGAGAGGGGGCAGCCCACCTGAGATTGTAACTCTTGTAATGGTAGCCACCACTTCCACAACGGAGCAGGCTGGGCAAGCGCAGCATGAGCAGCTTCACTAAGGCGCAGTCCAGGAGGGGCGGCGAGGAGGCGGAGAAGAAACATCTTCGTGAGCAGGAGGAGGCGACTGGACACACTAGGAACCCCGGCTTCCCGACGGAGAACCGGGATAGGGGTGCATTTGGGAAGACCGGTAGCCAATCTGAGGGCAGCGTTATAGCTGATCTCAAGTATATTCAAGGCCGAAACAGGAGAGTCATAAAACAGAGGAGCCCCATATTCTAGAATGCTTCGGATGATGGAATTGATAATCTTTAGCATATGGAAACTATTAATGCCACGGGAGCGGCCCGTGATAGCCTTTAAGTAATTCAGCCGGCGCTGGGCTTTGCACTTGATAGCAGTGAAGTGAGAGGTGAAACATAAAGTGCGAGAGAACCAGACACCTAAGATTTTTATCGGGGAACTCCAAGGGACCTCCACGCCCCGAAGGGTGAACGGAGCCCCCGGGTCCCTGCAACGAGTAAAGTTAATTGCCGAACATTTGGCTGGGGCAATACTAAGCGCGTTCGAGGAACACCAGCAGGTAATACGCAAAAGGGTATCCTGAAGTTTTCTCCGAGCCTGGGAAGCCTCCGGACTCATGACATAGATCAAGAGGTCGTCTGCGTAAACGATCATGCGAACTCCGTCTTCCAGCGTCTCCACGATGTCCAGCATATAGAAAATGAAAAGAAGCGGAGAAAGGACGCTGCCTTGTGGGACGCCCTGGTTACAAGGGGCAGTGTTGGAAACAATAGCCTTCCAGCGAACCTGAATAACCCGAGAGTCCAAGAAAGAGGATAGCCAACGACCCATGATGCCTCTAATTCCATGAGAAGCAAGTTTGTAAATAAGGGTGTCTATATGAACAGAGTCATAGGCCGCTTTGATGTCAAGACAGATTGCTGCGACATACCACTTACGAGAGCGGGCCGAGACAATATCATTTATGAAGGTGCATAAAGCTAGGGTGCAGTCCCTAGTTGGGATGAATCCGAAATGATCTTGGTGGAACAGATGCCGCTGCCCGCCCCAAGCAAGGAGTCTGCGGAGGATCATGCGTTCCAATAATTTGCACCCCGCCGAAGTGAGAGCTATCGGACGGTAGGAGTCAACACGATGAGCAGGTTTGCCAGGCTTCCGGATGGGGACGATGGTGGCAAGTTTCCAGGAGTTAGGAATTTCCCCCGAACCAAAAGAAAGGTTAAAGGTGTTCAGCAGGGATTCGAGGTGTTTCTCAGAAAGCTTCTGAAAGAGCTTAATAGAGATGCCATCAGCGCCAGGAGCAGTCGGACGAGAGCGTTTTAGAGCGTGACGAAGTTCTTCCAGGGAGAGGGGGGCGTCTAGGATCGGGTCCCCATCACCGAGGTCAACTGGTATAGGGTGAGGCAGGTTGGGTTTAGAGAAATGTTCCAGGAAAGCATGAGCTTGGGTTTGAATGGACGCGATGGGAACCGGGTCTTTGATAATATTGTCGCCAGAGGGGAGGTCTCGGCTAGCCAGGCGTTTCAGGATTTTAAAGATTCTCCCACTTTCGCAACTGCCTTGGCAGAGGGAGTCCCAGAAGTTGCGAGCAGCCTGTTTGATATACCTTCGAAGTTTGGCCGCGTACTTCTTGTACTGAATCCACTCTTCCCTAGAGCAATGCAAACGGGCAAGGCGGAGATGTTTCCGCTTCGAACGTAGGAGAGACCGGCAGGTAGAATCCCACCAAGGACGGCCCAAGCGACTGGGCGAACTCAATTGAGAGGCAGTGGAGTCCATAGCCTCTCTGCAAATGTGCTCAAAGTCCTGATAGGAAGAAGTCGGGAGATTGTCTATCATGTTGAGAGCAGTGGAGGCTCTAGTCCAGTTGTAAACTCGACGAGGGGCCGTTGGGCAGCCCACAGGGGAGTTGGCCAAGAGAATGATGGGGTGGTGGTCCGAATCGAACAAGTCAGGGTGGACGTAGAATCTAATTCTGGACTGGATGGAGGGAGACAGCATGGTGAGGTCTAAGAGAGAGGAGGAGCCGAAAGAGCCGGAGCGAGTAGGGTGATCAAAATTCAGGACGCAAATATCCTGGTCGCTCGCCCAGTCAAGCAGTTGTTGGACCCGCCTAGGGACGGGGGGGGAGCGGGAAAGGATGTTGATATTGAAGTCGCCAACAATGATAAAGGGGACACTCTCCGAGGATAGGATTTCAGTAAGCCAATCCGACGGGAAGTTGCCTGAAGGGGAGTAGCAGTTGAGCACCAGAGTCCAGCGGTTGTCCAAGAAAACTTTTACCCCAAGAACTTCGAAGTCCTGGATAGGGCAAGGAGGGAGAGTAGCCAGGTAGGAAGCCTTAGAGGCGTGAATAGCAGTGAGGAGACCACCACCGCGAGTATCAACTCTATCAGCCCTGTATACCGTCATGTCAGGGATGGCAAAAGTGTCGTGGGGAGATAAAAAGGTTTCCTGCAGACAAAGCAGAGTAGCATGGAGCTCAGGGGTAGAACGGAGCCAATGGCCATTAGCCCTAAGGCTGCGGCAGTTCCATTGAACCAAAAAATTGACTAAACCCATAAAAAACAAAAACAGAGAAACAGGGAAGCAAAAGAAAAGGGGACTTACCCATGAGCAGGGAGACAAGAACAGGAAGGCAAGAACAAGGAGATTAAGTCCCTGGAGTGGTGAGATTGACCGGGGGGTGATACCCAGAAGCCCCTTGAGGATCCGATAGAGGAATATCCATCGGGCAGATGTCTTTTTGATTGGGCTCCGTGATACGAGGTTTTTTACTTCGGAGGATTTCTGAAAGCACAGACGCAGTTGATTTTTGCACTTTTTTGGTTTGAGATTCCTGAATGCACTCCAGGAGTGACTGTGTGGCAGATAGAAGCATGGATTGAAATGAATTTGTGAGCTCCACGCACATCGCCTGGACCATGTTTGTGAACTGAGAGGTGATTTCTTGGAGGGCTGATTCAAAGTCTGTTCTGGTGACCGCTTCGGGAGGGGGGCAAGTAACCACAGATGCAAAAGACCTATTTGGTGAGACTTCCTTGTCAACAAAGCGACGCCGTGCCTCGCTGAGAGACAAGTGGTTTTGGCATTTGAATTTTTGGAGACGGGCCTCTCGCTGATAGCTAGGACAGTTCTTATCATTTGCTGGATGGGCATTTTTACAGTTGGCACATTTGGGTGAGGGAGCCGTACATGGGTCATTGTGGGATTCACCGCAAGTGATGCACAGTTTGTTACTCAGACGGCAAGCCTTAGTTGAGTGATTATATCGGTGGCAGTTTAGACACTGCCGGGGTCTGTCAATGAACAGCGATATTCTGTGCAGTTGAAACCACAACTTGACTTCCGAGGGGAGGTGAGTACCTAGCAATGTTACTAGAACAGTCGAAGAGGGGAGTTCGGCGCCTTGGGATTTCCGGACAAACCGGCGAACTTCAAGCGTGTATAGACCTTGCTCAGCGAGTTCCTCCGCAATATCCTTGCAAGTAACAGAACCGTCAATACCATGCAATAGGAAGCGTGTGGTGACAGTTTCCGTTTGAATGTAAGACTCTACTGGAATACCAAGTAGAGTTTGTATGCCTAAAGCGTTTTGGGCAACTTCAGTTGATTTCGTAGTTAGCTGGATTTTGCCTTGACGGGTTATTTTAATATTATCTATGTTATCCTTATGCACCAGCTTAGAAGCTAACTCCTCCTTCAATTGGCGGGGGTGGGCGCGGGGGAAACTGCCGGTTTTAGGAGTGATAAAAAGAGATATTTCTGACCCGTCTTGCAGAGCAATTGATAAATTATCATTCAAATTGGCAGCATTGCTATATATATTGGCATGGGATAGCGACTCTGACTGAGAGCGCACGTTTGCCATTGCATCATTAGTTTTTGTTGTCATGAACTGATGACAACCACAGAAGACAAAAATAACAACCAGAAAAGTAAGTTAAAAGGGTAAAGAATGAGGAAATACCTGAACACTGGCAGGGAAGAACGATAAAACAGAAAAAATACACTGACTTGGCACAGAATAATTAGAAAAACCTGTAACCAGCAGCAGCAGAAGCACAAGAGCACAAGTTCGATAGTAATGGCGGCCAAAACAAACCACGTCGAGACGAGTTGAGGAGCGACCTACCACCTACCTACCTTCGCAGCGAAAAAAAACCACATTAATCCGCAGGGCGGGAATCTGAATCCAAGTAAACAACTAGTAAACAGACTACTGATGCCACTAACAGTTGTCGAAGTAACTATGATTATATTTATGCATTTATTTTTATTTTTATTTATTATTTTTTTTTATTATATCAGATTTTTAAAAAGAAAACAATTTTGTCAAGTAATTTCCATTGAAGTTAAATATTTTAAATTTATACTTATCTTTATTCAAAGTTTAATCATATCTTCTAACTCCAAATCCCAAGACCAGGATTATTTAAAAAAAAAAAAAAAAAAAAAAAAAAGTCTTTAATATTTTTATGTTAATTTTTTATTTTTTTGCCATATTTACCTACCTTTTATTTTTATGCCAATATATATTTTTGGACCTCCTCAATATGTTTTGGATATTTTTGGATTGATTACTTAAAATCCCAGATTACCTTTTTGGTAAACTAAGTATGAATGAAAAAGTATTGCTTTTATAACTACTTCACCCCCACGCCCCACGTCACCCTACAACGATAAAAATAAAATTAGTTAAATTACTCTAAAATAATAATTTAGAACTGTTTAGTAACTGTATTACTTTAAATACGAGCACAATTAACAAAACCGACACCCATTGATATTTTGTGATAAAAATATTAGGAAAATATTAACTTACTTAGTATTATTCAAGCTTATTCCTTCGTGTTTTGCACAAACCACAAACAGCGTCAGGAGTCACAATGTTTCGTTTCTTCTTCCATGATCTGAGAAGATATTGATCATTGCGCATGCGCCTGGAGCACTACGTCATTTTTCTGCCGGCAGTTGAGGCCTTATGTTGAACTAGTGGAACGTTTCACAACCCTCGGTGAAAGTATCCTCAAATAACTTGAGTTTTTAAAAAATCAGAACGACTTACTCCAGAATTTGTGTAACGTTACACCCATTAACCATGGTAACCTTACACAAATTTTTTACAGTGCAGTGTAACTGCAAGCGTTCAGCAGTTAGAGTGATAACAGGCTTTTGTGAGTATCCTGTAATTTGTTTATATCTTAATGAAATCATAATGAAACCTATTTTAGGCCAAGATCATTACGACAACAAAAAAAGCATTAAAATTAAATAATCTCTTACGAAGTTATAAGCTAACAAATTTCAACAACAACAACGAGAAACATGGATTGTACTGAGAACTTCTTCCTTTATGAAGTCGGTTTAAAACGTCAAATCGATGTGACCGCTTACAATAACCATACTTTGAATTTTACATAGCATAAATGTCACCCGCTACGCTACAACATATGCAATGTCATTCAAGTGTGCACAAAATAGGAAATTGTGAACTAACAAATGCACGTTTTAAGCGTTCTGTTTTTAGCACTAATGTCTAAACTATCTTTGCGTACTACATCGATGATGCTCTGCAATTTTATAATTAATTTTTTCCCCTGTCTTGAAACGTTTCCGAGATAGGATCGTTAACTCCTCTCTTTTCCACCAGGTGGCGCTTTAGGCGGTTTAATCGCGTAGCACATGTCCACTTATAGTCATACCACTTTTATGACTATAGCTGCAGCTATTCAGCAGTTAAAAGAGACGGGACTGACATTTTTTTGCACCCTTTATTTTCTTTTGATCGTAAAGATCTTACAATGGGACCTATTTCAGACCAAGACCTTTACAATAAAGCAAAAAGTATCAAAATCGGATCATCTGTTCAGAAGTTATGAGCTAACAAAGAAAAACAAAAAACTTACGCTTTAAATTGAGAACCTCCTCCTTTCTGAAGTCGGTTAATTATAGCATTTCTTACGAAGTTATAAGCTTACAAACACCAACAACAACACATAGCTCGAATTAAGAACACCCTCCTTTCTGAAGTTGGTTGAAAACGACTTTGCGCTAATCGATGTGACCGCTTACAGTAACAGCACTTTGAACCACAGAGTATACGTGTCATCCGCTACGCTGCAAAATGTGCAACGGTTCAAGTGTGCACAGTGTAGGAAATTGCGAACAAACAACTGCACGTTTTTAACCGTTCTATTTTTAGCAATAATGTCTAAAAACTCTCTTTTCGTAGTAAATCGATGATGCTCTACAACTTCGTAATTAACTTTTCTCCCATCTTGAACCGTTTTTGAGATAGGAGCGCTAATTCCGATGTTTTTCACCAGATGGCGCTTTATTTTCTTTAGATTGTGAAGATGTTATAATGGGACCTACTTCAGACCAAGATCTCTACAACAAAACAAAAAGTATCAAGTAACCGTATTTTGAACTATATAGCGTATGTCTCACCAGCTACGCTACAACGTGAGCAATGTAGCTCAAGTGTGTATAGTGTAAGAAATTGAGAACAAAAAAATGCACGTTTTTAGCCTTGTATTTTTAGCATCACTGTCAAAACTATCTTTTCGTACTAAATCGATGATGCTCTGCAATTTTATAATTCACTTTTTCCCCCTGTCTTGAACCGTTTCCGAGATAGGAACGTTAGCATGAATGTCTAAACTATCTTTTTGTACTAAATCGGTAATACTCTTCAGCTTTATAATTCACTTTTTCTTTAGAACCGTTTTCGAGATAGGAACACTAACTCCGCTATTTTCCACCAGGTGGCGCTGCAAGCGGTTTAACGTACTGCATGGCCACTTTGCTATACATACATACCATTTTTATCACTATAGCTGCAGCCGTTTAGCAGTTAAAAAAGTTGGGACTGATTTTTTGGGCACCCTGTATTTTCTTTAGATCGTAAAGATATTACAATGGGACCTATTTTAGACCAAAACCTTTTCAACAAAACAAAAAGTATCAAAATCGGAGCATCCGTTCAGAAGTTATGAGCTAACAAACATAAAAAAAACATACGGTTTGAATGGAGAACCTTCCTTCTGTTTTGAAGTCGGTTAAAAAATGTAAATTTTCTTCTGTTCAATTCCAGGACCAAAGTCTATGATTTCGTTATCTTTAAATTAGAGCTCTATGAAGTTATCTTTTACAGCATTAAATCACACATGCTCATTTTCCCTCTTTAATACTTTATTAATTTATGGGTCTTTTTTAAATATTATTATTTTTTTAGCTGTACACTTTTGTATTTACTACTTTCTTCTATACTCAATATACTAGAAGAAAGTATTGGATTCATAAATGCTTTCGACTTCCGGTTTTCGATGGATTTACACGTTTTGAGAGGTCTAGAACACAGTTTGACCATTTTTAGAAAATGTCTGTCTGTGTGTGCGAGTAACAAAAATTTTGTGGCAACTGTTTCTTTGCAACTACTGCTCAGAATTATGTATAAATTTATATGTAGATGCACCTTGACCTTACTTAGTATCTATCAACTTTTGGTGTCAACCTCTCAACAGGTGGCGCTGCTATACAGAAATTTCCGAAATTTCAGGGGAGGACACATCTCAGTTTCTATTGCTTATAATCAAACAAAACTTGATGTGTGAGAAGGTCATTATGAGACATTATGCTGATTCAATTATTACTTACGCTAATGTTAGCATTTAGGACCATAACACTTAGTCCAACATGGTGTAATTTTTATCATGCGAAATTCAAAAACGTTGTCAAACGTGAAACAATAATTTTATAAAAATATGAAAAAAGGTAACTGAAAATGAGAATTGGAATTGGAAATGCTCAAAAATAGAGGATTCATTCTTCAGGGAACATGCCCTTCTACAAGTTTAGAGATCGCAAGATTTCGGAAAGCTGTATAGCTAATTTAAGCCAAAATTATAGTTCATGTTCCTATCTTGCGACAAAACCCAAATTTAAAAAGGAATGAATTAAATTTCAATAAATCATTAACACAACACAGCAATGAATCAAAATTAATATATATATATATATATATATATATATATATATATACACATGTCATTCGGACTCCAAACTCAGAGAGTAACACATATCAAGTTGCCAACAGAGCAAATAGCCAACATAGCCAAGTTGCCAACAGAGCTAATAATAAAAATAAATATCGAGACATATCCCAATTAATCGATAAAGGTTCTACAAATGAGCAATTTCATTAATAAATAAATTCACCATTTTAATGTATTTTTATTTTAATAATTCTTAAATCTTTAAAACTTTCAAGAATTCGAATTTATTTGCATCTTTTACTTACACATTTTTTTTTTTTAATGTTTACGTATTAGATGTGTGCTTGCACCATCTGGCGGAAAAAAAGATAAACATTATAATTCAATTCAAGATAATTTTGATAAAAGAAGTTTATTTTATTTTAGGAGTGACAAAAGGCCAATATGGTCATTTACTGAATCCAATTTTATTAAAATTATTGCCAAACGATCTAGTAGTTGAATAATACAGGCAAAGTGATAAAAAGAAGGATGAGTCTGATGTGACAGACTTAATTAATTTTCTTAAAATAGAACTTGAATCTCGTGAAAAATCCCTTAGTATGATTAATTATAAAAATGCTTCGGTGATTGTAAATAAAAATAAATCCGAAATTAATGACAGAAAATTTTCAAATAAAATGAATTCATTGAATGTAGGTGTAAAAAGCATCATATTTTGCAAGAATTATGATCATCCTTCTCTTGAATGTACCAATTTAACTGATGTTGAGAAAAGGTTAAAATTAAAGAAGGATGGCAGGTGTTATAAATGCTTTCTAAAATCTCATCTGTCATCACAGTGCAGAGTGAAATCGCAGCCTTGCGAAAAATGTAAAGCAACAGATCATAACAAATTATTTTGTTTTTCAAAAAACTTGAAACCAGAAGTAGTAGAGAACGCTATAGTATCGAATTCGCATTTGAAAAATAGTAATCAGGCAGCGTTATTGCAAACATAATAGCACAATCTAATTCTAGATCAAACACTGTCATACTCTTATTGGATTCCGGAAGTGAAAAAAGTTTTATTACTAAAGAATTGGCTCACGAATTAAAATTAACCCGTGTAAGAAAAGAAAAGCTAACTGTTTTTGCCTTTGGCATAAATAAAGGTAAAGAAGAGGAATTCGAAGTTTTTAATATTCAACTGCGTAGCAAAATAAATCCTCGTCGGCTCATTCATGTTGAAGTATTAGCTACAGACTTAATAACCGCGACTCCCTTGAAAAGCCCAAGGGGCGAACCAGAAATTGAAAGTTATATTAAAAATAAAAACTGGAAATTGGCAGACAATTCATTAAGTGATTCCAAAATTAATATTTTGCTAGGAGCGGATTATTTTTGAAAAATACAGAGAGGTATCATTGAAGAAATCGGTGATAATTTATATGTTGCTAATACTATTTTCGGATATACTGTAGTGGGGAAATTAAATAATAATAGTACAGAGGTAATTAATTCGCATTTTGTATCTGTCAATAAATTTGACAGTTTTGATTTGCAGCGTTTTTGGGATTTAGAATCACTTGGAATATGTGATAGTAAGAATGATTCTCTGCCACAGCGAGATATAGAAATTATTAATTCTTTCAATGAAAGTTTAAATTTTGTTAAGGGAAGATATGAAATTCAATTTTTGTGGAAGGAAAATAAAAATGAATTAAAATCTAATATAGAAATAGCCAAAAATAGACTTTGGGGTTTGAAAACAAAACTGACTAAAAATGAATGGCTTAAAAACGAATATGAAAAAATTCTTGAGGAACAAAAGAAAATGGGTATAATAGAGGAGTGTGAATTAAACAAAAATGAAACTGGTGTATATTATATGCCCCACAGACCGGTGATAAGAACAGATAAGTCCACCACAAAGGTCAGAATAGTGTTTGATGCTTCTTCCAAAGAAAAAGAAGCAAAATCTTTAAATGAATGTTTATTTTCTGGCCCCAATTTAAATCCTAATATTTTGGATATTATTTTGAAATTCCGCCTTCATAAAATCGCCTTTGTTTGTGACATTGAAAAGGCTTTTCTGCAAATACAGGTTGCAGAAAATGATAGAAACTTTTTGAGATTTCTATGGTTTGATGATATAAATAATAAAAATCCTCTATTGAAGGTTTTCCGCATGACCCGTGTAACTTTTGGTGTTACAACATCACCTTTTTTTGCTCTCAGCTACCATTAAACATCATATAAAGGGATATAAAGACTTGTTTGAGAAAGTTGTTAATATGCTTGATACTTCCTTATATGTTGACGATCTCTTTCATGGCGCTAATTCTGTAAATGAAGCATTTATTTTATCGTCTGGTGCTGTGAAAATACTTAAAGATGCCAATATGACATTAAGAAAATTTAAAGGTAATTCTTACGAATTAAGCAAATTGTGGGAAAAACATGGAATAAACGTTGATGAAGAAATAAATGAGGGAAATATCTCTAAGGTATTGGGAATAATGTGGTCAACTAATAATGACACGTTAAAAATAGACTTCCAATCTCTGTTAGAAGGGTTTGATAATGAAATTATCACTAAGAGAATTGTTTTACAAACTGTAGCAAAGGTGTATGACCCTGTAGGGTTTATTTCCCTTTTTATAATAAGAGTTAAAATTCTAATGCAAGAATTATGGGAGCAGGGTGTTGATTGGGATTCTGCTTTACCCGATGCTTTAACACAAAAATTTAAGAAATGGCATAGTGAAATACAGGATTTAGAAAATTTTGAAGTGCCTAGAAAATATTTTACGAATTTTGAAAAATTAACTCCTGAAACTATACAAATTTGTGTTTTCTGCGATGCCAGTTTGAAGGGATATGGTACAGTAGCTTATTTTCGTGATCCTTGTTCCCGTGAAACTTCATTTATTATGTCAAAGACAAGAGTAGCTCCTCTCAAAAAACTTACTTTGCCTCGACTTGAATTGATGGGAGCCTTAACAGCTGCTCGATTAGCTCATTATCTTGGGCGGCTATTTTCAATTCCCGTCAAAAACATACTATGCTTCTGTGATTCCCAAATTACCCTTTATTGGGTCAAAGGAAGTGCTAGTAACTGGAAGCCCTTCGTAGAGAACAGAGTGCGTGAAATTCAACGATTAGTAGCCCCGTCTCAGTGGAGATTTTGTCCAGGGGTTAAAAATCCCGCTGATGTGCTATCTCGTGGTTGCACAGCAACTGAATTGTTGAAGAATGAAGAATGGTTAAAGGGACCAATCTGGTTGAAAGAAGAGCACTTACCGACACCACTACCGGAAAATGAAGTCAAAATACCCGAAGAAGAGATTTTGAGAGAACAACGGAAAACTACTGTTTGCTCTTTAACTCATGGCAATAATGAATTTGAATTATTATATAAGTTTTCATCTTGGTCTAAATTAAGACGTGTTACAGCTTGGTGTCTTAGATTTATAAAAAATACTAAATGTCGACCTGTGCGAAATACTGGCTTTTTAACTATACAAGAACTTGATGAGGCAACTAAAATTATTGTGAAGTTGGTTCAAAGACATGAATTTGGAGAGGAAATAAAGACTTTAAAATCTGGAAGAAACCTGAATGCTAGTAACAAACTCCTTTCTTTAAATCCTTTTCTAGACAAAAATGAAATTCTTCGTGTTGGTGGAAGATTAAGACACGCAAACCTACCTGAGAGTCAAAAACACCAAATGATACTTCCCAAAACGCATCACATTACAGATTTAATTATAAAGTACTTTCATGAAAAACATCTTCACAGTAGAACTCAGTTAACAATTTCAGTCCTGCGATAACAATATTGGATAATTAATGCAAGAGACGCTGTGAAAAGGAATCTGCGGAACTGTATGAAGTGTTTTAGAACCACATCGAACTTAGCCTCTCAATTGATGGGTGATTTTCCAGCTGCTCGTGTAGTGCCATCGCGAGTGTTTTCGAAAGTCGGGGTTGATCTTGCAGGCCCCTTTCTCATCAAACCTCGTAAGGGCCGAGGTGTTAAGTCTTATAAAAGTTATATTTGTTTATATATTTGTTTTTCCACGAAGGCAATTCATTTGGAAATACTCAGTGATCTCACCTCTGAAACATTCCTCGCATCTTTGAAGAGGTTTGTTGCTCGACGAGGAAAACCTGAAGAATTGTTTTCAGACAGAGGAACGAACTTTGTAGGTGCCGACAACGAAATGAAAAAAATGATGTCCTTGATCTCTTCTGAGGAAAAAATCCACAGATATCTGTCCGAAGAAACAATCAAATGGAATTTCAATCCCCCATCCGCCCCCCATTTTGGAGGCCTTTGGGAGGCTGGAATAAAACAGATGAAAGGTCATTTAAAAAGAACTATTGGCGAATAAATATTAACTTATGAACAGTTCCTTACTTTAATTACTCAAATTGAATCGTGCTTGAACTCCAGACCTCTTGTTGCGCTCTCGAATGATCCAAGCTACTTAAATGCTCTAACTCCAGGACATTTTATCATAGGCACTGCCTTGACTTCAATACCAGAACCTGACTATTAGCCTAACCCCGCTAGAAAGATGGAAACTTCTACAAAATTTTTTTCAAAGTTTCTGGAAGAGATGGTCCTCAGATTACCTATCAGACTTGCAAAGGCGATCAAAATGGCTAATAAATAAACCCAATTTCAAGAAAGACGATTTGGTTTTAATAAAAGATGATAATCAGCCCCCTTTGAAGTGGAAACTAGGTCGCATAATCAAATTATTTCCTGGAGCAGATGGCAAGATTCGTGTAGTTCTACTGAAAACTATTTATGGAGAGTTGAAGCGTCCGATCGCCAAACTATCTCCTCTGCCATTTTAAAAACTTTGAACTGAACTGTTGAACATTAGCTCATTTTTATTTTTATTTATTTTTTATTTTATTTTATTTTATTTTATTTTATTTTATTTTGTTCCTGTATTTTATTCACTTATGTTAATCATCTAGTTACAATGTTTCATTATGTATATTAATCTCTTTTTTTCTTATCTATTTGCAGTTTGAAGACAGAAAATGAAAACCTGTAACAACACTAATGTTGTTATTGTACTTTTAGGATATTTTTATGAACCTTCGTTCATGGGGGCGGAGCATGTTTGAACGTAGCTTCTGGTTTCGATTCACGCTTTCCCCCCAACTCGTAGTTTTAGCTCTTTGCCAAATGAGAGGTGATTTTTTCTCTTTTTGAGAATGTTACTTTTTTAGTTTAGTTTTTCGGCCTGTCTAAAACAGGAAGTATTCTTTTCTCTTGAACATGAAAAAGTTATTATTTACATCTTGGTCTTGGCTCCTTTATGGAGAAACAATATTATCACCTGAATAATTACTGAATTTAATTATAATTGTGAATTCTTCTTTAAAATTCTGCAAATAGTAAATTTATTTATGTGTAATTTTTGAAATAAATAAGTGAAGCTCTCCCAACTTGACTAGACTCTATGATTGAAACCGAACACGTGAATTATAGATTTATAGATATTGAAGTGTTTTTATGATTACATAATTCTGCACTTTTTTCACGCTGCAGTTTTTTCACTCTCCCTCTCACCCAACCAGCCAAACAACACCACCCAACCTCCTATATATATATATATCCTTATATATATTAAATGAATAAATAAATAAATATATATATACATATTTACTGTCAAGCAAAGAAAATTGTTCAAAGAAAATTGCCCATGAAATCACATTCCACTGCTTGGCGTTTCTTTACTACTCTAAGCTCTAGGATTTATAAATCGTTACATAAACCCGTTTTAGATACCCTTTTTCGTGTATTACGTAGTTATTACAGAAGAATTAACTGTCATCTTGATTAGGTAGGTTAGTTTTAGATCTCGGAAATTGGTGTTTTAAAAAATAGCTCAATCAATTTTTTTCTTCTTATTTTTAAACTGGTTATTTAAACCTATTTTATATGCCTTTACACGTGTATCAGCTTTCCCTTAAAGGAAAATTTTTAGGTGTCTACTTTCTTATATCAATTTTATGTATTCTAGTCAGATTATCTTCAAAAATTTATATAATACGTATAATGCTGGATAATGGAAGTCATGTGGTTGTTTCACACCAGATTTATTTTAATTCATTTAAATATAGTGACCAGCGAAGCGGGTAAAGCTGCTTGTATATATATATATATATATATATATATATTATGAAAGAGTAAAAAGAAAGAAAATGATATGAAAATTGCTGTTAAAATGCGATAATTTTCTATGGAATTACATAGGTGCCAAGTGCACTGTTTTTGGCGGGAGACTTCAAACCGGGAAAATTTTATAGCTGTTTTCGGTAATATTTACCGTCGAAAATATATATAACTTATTTCATTTAAAAATACTGGTGTCAATTCTGATTTAAAAGTTTAAAACCTTGGCAGCTCTAGTATTAATAGTTGCAAGAAAAGGCTGACTTCTCATTTTATGTAAAAAAAAATTTAATTCTAAAAGGAAGATGATAGGGCGTCTTTATCAATATTTATTTACAATCAGCTAATACTTTATTACCATTGGGTATTGACTGAATCAAAATAAAAATGCCAGTAAAACTCCTTATATAGTTCAGCTTTTATTTTGAGAGGATCTGAAATTCTGTTCATTCTATAGCTCATAACTATTTGAATTCACACGATATTTGTTTGAGAATTTTATACATAAGTGGATCAATACTTTTGGTTATTAAATTATGCAAATGAAATGTTTATAAAGCTTGCGCATGCATATTTAAAAACCATTTAGTAAAAGTACATTTATTTCATAAGATACACTGAGAAAAAAAAATATACCGCCTTCCTCTAGAATGAATAAGTGGCCATTTTCAAAATCCTTTAACTAGAAATATAGATTTCCGAGCTATGCGCGTAAGGCACGCCAATAAACTGAATAGACAAAATGATCGAGAATTTCTAGAGTACAACACATTTCTAGATGGTGAAACAATATTCTGAATACTCTAAATATTCTGAATCATTTGTATTGCGAGAAGTTCTCGTTTGATTTTCTAGAATTTGGTAATAAACCAAGATTATAGCTGCTGAAACCCGCTTCTTGTAGTCTCATTTATTTGCAGAGATTTTAAATAACTTTGCCCTTGAGAATATAGGCAAACTCTCTAGAATTCTATTAGAGGCTTCTAGAACTCGCTTTCTAATGGGACTAGAATTTATAAGGAGGACATGGAACCATTTTTTCTAGAACCACAACTTAGATTCTAGATGCCAGTTACAGAATTTTTTCTCAGTGTATTTCACATTTTTGAATTCTGATTGCAGTATGCTGCAGGGTTGGAAAAACCCAGCCAAGTGAGTTTTTCGGGTATCAGGGTTTTTTTTAACCCTTTCAGGGGCACTAAGTAAAAATGATTGAATTTCCTTTTAAATATATATATATCATAAAGTAAACATCCCCCTACAAGTCATATTTGATGAAGAAAAAAATTCAGCATGTGGGGATTTTTTTGTGGGTGGTGGCTAGGCGTTCTAGCCACTGTGTCTATCCACCTAAAAGATGCTCCTAAAAATCAAAATAAAATTAATGATCTAAGATAATATGTAAATCTGTTGTATTTAAAATGTGCATTACAGTATATTTACACTACCAAATACTTTTGAATAAAAAATTATTTTTCATAAAACTATATAAAAGAAACTTCAAAAAATTTTGCCGCAACTTGTCCATTTAAAAAAGTCACAGGCACATCCTGCTTAAAGTTACTGTAGTTCTGCCATCTCTATTTCAATTTTAGAAGTACACATTAACTTTTCATAAAAGTGGATAAAAAAAGTAGCCACTGCACACTTAGAGAAAAATTTCTAAAGTAGGTGGATAGACCCTCTAGCCACCGCCCCTGAAAGGGTTAAAGAATATTTTTGGTTTTAATCAGAAGATTCAGAAATATTTTCTTTCTTCTTTTTTTTTTTTTTTTTTAACATTGAGTATATCATGTATAATAAGTCAATTAAAAAAATTAAATGTTAATTATTTATTAAAATCAAAATTTTAAAAATTTAATTTTAAAAATTTTGAAGTCTTTTTATGATTAAGTTATAAAGAAGTTCTTAAAATCTGAATAATTGTAATTTAAATATTAGAAAATTCTATTTATCTGCCATTTACAACGAAAAACTAGATTTTAATAATTATTTAGTGTTGCTTCATTAAATTTTTCGCATTCAATAGATTTTCATAAAATACTTTTAATTATCGTTATTTATATTTTACATTCCTCGAGTCACAAAGTTTTTTTTACATCGACAAACAACTCCGTATTTATTGCTTGTATATATATATATATATATATATTGTATATTATTGTGTTTTAATAAGATAATTATACATATTTTATTTTTATTTATTTATTTACTTTTCTATAGAACAATTTGAGCACTTCCAATCTTTCTGAAAATTCTTTGTTCATGTTTTAATAATGTATATAATATTTTTTTTTTCTATAGAACAATTTGAGCACCTCCAATACTTCTGAAAATTCTTTGTTGATGTTTTAATAATGCATATAATATTTTTTTTTTATTTATATGTTTATTGTAAGTTAGATAAAAGAGCGATTTTAAATAAGGATTTTGAAAAAACCTAATTGGGTTTTTTCTCGGGGTTTTTCAAGTGGGTTTTATTGAAAAAACCCAACCGGGTTTTTTCGTGTCGGGCAAAATTAAGCCATGAAAAAACCCACTTGAAAAACCCCATTGGTATGCTGTGACTAATGTACTATGCCAAGTTTCCTAAAAATGACTTTGCACTGGGTCTAATACTAAACGTGTTATAATTAAAAAAGTGGATTTTTTTTTTTTTTTTTTTTTTTTTTTTCAATTTTTTAAAGAAACCATTATATCTCCATGAATATTTGCGGTATTCTCATAAAAATTCATACAAATAATTAAAGGAATACTCATAATCACATGTTACACAGCCAAAATGTATTCCATGCATTACTTTTTACAGGGTGGTGCAAAACATTGTGATTTTCTTTCATTTTTTTACTGGTCCCCTATTCCTCTTCAGGAATAAACTTTTGCTGAATTACATGAGGTGTAACATGTTCTTTATACTTCCAAAGTTTCATGATGATTTCTAAAGAATTTTTCTAGATATTTGACAAAACGTCCAAATTCTTATTGGTAGGTAGTGTATTTAAAAAAAGTTACTTTCATAAGCGTATATATATATATATATATATTTTTTTTTTTTCCTGGTCTCTAGCCGTATCTATTCTAGCAAACAGAAGTGTCCTCTGCGTCATGAGAGGAATCAATGTTTGCCGAATACTCTGAAAAAGACATTTCAGTTGGGTAGAAATTTCTGTCATCTTAATTAATGAAGTCATTAATTAAAAAATTGCGTTAATAAAGGTACACTTTTTGCCATCTAGCAAATAGTTTCTCTTATGACATTAATATTTCTGTCACTACGTCATTTTCCACAGGGAAATTAAAATATAATGAATGGTGTAAAATAATAAAATATATATCAATATTGCTATTAGTAACAAAGAAATTCATTGTCACAAACAAATAAAAAGCGTTATCTTATAATATTTTTAATGAAAAAATGAATTTAGGATTATAATTAATTGTCTGCAGATACTTTTACTCTATGTTTAGAAAAAATAATTTGGTAATATTTTCGATATTTACCAAGTTTTCTTATCTTAAGTTGTATTATATAAAGTTTTTATTGTAATCCTTAGAATAGTGAAAACATCTAAGATTAATCCAGATTTTAAAAACATTATGCCGAAATTTAATTCAGATGAAATAACTATTAATTTATATTTTATTTTATTAGAGCGTCAAAAAAAAAAAAAAAAAAAAAAAAAAAAGAGTTATGAAAATTACGTTTAAGTTACACGATTATTGTTATAGCGTTTTAAGCTAAACACAGAAAGTTTTAAACTGAAATTTAAAAGAAACAACATAGACCAGTTTAAATAAATATTTAGTTTTTTTTTAGCTCAACTCACATTTACACGGTTAGCTAAATAAGTTGGTTGGTTGAGTTTAACGTTGCTCTAGTACTGCTCTATGGGTAATTGGTGACAGTATGGGACGCACCCGTAAGGATTGCCTGGAAGCATGCTATCATAATTTAAATTCTCCACGGAGGGGATGGTTCCTCCACGTCGATAACGTTGGCTATATGGGTACAGCTTTACTATAGGATCTATCTGGCAAAATTTAAGATTTAGCAGTGCAGTAGCCAAAGTTTTCATTTAAGCAATCACATTGTTCTTTTTAAATTTAGCCATGCATAAAGAATGTAGCAAAATAGTAAAATACTACAAAAGATAATGATAGTGACAATAAGGAAATATTTGCTATGCTCACGTAAATTATTTATTTTCAATGTGTCTAATTAGACCATATTGTAGAAAAAGTGCAGTTTTAAAAATTGTATCTTTACTACTGCAAGCGCCATTTAAAATCTGGCTGTATATTAGAAATATATAGAGAGTACTACATTTTGTATCAAGTAAAAAATAGGTTCTAAAAATTTTTAAACAAGCAATTAAACCAAAAAATGCATCGTCAGACAGTGACAAAATTTTAAAAGTCACTAAGGGGGTCATATATAAAAGCTGTAACACAAAATGGTCTGGATATTAGGAATTTCTTTCTATTACAAAAATAAAATAAAATAAATACTGATTTTTAGTATAATATTTCATTAAAAAAAAATGCGTTATTAAATATCATGTATTTCAATTTCACGTTGTATATGGATATTTCTATAATAATATTCTGCTTATGTTTTGCACTATTAATATTCCTGTTCAGTGAAAGGGAATAAGCGGGTAGAGTCCCACTAAAGTTAATAAACGAAGCGAGTCGGGCGTTGGTGAATGCAGTGAGCAAGGGGCAGAGCCCCCTTCTTATACATAGAATAATTGATTTTTCTGCAATGAATGAATATAATACATAGTAGCTTATTATGGGAAGAAAAATAATTGGACACACATCTTAAAGGAAAAAAAGACAAATTTTTACAAACATTTTTATTTTATTACAAATGTGTGCAATCACTTTTTTTTTTCTTCGCCAATTCAGCGCTTCATTTACAAACGAGAAAAGAATTCTTGTATTTTAATATAGGTCATGTGTACATATATTTTATATAACTAGCAATTTATAATTTCTGCTTTGTAAAAAAAAAAAAAAAAATTCTAAAATTTTAACAGAAAATATATTTGCACTTGAAGAATATTTTGCACAACTGAACATCTTTATTCTATAAATATTCATCTGTGACCTCTTAGCCGTATGTGCTCGAACGCAGATACGTTACCGGAGATGCCGAAGTGGAGGCGGGTCACTCATCTCCTTTTACACACCGCCTTACGTCTTCGATGTTGTTGAAGCGTAGCTCGGTGGCTTTTGATGCTGCTGGTGTTACTGATGTTAAAGATGTTAAAGATGGAGAGGCTGCTGATGTTAAAAAGATGGAGAGGCTGCTGCTGTAGTTTTGAGATGATGGCAAAATAAAGAAGCTGCTGGCTACTGATGTTATGTAGCTGTCACAAATCAGGAAGAAAAAAAAAAAGAAAAAAAGTCACAATCGAGAAAAGTTTGTCTAGTCCGGTAAGTATAGTCCAATTAGGGTACATGATGTTTCAGTTTCTATCCTCGAAAACAACATGTGAAGATACATTTCTTTCTGCGCCTTTAAAAAGTAGAAAGAAAAAATCAGCGATTTCTTAATAGTCACAATAATTAATATTTAATAGTCACAAGTACAAAAAATAATTAATTAATTATTAATTAGTTACAAATGTCACTCTAAAAGTAAAGAGGGTTTTTAACTTACGAGTCGCACAGTCTTCTCAAAACCCTCACTGCCGTTTCATGAAACCTTTCTAATCTTATGCGCCTGTCTAATATTTACAGCAAACCACCTTTTACTGTTTATGTATATGCAACTATGAAACGAGTGACAAAATTAAAGATGCCGCCTGAAGTGAGGTTCATAATGTAATACGCTTTCTAAATATGAAAAATGTCTACCTTATCGAAATTTACAAATAGATAATTGAGGTTTATGGCAATGGGATGAACGAAATTTTAGCTCAAAAATACTACGTTATGTTTAATGAACGAATATTCATTATGAAGAACACTAAATTTGACCATCATTTATGAATGAAAAACTAAAATAAATTATTAAAAAAAAAAAAAAAAAAAAAAAAAAGAAGAAGAAAAAAAAGAAAAGAAAAAGTAAAGTAAACGTTTTACTATAGATGATCTCGATTCGTTTACTTTTGAAATGAACAGAACAGTTCTTTCTGAAATTGTTAATAGTGATTTGAGCTACACATTTCGTGATAATTGAGTATGCATAATTCACAGAAAATCCAGTGATGGACTATGATGAAGGTTTAAATTTGAATAACGACTACGTAGAAAAATAGCTAATGTTACATACGCATTGTAAAATAAATTTTCTTTCGTTATCTTAACGGCTATCTTCACTTACCGTCGCCGGAAGCCGGAGCCAATGTTATTCTATGGGTAAACTTTCTTTACAAATAACTTTTTAACTAATACATATTTTTAAATTCTGTTTTCACATTCAGAAAAATCCCAACTGTTCAATTAACAGACCTTTTTTAAAAATGTATTCTTTTTTATTTTTAATATTTTATTTTGAAATTGCAAAATGAAAAAAATTCACCTATTGAAAATTCGTATTTTGCAGCTTCAAAATAAAATATAAAAAATTAAATAAATAATTTTTTAAAAAAGGTCTGTAGATTTAACAGCTGGGAATTTTCAGAATGTGAAAACAGAATTCATAAATATGTATTAGTTAATAAGTTATTTGTAAATAAAAATTTCCCATAGAATAACATTAGCTTCTGCTTCCGGCGGCGGTGAAGGAAGCGGGCCTCAAATAAAACTATCTAAAGAAACAAACATTCTCTACTTTTAGAATGGTTTTCGTACGCACATCTACTGCGCATCATCATGAATACATTACTGTAAAATGAATATATAACACAATTACAAATCATTTTATGCATTTACATATACACTAAGATAAAAAAAATATTAAATTCCGTTTAGGATTGGTTTCATTTTTTTAAGATAATGGTAAATATTCTTTTAATAAGTAAAATTTATTATCATTCTGCACTTATTCAAAAGGCATAGAAAAATAGTATAAATCATTAACGGTTGTTAACAAAAGTGATCAAAATCTAAAAATAGGAAAAAAGTTGATATGTCTTAAAATACTTTTTTTCTTAAACAAATATATTTTCACGTGTGAAAATTAGTACGTCTTCTTTTATACTCTGATAAAAATAAAAAATAAATAATTATACAGACACGACATTATTTCATTATTTAAAACATGAAAATCTGACATTGACAGATTTTAATTTAGTGCCAGAGGCCTACTGCTAATTTTGTTAATATCGACAAATTCTTCTTTAGTTAATTCGTGACGATCTAAATTCCATGATAAAGTTTTCATTAAATCAAACCAATGTGTTTCAGCTGCAGATATTGTAACAAATAACGTTGGAAGTCCAAACTGTCTTATAGCCGCAAAACAACGTTTTTTCTCTTTCCCCAATGAGGGGGAGGTGTGCCTTGGGGGGGGGGACTCATGTCAAAGGTGTGCCTTGGGGGGGGACTCATGTCAAAGTTGTACCTTGGGGGGGGACTCATGTCAAAGTTGGGCCTTGGAGGGACTCATGTCAAAGTTGGGCCTGGGGGGGGGGACTCATGTCAAAGTTGGGCCTTGGGGGGACTCATGTCAAAGTTGTACCTTAGGGGGGACTCATGTCAAAGTTGGGCCTGGGGGACTCATGTCAAAGTTGTGCCTTCGGGGGACTTCATTCAATAAATCCCCATTCAATAAACCAACTGAAATAGGCCCTTAGCACTATTAAGAGTGTATTATAAATATTCGACAACGCTGTACCGACTGAAATAGGGGTACCTTGGGGGGGACTCATGTCAAAGTTGTGCCTTGGGGGGACTTCATTCAATAAATCCCCATTCAATAAACCGACTGAAATAGGCCCTTAGCACTATTAAGAGTGTATTATAAAAATGCGACAACGCTGTACCGACTGAAATAGGGGTACCTTGGGGGGGACTCATGTCAAAGTTGTGCCTTGGGGGACTTCATTCAATAAATCCCCATTCAATAAACCGACTGAAATAGGCCCTTAGCACTATTAAGAGTGTATTATAAAAATGCGACAACGCTGTACCGACTGAAATAGGGGTACCTTGGGGGGGACTCATGTCAAAGTTGGGCCTGGGGGGGGGGACTCATGTCAAAGTTGTGCCTTGGGGGGACTTCATTCAATAAATCCCCATTCAATAAACCGACTGAAATAGGCCCTTAGCACTATTAAGAGTGTATTATAAAAATTCGACAACGCTGTACCGACTGAAATAGGGGTACCTTGGGGGGGACTCATGTCAAAGGTGTGCCTTGGGGGGGGACTCATGTCAAAGTTGTACCTTGGGGGGGACTCATGTCAAAGTTGGGCCTTGGAGGGACTCATGTCAAAGTTGGGCCTTGGGGGGGGACTCATGTCAAAGTTGGGCCTTGGGGGGACTCATGTCAAAGTTGTACCTCGGGGGGGACTCATGTCAAAGTTGGGCCTGGGGGGGGACTCATGTCAAAGTTGTGCCTTGGGGGGACTTCATTCAATAAATCCCCATTCAATAAACCAACTGAAATAGGCCCTTAGCACTATTAAGAGTGTATTATAAAAATTCGACAACGCTGTACCGACTGAAATAGGGGTACCTTGGGGGGGACTCATGTGAAAGTTGGGCCTGGAGGGGACTCATGTCAAAGTTGTGCCTTGGGGGGACCTCATTCAATAAATCCCCATTCAATAAACCGACTGAAATAGGCCCTTAGCACTATTAAGAGTGTATTATAAAAATTCGACAACGCCGTACCGACTGAAATAGGGGTACCTTGGGGGGGACTCATGTCAAAGTTGGGCCTGGGGGGGGACTCATGTCAAAGTTGGGCCTTGGGGGGACCTCATTGAATAAATCCCCTTTCAATAAACCGACTGAAATAGGCCCTTTTAGCACTATTAAGAGTGACCTATAAAAATTCGACAACTGTACCAACTGAAATAGGCCTCTAGCACTAATAAATAAAATAAAATAAAAAATATGTGCCGGAAAGTGAGAGCAAGTAATTGTTCATTTTTTCAAGTAATTTCGGCATGAAAATGAATATGTAACGGTTTCAGTTTTAACCGCTGATACGTTCTTAAAAATGACATACTGCCAGAAACGGCAAATATTATTTTATTTTGCAATAAATTTAGGTTTTATATATAAATGTTACGTTCATTATAAATATAAGTTGTTTTTTTTTTTTTTTTTTTTTTTTTTTTAATGAATATTTAAAAAAAAAAATGATGATTCATGAAAATTAAGGAATTATCCCTTATAACGTCAGAATGAATCAAGGATGTCATCTGCACACAGTAAAATATCAGAATTTAACAATAAGTATGCTGGCTGTTTGCTTAACGTTAAACCTTTCGCCTGAAGCTTACCCTATCAGCATTGATCCATCGTATTTTGCTCGGTCTTTCATCGATTCCTCGAAATTAGCTCGAGTAATAACAAGGATATATCCTTTCGAGCAGGATCTCAGATCGGTTTTCGATGAGGAAAAATTCACCGAAAAAAGATATCGAACCAATGACAAATCACGTGAAAATTCGATTGAAATCGTGTCTTTCCAACGGATTTCCATCGGATCAGCTTCGAAAATTCATCGGGTTCCGACCATCGGATTCATATATTCCCGATGAGACATTTTAGATGAACTCCAGATGAGATTCATCGCTCTTGATGAGATTTCGTGTATCGACCGTTCACAAGTTCATCGGTCGTCGACAAAAGGCCGTTCAATGGCCGATTAAATTTTGCTACGAGGGTAGTAGTTCTCCAGTTTGATTAAAATTTTTTCGAATTCACCAACCTGGACACAAGTAAGAGCAATAGAAACAACATCATCTACCTTAAGGAAAAACATATGGTGGCATCTGTGTATGGCATCTCAAAAGTGATAACATATCGAGTCACATGTAAAAAGAGAGATGCTTCAAAAATAGGATTATGCTATATTATTTTTGAGACGAAGATGTTTTTCAAGAATTCAAACAAAATATTGGCGTTTCACTTAAACCATTTTACCGTTTTTTTTTTCGTAAAATATTAGGGCCCCATCAGTGATCAAGCTGTTCTGAGCTCAAAGGTAGACGAAAAGTGCCACGCTCGATCACAGGTCACACTCGTCGGCCTAGCCGTTCGGAGTTTTCTGGGTTTTCTTCGGAACTCACATAACTATGAGGTAGGACTCATTAGAAAAACCCTGGCGGAGGATAACCTCCCTTAGGCCAGGATCCTAGTGCAGACAATTGTCCTTAATCCGAACACCGCCACACCACACCTAAAAACATTACGAATTGTTTTTTGATTAAAAGTGCTATTTTATAATTTTATGCCTATATACTCCGGTACAAAATGTACATTTTCATTTTTTTTTTTCCCGAAACTTTTACTTTTCGACACTTTTTTAAGCTAGAAAGAAATAATAATATAAATAAATTTAAACGTATAGATATTTATAAATATGCAAAATAACATTTATCAGTATTTTTTTTTTAAGGTTCAACTTTTCATATGTATGACTGAAAATAAACTCTTTAAAGAAATGAATGTAATAAAATTTCAGACACTGAACTATTGGTATGATATCTGTTCTTAATATGTTATAAGAATATATCTTGATATATCTTAATATAAGTTATCACTTACCGACGGAGACACAGTTCAATGTGCTTTGAAGTGACACTTTTGGTAAAGTCGAGCCACTTTGCGATGTTCTGCTTTGACTTTTCATCCAATATATCCCGGAAGCGAGAATTCATTCTGATGGCATTTAAATAATCTTCGTGGTGGACTCCGTGAAATTCTGGCCACCAGATTCCCTTGACTGCTTCAACCTTAATTTGAAACCATTTTTTAGCTTCGATGATATCAACAGGATTTCGATCTTTAGTTTCAATATTTCGTAGAATATCATCTGCCCAGGTTAAAGCCATATCAAACAATCTAAAAAAAATAAAAGCATGCATTATTACTTTTTTATTTCCATACCTATATACATATAATTTAATTCTCACTGTAAAGGGTGTAAATAAAACACTATCTAGGATATATAGTTATATATATATATATATATATATATATATATATATATATTAGTGCATATTAATTCACAAACTTTAAAGGGAAATAAAAAGGTGTCAGAATCTAACATTTGCAGGCGGAGAAATTAATCAGAAGGGAATAATAATATTTTATTTTACCTTATTTTTTCTCTAGAAATGTTTAAGTTGTACGTGACAAAAAAGTAAAAACGCACAACAGAACTGGCGTTTTCAAGTAAGTACAAAACTTTGAATAAACACTATAAAATGCAAGAAACTCCCAACAACTGTTTGTTGCCGCTTTCTTTGCAGTACTCGTGCCTACTTTGTTCGCCTGACGAAGAGTCGTGTTTTCTTTTGACCCGAAACAATTATTGCGAGTTTCTTGCATTTTGTGGTGTTTGCTGTACACGTTGATAAATCCTGTTGCTTGAAAAATGTTACTCCATGGTAAGTAATTCTTTTTAATTACTCTTTTTAACTCTTTCCAGCAAAGTTGAAAAGTGTTTATGACTTCGATTTGCTTGTCTGTCTGTCTATTTCTCTCTCCACGCTCTAAGTCCCATAAATATTAATGAAATTTCTTGAAATTGATGTACGTTATTTCAGTTCACTGTCGGATGTTTCCTATATAAAATGAAGTACATGCCACCACTGGTTTGTGTACAGGGACACCCGAAAGTATTCCAAAGCATTACGTTCTATGAGAGGTATTTTTATAAACCATATTTTAATAACTTTACTTTGCATAAATCTTAATTAAATTAGTATTTATCATTCATGCACAAAAAAAAAAAAAAAAAAAAAAAAAAAATGTTTTCTGTCGATTACAGTATGATTGGTACGTGCTATTTTTGATATATTTTCTAACTATGGAAAAGTAAAATAGTATGATATGATTACTATCAATTAATCAATAATATCACTCAAAATATCAATCATAATATAATCCATATATCAATCACAAATGTATGTCAACAATAATGAATATATATATAACAATACTCATCTAAATAATTAAGAGATCAATCAAAATCAATCGTAATATTATATTCAATATATTTCTTATATCTATTATCAATAATTATATTGTATTTAATTTTAAAGCAGTTACTAAAAGAAAAATACGAGTCTGTGTAAAAAGTCAAATATAATTCTGCTAATTCTTTTAAGTTTCAAAGAAGTACATAAAACTATAATTACATATCAATCTCATGTTCTTTCAATTTCTTCTTTTCAATAAGCAATTGTTTATCTTCGGGAAATTTTTCAGTGCGTCTTTCTGATTTAAGACTGGATCTAGGAAAGAAAAAAAAAAGTTTGATCTAGAGTTTTATTCATTAACTTTTAAGAAGTATACATTTAGTCATTAAATTTCTGAATAAAAAAGTATCTCTAGAATTTCGTGGATGGGTTCATACCAGAATTATACAACAGTAAAATTCAAGATTTTTAATCACATAAAATTAATATCAAAGGTTTCTATTAAAAAATAATGATATCAAACCTCATATAAAGAATATAAGGTACAACTTGCAGGTTGGTCCACAGCCCTATTTCGCGATTTTTTTTTTTTTTGCGCCGTTTTGAACGATAACGATGTCGTCCTGGATTCTTTGCAACATTTGTTTACGTTCGGAACAAAAGGCAACCATTTCCGAAAATCGCATTACTCCATAATTACCGAAAATAAATTGCCAAATAGAGTTGTGTACCAACCTGCAAGTTTTTCCAAACATAAGCGTTTTCAGCTATTGTATTATAGACTTTTTTTAAACAGATGAACAAGTAATTTAAATTATAAAATTTTTGCATTTAAATGCAATTTTAATTAAAGTACTACTTTTTCATCTTCTCACTTTTTACTTTCTTCTATATTCATTAAAATAAAGTATCGGATTCGTAAAAAATTTTGGACTTCCGGTTTTCAATTAATTTACACGTTTTCAGATATCTAGAATACGATTTGATTATTCTTAGAAAATGCTTGTTTGTCTGTGTATGTGTGAGAAAAATTTTGTTGTAACTCTAGAGCTAATGCACAAAATTTCATGCACATTTATATGTAGTTGCACTGGGACATAAATTAGTACCTATCAACTTTAGCTGCAAATCGTTCAACAAGTAGCGCTGCCGTCACATCTTTTCATAACTTTTAAAGCGGTAGTATGTGATAAAATTCCATAAAAATGATCACGATTTGGATTATTTTTACCATTCATTGTGAAATTAAAAAGAACTATCAATAGGGATAATAGTCAACCAGAAAAGAACTATTGTATATGTATAAGCACTTTTTATTTCCAGGAGGGGAGGGGAAATTACCTTCCAGGAGTATAAATTTTGAGTATTTTTCGAAAAATTAGTCAATATTTTTTAAACGAATGGCTGAATCATAGGTCTTCGATAATCTAAAACAAAATCTTCGATTTCTTTTCATTTTTAAGACAATGATATGAAGAAGAACTTTCTCAAATGTGTGTTTAGAATACAAAATTGACTTTATTTCAACATTTAGTATTGAGAGGTGAAAGTCGCCAGAATTCATCATGGAAAATCATTTAATAAATAGTTTGTTCTGCGCGAATCTGTATAGGAAAATACAAAAGGAAGTTATGTGATAGTCATAACATACTAGTTTTTAACTGAGTATGGAAAGAATATCAGTAATGTAATATCTGCACTAATTATTAAATAAAAAAATAAAAAATAAGAAATATATTTTGAAGTATTAGCCAGCTGCAAAAAAGTTTAGAGACAAGCTCATAAAAATAATACTGCTTTCGAGCTTTGGAACAACTTCAGTATACACCCACAACGATATTTGGCGATTTTTTGTTGGCGATTATGGCTAAATCATAAATCTAAAAATCGTAAATGATAAATGATAAAATCCTAATCTAAATCATAAATCATAAAATCACAAATCTAAAATAAACAACATATAGGCTGCCATATTATATCGCAAACAGTCCAGAACGACATCGTTATCGTTCAAAACGGTGCCAAAGAAAAATCGCCAAATTCAGCTGTGAGTGTATACTGAAGTTATACCCGAGCTTTTGTTATGTATTTTGTCAGAATTGTATATTTAGTCTAGGATCAATTCAGTGTGGATTAGTAACAGAAATTAATTTTACAATTGTAAAAAAAACTTTTATTTATTATTTCTTTTAAAGCTAATGCAAAAGAGTACTTACAGCATAGCCAAAATACGGCACCCAAAGTTAGTTATTTTTGGCATTTTGTAATTCGCTTGTCAAAGTTATTAGAAAGGAATATAAACGTCAAGTAAGTAATAGAAAAACAATTAAATCACTCACGAAATTAATCACTTTATAGCTTTTATAAAATATAGCTCAGAAACGATACTACACAAGAGGAAGTTTCGTTTAGAACTGACAATATTTATTGTTTTGGTATTGTTATACACAACAATACATTGTTAAACAAATTACTTTAATAAATTAATTTGTACACAATAATGGTTTTAGTATTGTTAGAATTAAATTTACTGTTTAACCAAGTTACTCGATTGTTATAAAACTTCTTGGAAAATTTTATAAGAAAAGGTTTTTTGAATTAACCACGTGTTTGAAATTTTTATTACAGGATTATAAACATACAGCATGTGTGTTTATTTTGGCACAGCTTTAGTATGGGACCACCTTGAGGAAATTTGAAATTTGGCACCGAAGTCGCTCGAACGTTTTTCATCTTTACTAACGCAATTCCGATAGACGTTTCAATTTTGGCACAGCTTTAGTATGGGATCACCTTGAAGACATTTGAAATTTGGCACCGAAGTCATTCGAACGCTTCTCGTCTTTACTAACGCAATTTCGATAGACGTTTCAATTTTGGCACAGCTTTAGTATGGGATCACCTTGAAGAAATTCGAAATTTGGCACTGAAGTCGCTCGAACGTTTCTGGCCTTTACTAACGCAATTCTGATAGACATTTCAATTTTGGAACAGCTGTAGTATGGGATCACCTTGAGGAAATTCGAAATTTGGCACCGAAGTCGCTCGAACGCTTCTCGTCTTTACTAACGTAATTTCGATAGACATTTCAATTTTGGCACAGCTTTAGTATGGGACCACCTTGGAGAAATTTGAAATTTGGCACAGAAGTCGCTCGAACTTTTCTCATCTTTACTAACGCAATTCCGATAGACATTTCATTCAAATATTTAAAGTCACCAACGGGCCCAACACAAAAGCTGTGCCAGTTTTACTTTTTCTTCATATAATGGTAGAAAAAATATTGTTTTTGGGGTGAAATTTTCGAAATTGAAATTTTACTATATTTACACGTTTTGAACTCCCCTAAATTTTAGAATCAGATTTACAGTGTTTAGTATGTGTGTCTGTCTGTGAGCAAGATATTTAAAAAACTGTCGATAATCAAACCATATATCATATTCTATTTGACATTTTAATTGAAATCGGACAAATGGTTCGTGCATAAGATCATGGTAAAATATTAAAATATATTGCGTATTTGGGCGAAAATTTTGGAGGCATAGTTTAACATATTTAGATTGCACTAAACAAAATGTATTTAACATGCATTCTTTATATGCCCAAAAACATGTTTCACGTAAATTGTAGTGTGAAAATTGTCACATGAGATAATTTCTTAGCCAAGAGCATATCGTGAAATATTTTCATAGCTAAGGTATCTGAATTAAAATATATAAATCAATTAAAGAGCAACCATAAAATATAAATACAATAAAGATTAATAACACAAAAATTGTATATGAAAATTAAAACAGTATCACTGTTTTTCAGATTTAAATAATATTGAATTTAGGAAATAAAAATCGCACATGAAAATTTAAGGAAAATGGAACAGGGTGATTTAATTTAATTTAGTTTATGGAGATGTAGATTGATATAGTTGAAACTATATTTACCATTTTAATTTTTTAATAATCAAAAGAACAAAAACATAAGAATAGCTAATATATAATGAAGAATTAATATATTAATTCTTCATAAATAAGAATATTCTGAAGAATATATTAATTTAATTTAGTTTGCAGAGATGTAGACTGATATAGTTGAAACTACTTTTACCATTTTCATTTTTTAATAATCAAAAGAACAAAAACACAAGAATAGGTAATATATTATGAAGAATTAATATATTAATTCTTCATAAATAAGAATAATATATTACGAATAATATATTATGAGAATTCTTATTATGAATTCTGAACTGAATGTTTTGTTAATATATTAATAGAATAAATAGGAAAATAAAAAATTGGTATCAAAAAATGTATTTAAATTAAAGTTTTTTGAGTGTACTTCAAAAATATTAATCCTTCGTTTACAAAGTTACATAAAAAAAATTCAGATATGCTAGAGTTATGTTTGGAAATGTATTTTAAGTTGGATCATGTATTTTTACGTGTCGTACCAAGTTAAAATACATTGTTTAATAAGTAAATAATTGATAGGTAATCGGATTGATAGGTAATTGGAAACACAAAATTAGTCCAATAAGTTTCAGAGGGTGGTTTGGGCAGCAATTTTCTGAATAATTTGAAAAAAAAAAATGGTTGCAGCTACAATATTTAAACGGCGGGTTGTGGGGAGCACTAGTATATATATAAATTAGAGTTTCCAAATAAATTGTAGTTTACGGAATAAATCCAGTTTGAAAATGTTAGACTAGTTTGTTAATGACATCGGTTTGTCTGTCTGTCTATCTGTGCTATAATTCCAGTAAATATTGATGAAAGAATGCATTCTTTAGAGTACAGTATGATTAGTATTGAGATTTACCGGGCTACACAAAAATACTCGACTACATTAAGGGTTATTATTGGAAATTACTGGAATTACATTTTCGTTTACATCAAGTTTTTTTTTTTTTTTTTTTTTTTTTTAAAGCAATTTCTAACAATTTTTATAAGAGAATATGATTTGAATTAGTGCATCTGTCTGTCTGACTGTCCGTCTGCCTGCTCGTAGCGTCCGTAAATATTTTCAGAATTTGTTAAATATGATATATGTTATTCAAGTTCACTATGGAATCTTCCATATTTTAAATAACATTAATAAGCCCTGTACAACTGGTTTTCGTGCAAGGACATAAAATGCCTATGCATTGCGTTTCAGGAACGGTGTTTTATAAATCACATTTAAATACAGGGACACCCGAAAGTATTCCAAAGAATTGTGTTCTATGAGAGGTATTTCTATAAAGCATATTTTAATAAATTTCTACTACAAAAATCATAATGAAATATACATTTATTGTTAATATTCTATAATAATGTTTTGTATAGAATATGGACATGCTTAGCCTTCAGATTTACAGGGCTACGCTAAAATATTCAGATACTTTAAAGGCTGCAATTGGGAATTGCTGGAATTGATTTTCTTTTTTGTGCGAAGCATTTTTAACATATTTCAAAACTATTTAAGAGTGATTTTAAATTCATTAGTCTATCTATCTGTCTATCTGTCTGCCTATTTGTCCGTTATGTGATAACGTAGGCAAAGAACTTTAAAGGTTGTACGATACAACGAGTATATGCACAGTTGGAAAGAGTTAATAATCAATGCGTACCGTATGATTTTGCTTTCTTGTTTTAATTAATATTGTTCAAAAATAGAATATTGAAAATAAAAAAAAATATGTAGTTATTGTATTACTTTTTACATTTATTGTATTTTGCATGCTACATTTTACTTTGATTATTGCTTATTCAAAGAATAATGTCAGTTAACCCCTTACCTGCCGAGAAAAACTTACGAGATTTGCTTCAAAGTGTGCCACCGTTCCCTTTCAACTCTCAAATGAGTAAATCTTCCAAAGACATTGTAAAGGTCACTTTCAAGTTTATTTTATTGTATTGTCAAACTGTTTCAGTAGTTTTACTGGTAGCAATACACTACAAATGATCGTACTTCGGAAAAACGTATATATACGCCTTGGGCAGTTAACGGGTTAATTTTTGAATTACATTATTATTATTTTTTTTTATATTATCCCCTGAAAAATTGTGTAGATGTTACTTTGTAAGAACTTTGGTAGAAGACGAAAAACACAAAACGGTGTCAGTGGAGGATTTTCATGTAGATTTTAATTCAGAAAACACGCGAGATTTTATCAATTTAATTATGGGCCTTCACTTACAAAATAATTTGTTTCGAACAGGATTTAAATTTATTATTATTGTTATTGTTATTGTTATTATATTTTTAGGAGAAGGGGAGGGAGTTTCTTCTGCTTCCATCCCCTGAATGATTTATCGCATTTGAGCATGGAACTTTATCAAGCATCTAACTGTGATAGCATTATTGAACATTTAATCTATTAATCAGTAATTAATCAACTGTTCAGCTAATCGTTGTTTGAGCAATGACGCATATTTCTGTAAAACGGAAATGCAAAGGATAAGGATATATATCAATCGGATATCGGAAGCAAATAGGGCACATCAGTCATTAAGATGAAATCATACGCTCACAGTTACTCATTTATTTTCGAAATTAAATCTTAATTTCTTAAGTCCCTGATTTATTTTAATATTTATTTATTTATTTATTTATTTATTACCATGTTTTTATTAACTCGCTTTCTTGTCTGTTTGCTTGTTTGCTTGCCCAGTACAAATCTTGCAATCGATTTTTAACTAACTTCCCGACTAGCTAGAGATTTGAAACTTTTAGAATAGCTCAGAACACGATGACAATGAATTATTTTAATACTTTTATTCAATTTTAATAAATGCTACCTTTTAATTAATTAATAAAATGTGAAAATAATAACCTCATAATAGCTTTAAAATTAGCCATATAAGTTTTGCTTATAACTTAATTGTTGCCAAAAAAGTTTATGAGTTCATTTTTTTTAATTTTTTTTTTTTCAACAGGAAAATAAATGCATACATTCGCTTAAACGTGAACAATAAAAAATTGTAAAATATTAAGTTATGCATCTCACGAAAATTGACGTCATTATCACCTCAAAATTTTTATACACATTGATAAAGGGCTAATATTGTTCTATAGCTATAAATTCCTGACTAGCTAGACATTTGAAACTTATAGAATAGCTCAGAACACGATGACAATGCATTCTTTTAATACTTATATTAAACTAATAAATGTTTGGAAATTTCTTATAATTACTCTCTTTATTATGCATTTGATCATTTTCTTTCAAGTTGATGGGATAATTCATAAAATAAATAAATAAGTAAGTAAGTAAATAAATAAAATAAAATAAATAAATAAATAAAAAGTATTTATTATTACATAGAATTTTCAAGTTTGTATGATTCAACAGAATAAATTTCAAAACATGGTATATATATATCTATATCTATCTATCTATCTATCTATATAATCTTATAATTATGTATTGAGAGTTAAAAATCTAATCACTAGAGAGTTAAAATTTAATAATTCTTCACACTGGATAAAAACTTTACGTATCAAAGAAAAAGTAAGATTTTAAGAAGTGCAAAAAAAAAAAATTATGGTTTAGTTTTGATAAATATAACGTAATATAATCTTTTTAAGCATAAAGAAACTGATATTAATTTGAAAAATCTGGAAATAAAAATCCCCCTATATTTTCAAAAATAACATATTTTTAAATAATTGCAAAACTTCAATAAATAATTAAGTTAAATATTTTTGCAGTTTGGATATATAATTATGTATAATAGAGCCAAATAGTAACTGTTCATTTTTTCTCAACGTCTTAACTTTTTTTTTTTTTTTCCCCAATGGCAAGGCAAATACAGAAGCAAAATGATTACAAAAAAAAAAAAAAAAAAAAAATCTAATTTTAATACTTTTAAGTAGATTCTATTAAACGTCCAACAAAAATATTAAGCCTTTACTTAAATATATGTAAAAGTTTTTGCATTTTTAAGATCATGAATTCATGAAAAAATGCAAACTGAGAAAACACAATTTAAAGATTTCAAATCTGTAAAAAAAAAAAAAAAAAAAAAATCAAAATCCATGAAATTTGTTTCCTAAATACATATTTTACAAAACAAACCTAATATAGTCCAATTTATAAATATTAAATGGAAATATAAGCTTTTATATAAAAATTCAGCAATGCCAAGTCCTTTTAAGTGAAGCAAGTTTAATAAATGGTGAACAATCCCAATGTAAAATGATTTATGGACCATACGATCTATAGCCTACTACGATCTGGAATACAGCAGTACAAATCGTTAATGCTTAACCCTTCTGTTAGCGATTATTGTGATAACATATGTACATACATACACACTCACACAGGGAGTACGGAATGATACAGGAATATATCCAAAAAATATTACTGGTTAATGTTATCAATATTTATTTTTAGTTAAATTTTTTAAATATATTTAAAAGTGAATTTAATAATAGCTAATATAGTTATTAATAACTGAACTTATTTTAAAACTGTATTTTTTTTTTTTTTTTTTTTTTTTTTTTTTTTAATACTCAAAATATCTCCAAAATAAATAAATAAATAAAGAAGAATATTAATAAGAAGATGAAGATGAAGAAAAGAGAAACGAGGGAAAACAAACTAACAAAAAAAAGTTTCGATTACAGCTAGTTTGTCTAAAGAAAAAATTAGTAATAATAACAATCATGAATTGTATCTGATTTTAGCATATGCTTATTATGATCATCTTATGATAAAATTTTGATACACTAATAAATATATTTTAATTAAATATATTTTCAATGTTTACAATTTTGCTTTCAAAAAACATCTGAATTTCTCAACATTTCTTACTTCTCCCAAATGTTAGATTAAAGTTGAAACAGTATCTTTAGCGATGAGGTCAACTGATAAATAATTTATCACTGTCACTTTTTCTGACAGCAGATTAGATAAACGCAGGTAGACCTATTTTTACCTACAAAAATTCTGAAACTAGGGAAAAAAAAAAAAAAAAAAAAAAAAAGAATGAATGAATGAAAGAAAAAGAAGAAAGAAAATCCGATGATAAGCATTGTTAGTATTTTATTTTAAAATATCGCGTCGTCTTATGTTATTTGTTGTTTACCAACTTTTTTCTAATCCGTAAGCTGATACTTTTCATAGTTTACCGATAAGTACGAGAAGATGTGTTTAGATACAAAAATAATTCGGGTGTTTTCTTTTTTAATTGCAGTTCTTCACGAACTATTTTTAGATATATTTTACAGTACTATACGCAGTTTCTTGAAATAAGTGTTTTATATGCTTTAAGGTTACTTATGATAACAGGTGCCTATATTTAGAAATAAAAGCGTTTGGATTCTCCACCCCACCCCTATTTTTATGAAATATTTTTGACAAACATATTTATATTTTTTCTTCGATGAAGGTTTAAAAGTTTTTATAAACTTTTTTTCCTTGAGATATTTTTAATCTTTATTGACTTTAGAAGAAACATTTTTCATTTTTTTTATGATTTGTTTTATGAATTTCTTGACATTACAGACAATTCATATAGGGTATATTTTTTAAGCTTTATAAGCATAACCACAACACAATAATCGATGTCTATGGTTAGAAATAACAGTATTTAAATATTTTTCTTTCTTTTAAATGAAGATTGTGATGAAAATATTTCTAGTATTTCTTTATTGGAAATTTAACGTTTTATTATTAATATTATTATTATTTATTATTAAAATTTGTTTTTAGATATTTTTTATCATTACTTGTTATAGAAGCAGACTTTATTTATTATTATTATATGAAGTATTAGTTGTGCATTTCCCAATATTAAATTGTTTTTATGAAGCTAGATTTTAAATATTTTTTATCATTACTTTTTTTTTAAAAAGGAAACACTCTTTATAATTAAAAGCTTTTTTTTTTTTTTTAATGATTTTTTTTCATGTTTTTTACAATGTTACAGACAATTTCAAATAGGATAGTTTTCATAAGATTTTGGGGAACGATTACGATAATAATTATCTATGTTTAGATGTACAATGTGTTTGGATTTTCTTTTGTATGAAAAATTTTGATAAAAGTAATTCGATTATCTGGTGATTTAATGTTTTATTTTTATAAAATTTATTTATTTATAAGTGTTCTCTATAGATATTTTTAATAAATATTTACTTTAGAAAAATATGTTTTTTAATTAAAGTTATTTTTTTATGAAATATTTTTTATGCATTTTTCAATATTACATTTTGTCAGTGCCATTTCACATATTATTACAATGTAAAAATAAAAGTATTTGAATTATATTTTTTTATTATTATTATTTTATTCAATAAAAGTTTTTGTTGAAGGTACTTTTTCATGATTGCTTCATTGGAGATTTAAAGTTTCATAAAATATTTTTATCATTACTTATTCTAGAAGAAATTGAAACGCTTTTAATTTTGATGCATTTAGCCGTTTATAAGATTTTCATTATAGCCAAATCAATGATTTATGGGACTGCAGTGTTTCGTACGTTTTTATTAATTTTAAAAAATGAGAAAAAGTTTTTACAAATGTTTACATTGTATGCGGTTTTTACTTATGCTTTTGATATTAAAAACTCACAGTAACACATAAATTAAAGTAAAAATGCATTTTTTTTAAAAATAAATAAATAAAGTATAAATACTTACTGACCATATCTAAAAGAAAAACCTACTACATAATTCAAAATTTTGCTTCGTAAAAAACAAGAACAACAACATCCAAAGGCGAAATAAAGTAGCGCAATTTATCTATTTTTTTTTTTTTTTTTTTTTTTACGTAAACATTCTTTTCAAAAAAAAAAAAAAAAAACAGGCAAATTGTTTTTCGCAAGTTCATATTTAATATGAATTTGATTTAAAAAAAAAAAAAAAGAAAAAAAAAAAGAAAGAAAAGAAGAAAGAAAGAAAAAACTTTAAATACGTAAAATTTAAAAAACATTGTCTTTACGTAAATGTCAAAACTAAAAAAATTGCATTTTAAGATAAAAGATTCGTTGTAAAAATTCTAACACAAAGCTTTTCACCATTACACAATGGCATCTTCACGGATGAAATGTGGTCAAACAGTCAACGTATACTATATGCAGAACCTTGTTCGGTGAAACTTGCGCTGGATATCAGCAGAAAATCCTTCAGAATCCTTATTATTATTATTATTATTATTATTTTAATGTTATAAGAATGTAAAGCTGAAAAAATGTTGTAAATCATTAGGATATTCCTTTATCTTTTTCCTGTTTTTGGTAGCAATAATCGACACATTTATTTTTAACAAAATATTTCATTAGATTTTTAACAGCGGCATTTCAAATTACATAGGCCTGCGAAATGGGAGATTTAAAAAAATACAAGATAAGTATTCACTGATTTTTATGTTATTTGGTGTGCTGATTTCGAAAATGCCCCCCCCCCCCCCCCCCATCAAGTCAGGATATTTTGTAAAATCGATATCGATATAGTTTTTTTCTTGTTTTTTTCTCGAACAATATTGCATGCACTGTCTGGCAACAGTGTTTTTATCCATTTAAATCTATGTAAAATGATCGATTCTTCATGTAGCAAATTGATTTTTCAGTAATCGAGTTATTTTTGATAGGTTTGTTGCTAGATCGCACGAGCCGCATCTGGTCAGGAGAAACTCGAGAAGCTCCTTTGGGTACTTTTTGCATCAAATTATGGTGTAGTTTCTAAAAGAAAATCACCAATATACTATTTTATTGATTTTTTTAAGGTAACTTACATAAAACAGGCAACTGACCAAGAGGAACAAATATTATGTATGTGTTAAAAATCGAAGTAAAATTGAATTTTTCAAGAAAACGTGACGTGATAAAAATTTTTCATTATTATTATTGTTTTTTTTTTTAAATTAGCACTAAAAATATATATAAAGTTCAGCTATCTTCCTTTTTTTTTTTTTTTTTTTTTTTTCGGCGCTGGTCTGTGTTACTAATTTTTTTTTTTTTTTTTTTTTTTTTTTTTTGGGGGGGGGGGGGGGGGGCTAAGATTTTTCAAAATGTTATTACAGATCAATGAAAAATTTACAATCGTAACATCAATTGTGAATTTTAGTGCTTGGGATGGGGGGGGAGGGAGGGGGTAGATCCGACATTGCTTCCAATGGTATCACAAAGCCGATTTCGTTTTGCAAATTATACGATATATGTATTTATATATATATATGTATATATTAAGTGAGTAATTATCATAAAATATGTTTTTAAGGGGCCTTGTGAAGACTGTTCGAATAAGAGCAGCTAATTTTGCGATAATAGGAGTTATTTTTAAAGCGAAATCTTCTGCATTTGTGTAGAATGTCTTATATATTTTATCAACTTTGTAACTATATTCTGTCTGCTATTTCCTAATTTTACTTTTTTTTTTTTTTTTTTTTTTAAAATCAAAGAAATGCTAATACGATTTATTATTATTATTAATTTATTGTTAATATATATATATATATATATATATATATATATATATATATACAAAATTTCAAAATCTCGTAAAATAGACATAAAAAACTACATTCGAAAAATTTATTGTGGTAAAAACTCTTTTAATTCAACTTGAGTATGGACATATGTGCGTATTGTTAGTTTTTTTCGTATCCCATACATCTCAAATGTTTCCAGCTTTTCACTGCGAAAGAACTAATGATATCATCAAGTTTCCGTGCGTTGAATAATGAAAACAGTGACTAACAATATAATCGGGGAAACATGACATCACACAGCTTTAATTACGTCATCAGCTTCTCGATGGAAAGACCCGGAGTAATTCTCCTTTTCGCACATCTGATAAAAATCTTACAATACGAAATATTTTTATGTTATAGATTGAGTTAGACTTCATTTGTCTTCGTTCTTCAAAGAAAGGAAGCAGTAAACTATATTTCATATCCGTGATGTGAGTTTTTATAGAGTTTTTTGTTTACTGTTTTTAACACACAATTACAATTATACAATCTTCAATTAAAAAAAAATAATAATAATTCAGTATATCCCGTAAAACTGAAATGTTCAAAATTATCCTTTAGGTGTTTCAGAAAACTTTTATCATTAATAAGTGAAGTATTTAAATATAGAAACGGATGGTTTGATAACCACATTACTTCAAACAAAGCATAACTTCATTTTCATGAATAACAGTTTGCATAGAAGCGTAAAACTTCTAACTAATGTGTCCGTTCTTTAAAAAAAAAAAAAGAAAGAAAGAAAGAAAGAAAGAAAGAAAACAATATATTATACATACAGAAAAGTTTTTCATTTGACCATAATACTGAAGGCGACATTCAAAATAACAATGAAAATAATAATAAAATTTACAATTATAATTCTATTAATGAAAAAAAAAAAAAAAAAAAAAAAAAAAAATTATGTAGTACTATTTGTAAAGGAGCAATACCATATAAAAATTAACATTCACATTATAAATAATCAAGATATACGTAATTTAAAGTATTAATTATTCATTAAATTTTAAAATGCTGCTTGCGAATTAATTTCTGACTTTGACGTACAATTATTATAATTATTATTATTATTATTATTTTCATACAGGTAACTTTAGACGTTTCAACAAAAGTTAGTTGACATTGGTTTCTACAATTATATTTATGCAAAAATAAACAGATAAATAAATAAATAAAATAAAAATAATAATTTTAAAACAGTTTTTAATTATTATTATTTTATTTTTTTTATTGAAAAATTTCCTTAAATTTCTTTTTAAATTCCAAATTTTAGAGTTTTAAAAAGCAAAAAATGGAAAACTGCAACTAAGTTTTGCGCTAATATATATATATATATAATATATATATTAGTTTGCCCCTTAAATGAGGGTTAAATACTGTTTTTTTTTTTTTTTTTTTTGAAATCCGATACGCGTACCTTTTAATTTTTGATCCTAAATATTTTTAGCAAAATATCAGCTCACTTTGATAATGTTAACACGTGCCAAATACACGAGAAAATACTAATATCTATATTAGCATTTTCCCATCAACTGAATTGGAAAAAAAAAGAAAATCAAAAAGAAAACCAAATTTCCCACTCATCTAAGGGACAACTTAATATATATACATATGTATATATATATAGAGAGAGAGAGAGAGAGAAACCGTTAAAACTTTCCACTCGTTTCTCTTCGATCTTCAAAGAAAAGAGACCTATTTCATATTCGTGATATAAATATTTTAGAGAAATTTTCTTTTCTATTATTAAAGTATGTTTAAATTTGAATTAAATTAGGAACATTGATGCACTTTTTTTTTAATAAATATTTTTAGCAAAATTAAGGAAAAAAAAAAAAGTTGTATAGGTTTTTGAAAATTTCCTTTAGTCGTTTCCGATCTATGATCTATTTATAGTTGCATTATTTACAAGCAGGCGCAAATTTTGGTAATATAATACTTTAACAGAAATTATTTCTTGTTTCCTTTTTATAAAAACAATTTCCATAGAAACGGTTAATTATCTACAAGTTCTACATTCATTATTCTTCTATTAGTACCTAGCGTTAGAGGTGGTGAATAAATAGGCAGTTGTGTGAAAATTTATGTCTCATCCATCAGCAACTTTATCTAAATACCATAACTTTAGATTTTTTTTTTTTTTTTTTTTTTTTTTTTTTAATGATATAATGATGAAATTTTGTACAACACTTTATTCAGTGTATGAGAATCATTTTACTCATTGAAAATATTTTGTATGGAAGCTGTAAAAATTTGAATTTCGTATATCGTGAAATTGAATGTTTTGAAATACTTGGTCGTTCTTTTAAAAATTCTGTATTTTTTATTTACACATATTTGTAATTTTTTTACATATGTCTAAATGAATATATATTAAATTAAACAAGGATCAAGATTTTTGAACATTTTGTACAAATAATAATCACTATTTTAAAACTGTGTATTTTATTATGCTTTATGAACGATTTTAAAATCGTTTCAAATTATTCCTGTAGTATTTACTTCATTGAAATAGTGACTAGTCAAAGGATAAGTAATGCCTTACATTAGCATATTTTTTACATACTCAGTAAGAATAACGTTACTTTTAATGTGGTAAATGTTCCTGGTATTTGTATAGTTCTTGAGGGTTGGGTTAAGTTGTGCGGACTAAGGCCGATTGACTGCACTGGCCTGAGGAGAATGCCCTCCGTGGGGGTCTTTCTAAGGGGTCCTAGCCCGTATTTACGCAAGTTTCGGAGCAAACCACGGAAATCTCCAAACGGCTGGGCTGATGAGCGCGACCTGGGATCGAACCCGGCACCTCATGTCTACCAGCTTTGAGGACAGCACCGCTCGGCCGCTGGAGGGCAATACATTCTTGAGAATAACAGGATTTTATCAATGAAACCGTCCTTGATTTAGAAATCTATATTAGTGATCTAGTCTAGTGATCCATATCTAGTGATATATTTGATGCTTACTGATTTGTTCTAGAGACATTAACAGTAAAAATTGTGCCCAATAATGAACAAGTTTTTCTCAGGAACATTCTTAATTTTTTTGTATTATTATTATTATTTTCAGTGCAGCTGTAAAACTTTCTATCTTCAATGAAAAACACCATTCCGAATTTAATGAAAAAATTATAAATATAAAACCTTCGCATCTTCATATTATTTACTACCAGTTAATCATAGAGGATAAACATCATTATCTTGTTTCCCGATTAGCAATTATCAAAAATGTGTCTGTTATCTCAGCCTTGTTTACATTAATGTATTTACTCTGAGATTTAATTGCACATTTACATGCAACTGTACAGCAGTGTTAAAATTATTAGAACGCGTCTTTCATTAAAAACCATCTGATATGCGTCCGCATCGATCATCACTTGTTGATAAAGAAGACGTCATACTATACCAGAAACGGTATGTTTCCGATAGCCTTTATTAGTATGTTTGATAGATAATGAGTGACGTCAGTGCTTGCAACAGGTGTGAGTCACCGGTCGGATTTTTCCTCCGCGTCCTCACTTTGCTTCGTATCCCAGCCGTCTTCCTTTTTTTCGAATTTCGCGTCTGTAGTGCTCTTTGCCCGCCTATTTCACGTTTCAGTGAAGTGGTGCCATATTTGGCGACAAATTGTCTCGGATTGAGAAGATCCTCAAACTGTTGCTTTATGAAGTCCAAGCAAAAAAATATAAAACAATAAGAAAAGATCGTTTGTTTTTCCTAAATTACTCTTTTTCATTCAGCTGATAAATTTAATGCATAAAACATTTTTTTACTCAACGTGTAAGTACAATTTGCATGACTAGTTTTAAAAGAACTTATCTAGTTTTTTCATCAGATTCAAAAAGAAGTTTGCATTACTTTAAATTCACGACTACAAATGAGAGATAAACATTATGTAAAAAACAACAGAAAAGGGCCCAGTGATGCAGGAACATTCTAGGAAATTCTCTAAAAATATCGTAGTTTACACAATTGTGAAAATCCCCCGGCAGTTTTCAGAAATTATTTGAAGCAAGACCACTAAGTATTTTTTGAAAAAAAAAATTTTGTTGTAAAGAGCTTTCCTTGCTGTCCTTAAATTTCGGAAATCGAATATATATCGATTTTTAAACAATTGTTTTTTCTACTTAATATATATATATAAATGATAGATATCGTAATAAAATTTAATCTTAAAATTTAGCAATTAATAGATACAAAACAATACCAACACAAAATAATAGAACTGATTTTAACTAATAGGAAAGACTGACACAAAATTGTTGCGATACAGATTAAAAACCAATAAGAGACAAAAACAATATAAATTACTTTCGCCGACATGAATGATAATAATAAAAAAAAGGACCATTAAACTTAATGACAGAGAAAATAAATAAATGACCACGGAAATAGTTATTGGATAAAAATGCTTAAAATTAGAAGTAAATACCCATCAGGGGGCATGTACTTCATAAAGATGTGAAAGCTGCATCGATTTCGTAAAACAATATAGCTAATCATAGCAATTTATATTATTCTAGCCCCGATCGAAACATCAAAACAATATTGAATGAGAAATTAAATAAATTATTAAATTAAATCTTCATGGAAACCAGAGAGAAAACTAGAAAAAAGCATAGTAGCCACGTGTAAATCATTTCACGCAAACTGGAGAATAGGATGATGCAAAAAAAAAAAATAATAATAATAATAATAATAATAATAATAATAATAACAATATAAAAATAAAAATAAATGAAATTAAAAATAAAACTTTGCAAACATTGATTAATCAATAAAGAATGAACAGCTCAGCATTTTCATTAACGATAAAATACACAGAGTAATTATTTATTGAGTTAGTGAAAGTATTTTAAAGTTAAATAAAGTTTAAGCTATTTAATTGTTAATTTAAATTGTATGTAGATCAAGAAATATTAAAACTTTATATAAAAGCCCCATTAATGACTTGTATCTATAAAAGTTTAACATAAACATTTTATAAACATTTCTCCTGTATATTCATAGCTTCTGTTCATTTTCATAGAGATTTCCTCTGAATAAGAAGACGATTCAATATACAGTAAAACTTGGATAATTCGAAGTTGAAGGGACCAGAGAAAAATTCGAAATATCCAAAAATTCGAATTATATAAAACGCTACGATCAAAGATTTAACACATAAACTTTATATCTAAGAATACTGCTTCCCCCCCCCAATTAAATCAATATTTTTCAACGAGCTTAATTATTCAACACTTTAAAAAATAGTCAGATATTTTTGATTGCTTCTTTAAGTACAGTCTTTGTGTCATAGCATATGACTTCAACCTATCAATTGATACAAAAATACAATCTTGTACATTAGACATCTTTCAATGAAAAAACCCCTCAAATTTCATGCATATGGACCATATCTTCTGATGCACTAGGTAGGAAATACTCTTGTATTTCCATATAATTTTTTTGAAAGACTGTTAAAAAAAATAATGCTACTTTAGCTGAGAAAAATCTCGGGAAGAAATTTTACTGTAATATTTTAAAGCTAATCGCGTGAAAAATTCGAATTATCCAAAATAGAATTCGAATTATCCATGATTTTTTAACATTATTTTAGTACAAAATTCAAGGGACCGACTAAAAAATTCGAATTATCCAGAATTTCAAATTAAACAAGTTCGAATTATTCAAGTTTCACAGTATTTTTTAAACTACTTCATTTTGCTATGGTATTTCCAACAATTTTTAGACGTTTCTTTTAAATTACGCTGATAATATATATTTTACAAAATTTTCATCTCGGATTTCAGTTACAGTAAAATGCATTAATATACTTTTTAAATGTTTATATTGCACGAATCTTAATTATATAGATAATGAAAGCTAATGCTTTCTTCTTTAGATACTACTGATCTGAAGAAAATTGTATTTGTTTATAAAAATTTAGCATATTTAATATTCCCATGTCATTGATTTTGCTATTAATTAGTTTGGTAATTTATTTGTTTTTAAATTGTCCTAAAACGTTATTGATGCGTCTCTAAATGTGTTGGCGTAGAACAATGTTAGCATTTTTCTTATAAGTGATGAATATAGATTTCATTCAAAACTTAATTAAAAACTGCGATGTCACTCTAATTGGAATAATTGGAGTATTATCACTATAACTAGAATAATTGTCATTTATTATTATTATTTAATGTAAACTGGCGCATTTAAAACGAACTAAAACGTTTATTGTTCTACTTATGAATTTACTGAGTTTAAATAATAATAATAATAATAAACTTCTTCGCGAGTCTCATCTCCTTAATTGGAAAGTTTAAATGTTATTTCCCCCACCCCCCCCACCCCAAGTTCAACTAAATGAAATATGTTGGTCATCATATACTTCTGTAAAATTTAATATTATTATGTATTTTATATATATACATAAACTACTTAAAAAAATATTGAAGTAATTTAGTTTTGTTGCTTTAGAACTGATACAATATGAAATATATCTTCCTTTAAAAAGGATGAGTAAAATTTAAAAAGTAACAAAGAAGTTATAATTTATACATGTGCCTAAACTAACATTTATTATTATTACTTTTTAAAAATATCTAATAAAGATTAAAAGTATTTTCGGAAGATTTTTAGCCTTTTCATTTCAGAGCTGATAAAATAAAAAAAAATTTCTTCCTTTTGGAAAATTGAGTAAATTTTAGTAATAAACAAAAGAATCAATCGTATTTCATAGTTTTGGCAGAAATGTAACAGTATTAAGCTTCTTGTTTTAAAATATAAAATTAGAAAGAAAAATATTTTTGGAAAAATTTTAACTTTACTTCTTATTTATGTTTTCTTCTACATCTTCTTTTTATTATTACTATGTTTTTATTAACTTCTATTCTTGTTTGTCCGGTACAGATCTCGCAATTGATTTTTAACTAACTTCCCTACTAGCTAGACATTTGAAACTTTCAGGACAGCTCAGAACTTGATGAAAACACAATACTTCGAAACCTGATTTTCGAATTTTCGAATAGCTTTCTTTTAATTAATTAAAATATGAAAATAATAACCTACTAATAGCTTTAAAGATAGCCACTAAAATTTTAGCTATAATTTAATTGTCGCAAAAAAAAAAAAAAAAAAAAAAAAAAAAAAAACGAGTTCATTTTATTTTGACATAAAAATAAATACATTTAATTAAACGTGAATGTTAAAAAATTGTGAAAGTTAAATTATGCATCTCACAAAAATTGACGCCATTATCACTTTAAAAATTTTATTCGCATTTGATAAAGTGCTAATGTAGTTCTATAGCTAAGACTCAACAGTAAATTTAAAAAACATGATATATGAAAAAGTTTTTTTTTTTTTTTTTTTTTTTTTTTTTTTGTCTTATTATTATTATTATTATTTCAGAACTGAAAGAGTATGAGATATTCTCTTACTTTGCAAAGATTGAATGAGTTTCAAAAAGAAATAAAGGAGTTAATTACACTTCTTCTTTTGCTGAGAAATTAATAATATTTATTATTGTGTTTATAACAAACGGAAAGAAAAAAAAAAAAAAGAAAGAAAAAAAAGAAACAAGTGTTTTCGGAAGAATTTTAGATTTTTTTCATTTCAAAACCCATGCAGTATGAAATTTTATCTTTCTTTTGAAAAACTGTGTACATTTTAAAATCAAAGCTCATGCTGTTATCTAAAATTTAATATTTGAAATGAATGAAAATATCAAATGGAGAATAAAAGTATTTGAGGAATAATTTTAACTTTCTTATTTCAGAACTTATTAAGTATGAAAAATTAACTTCTTTTTGGAAAAACTGAGTAAATTTTTTTAATAAGAAACAAAGAAGTTAATCATAATTCATACTTTTTGCCCAAGTTTAATAGAAGTAAATTGCTTGTTTTAAAATATGGAATTGAAAAGAAAACTATTTTTGGAAAATTTTTAGTTATATTTTTTATTTATGTTTTTACTATTATTATTATTATTTTATTTTAGAATTGAAAGAATATCAAACATTATTTTTCTTTGCAAAAACTGAATATGTTTGATTAAGGAATCACTCATACTTCTTGCTTTTCCAAGAATTTAATAATATTTATTATTGTGTTTTTAGAAACAGAATGACAAAAATAAAAGTATGTTTGGAAGGATTTGACTTTTTTATTTCAGAACTCATAGAGTATAAAATATTACTTTTCTTTGGATAAAACTGAGTAAATTTTAAAGTCACAGTTTATACTTTTAGCTGAAGTATTTTAATAATATAAAGTGTCTTTTTTGAAAATATCGAAGAGAATAAAAGTATTTTTTGAAGAATTTTAGCTTTCTCATTTTGGAATTGATAAAGTGTTAAAGAAAAAGAAAATTCTTCTTTTCGGAAAAACTTACTAATTTTTGTAATTTTTTATAAAAAACAAAGAATTTAAACATTGTTCATAATTTTGGTTCAAATTTAATAGCATTGATTTTCTAATTTTAAAACATAAAATTGAAAAGAAAACTATTATTGGAAGCATTTTAGCTTTATTTATTTATTTCTATCTTTTTATTTCAGACCTGAAAGAATACAAAATATTATCCTCCTTTGCAAAAATTGAATGAGTTACAAAAAAAAAAAAAAAAAAAAAAAAAAAAAGAATTGATCACACTTTTTATTTTGGCTAGAATTTAATATTAAGCATTGTGGTATAGTGTTTTAACAAACGGAATAGAAAAATAAAAGTATTTTTGAAAATATTTTAGTTTTTTTTTTTTACCATTTCAGAACTGATAGAGAATAAAATATTATCTTACTACGGAAAAATTTAGTAAACAAAAGAGTTCATCATATTTATACTTTTGGTCCAAATTTTAAGAATCTTATTATAAAATATAGAATTGAAAATAAAGGCATTTTCTGAAAAATTTTAGCCTTTTCATTTCAGAACTGATAGAATACAAAATGTTATTTTCCTTTGGAAAAACTGGTTAAAAATTTAAATAAAATAAAATATAGAAGGTAATTATAGTTCATGCTTTTGCCAAAATTTAATATATTATTAAATGTCTTGTTTTAAATACAGAATAAAAATAAAAGTAATAATTATTTTTTATATATATATAGATTTTTAGCTTTCATTATTATTTACTTATTTATTCAGAATGGAAAAAAGTATAAAATATTACACTTTTTTTGCGAAAACTGAGTAATTTTTATAAAGAAACAAATGCGTTAATCATAGTACTTCCCTTGCCCAGAACGTAGTACAATATTAAATATTGTGTGAAAAACAAAATGGATAATAAAATTATTTTCGAAAGAAATTTACCCTTTTCTTTTCAGAACTCATATAGTATAAATTTTATCCTCTTTTGTAAAAAGCGAGAAAATACTTAAAGCTAAACAAAAAAAGTTATTATAATTATTTTTTTAATGGTTAACATACATGTGTTTTATTTTAAATATAACTGTAAATATTTTAATATATTTAGTATCTTTATATTAAAACTTGAAAAAATGCAGAATAAACACTTTTAATTATTTTTTTGTTTTACTTTGTTTTTATTTTTATTTTTTTATTTTATAATACTTTTTAGTAATCGAAAAAATAATCTTCACATGTAGAAATATATAGAGAGAGAGAGAAAAAAAAAGAAAAAGAAAGAAAGAAATTAAGGTAAATATCAATTACTTATATTTTTTAAATAATACATGTATATGTGTGTATAAGTTTGTATTCAAATTTTGCTGTAAATAAATATTATTCATTTTGTTTATAAATATATGTATATATAATAAAAAATTGTAACAAAAAATAACACAATATATATATATATATATATATATATATATATATATATATATATAGCTATAATTACATTCCTATAGTTCTTATTAGAAAAAAAAGTGTTTTTATAAAATATTTTTTACTTGTGATTCTTCATCTTACTTGTGTCTTTATTTGTAACTTTTTAATAAAGAAATATATTATCCACATAGAAATTCAGAAAGTATCCTTTAAATTTAAACTGTCCGTCGCTAAAGTTAATAAATTATGAATATATTTTTGATTTATTATCTATCTAAAAACTAATTATTTCTGCTCTATGGTTAAGATATATTCCGTATATATATATATATATATATATATATATATATATATAAAGACATACACATATTTTTATAGGTATATGTTTTTTTTTTTTTTTTTTTCGTACGGATATTCTGCAACTTTTGAAAATAAAGTAAAGCTCTCCCTTTGGCGACTTTCCTCTTTACACCAAGTACGCCAACATGCTTCTGATTAGAGTTGCAACCCTCTACCAGTTTCAAAAGCAAGTGAGAAGGGCTGAGAAGTGGTTGACTTTTCATAGCTTCTCGCGATCTTTTCATATTATGTGTTGTGTTTTAATCCTTCATAGGCTTCTGTATAAATAATATCAGCTGGCCAAGTCAGTGCACTGTGATGATTTTATAAACCTTGACTCAGGATATTAACTGGTCGTTTATTTTATTTGGATTTCACTTTTATCTGTAATTTTGGAGTACAATTGTGAGTTTTTTCGGCATTGGCTTTCTTTAAAAGAGGTAAATTTTTATTCATTTCTAATATCTATTATTGATTTTTCATTTTATTTATTTAATGGAAGAGATTGTTTGATTAAACTATTTTAGAGTTCATGATTTTTACTTTATTTTTATTTTATTTTTTAATTTAAACAACTTCATTTGTATAAATACGCAAGGTCGTAACCAGAAAATTTTTTCAAAGGGGGTTCAAAATTTAGTACATAATGTTGAGTGGGAAAAATGAAGTTTAACTCAAAAATTTTATACAAAACTACAAAATTTTGGGGGAAATTTGTGTTTGAACCCCTATAATAATATTTCTCCCTCTTCCTTTGACTGCGGCCTTATGAATACATATTAAATATTTTCGGATAAATATTTAATATGCATTTTATGAAAAAGAAATTTTTAACAGAATAGGCGTATATAAAATACCTTATTTCAACTATGTGATTCATAAACTTATTAATGGAGTATTTTGTGAGTACCCCCGTAGTGCCGTGTTCATAACTTCTTGTAATCGTTTGATTTTTCTCCTTTAAAAAAAAAAAAAAAAGTTGAATAAAGCACTCGCCAACACTATATTTTAAACATAATAACATTGTTTTAAGCAATTTAAATTATTATTATTTTAAATTTTTTATTTTTATGTTTTAGAAGATTTAATTTAGAGCAATTTTTAGGAGAGCCAGGACATTATGTTCATACTCATTGTAAAGCTTATGTCGAAATTTTTCATACTTCTTTGCACAATATATGCATAATATATATGTATAGATTATTTGTCTTTAAATATAATATTTAATATTCAATATTTTTTCGTATAAAAGTGGCAGAAAGTCGTAAGGCGAAAGAATGCTTCATTCATAGTAAAATTAAATACCGAAGACATTTAGTTAAATGTTGAAATTGCATACTTAAATAGAGAAAATTACAGGTATTTCCATCTTCATAGAAACTAGAACATGTTATTTTTTCGGTATAATCTTCCTTTTCCTTACTTCATCCACTTAGTATTCTTACCGACTGCGCAAATCAAAGCACTTTTGCCGCTCATTTTTAAACAGGCAGGGAAATTTTACTTTCATTATTAAAAGTATTTTTTAATTTTTCATAATAGTAGTTAATTAAAATTTATTGGAGCTTGAATACCTTTCTCTGGAGGTTTCTCATTTGCTATGATACGTAATTTATCTTTTCTTTCTCTTTTTAGGACTGAGGGCCTATTAGTCTCAATCTGGGATTTTTGCGTTGTCGATTTCGATAGTTGGACATTTGTCGAAATCTAAAATTTATCGAAAATATAATTGAATAATTTGAAAGCGATGTTATAATTTGAAATAAGAAAAAAAAAAAAAAAAACTAATAGTCCTCCGTCCTAAACTAAATTCTGCTTTTGCCAGAATTTCATCAACATCTTTTTTTTTTTTTTTTTTTTTTTTTTTTTTATTAGGATTATTATTGAAAGAAAAAGAAAAGAAAATTAATAATAATCAGTATCGTTTCAAGCGATATCGAAAAAGATTTTTTTAATAATTTTGAATTAGGAAATAAAAAGTGCGCGTGAAATAATATGAAATAAAAATAAGTAAAAAAATGAATTGAATGATTTAATGTTTTTGTTTTTCGGGGGCTGCTCATGCATATAAAAAATGTGCATTAAAACGAGTCGAAGAAGGAAGCGAAATAAGTATTGAGTTATATTACGATAAATACGATATATAATAGGATACGATATATTAGACCTATCGTCCAGGGTTAGTAGGCATTTTCGTTGAAAGAAATAGTTTGTTTGTTCGGTGCAACTTGCACATCAGTCCCGTGAGGTACAACTTTCACTTTAGTCCCGTCAGGTACAACTTGCACATTAGTCCCCTTTAAATATAGTGTTTCTTTCTTTTTTTTTAATATATAAAAATTTTAAATATTCCCTGATAACTAGTTTTTTAATTGGCATGTATTTATTTTACAATACGTAATTAAGATAACTATATTAAAAAACTATTTGACTATTTGCTAATACGCAAAATGTATCCGTTTTCTTAAAATAAGGAAGATAAGGTGTACATTATTAATTATTTGTTAAGACAGTTAACATTTTAAAATGTTTCAGCAAAACTTAATAAAACGTTATGCATCCCAGTTTCTTCTGGAAAGAACTTTCAGGAATATAAGCATCGTACTGATTTATATTAAGCTTTTGAATAGTTATTATTATTATTATTATTATTTACATTTCTAATGAAACAGTCGGCAAATCATACATATATATATATATTTAAATAAATTTATATGCTATATTAAATATATAATGATAAAGCACCATTATTTTTTTTATAGGAATCTGAAGTATTTTTTATTAACATAATTCCGAAGGCATTTTTTTAGATCAAACTGAGTTACTAGAGACGTAATTTTGAAATTTAAGTAATTTCTTTGATTGAAATTTAAAATTTCAAATAAATGTTTGAAAGTGCAGTTTTTTCTAATAGAACATAACAAAAATACATTTATGTATAGAATTTTTAACATTCGTTTTTTTAACTGTAAATGATACATTTCTTTTAAAATGACTCATTATGTGTCTTTTGTAAATTTCTCTTTTCTTTCTTTTCTCTACTATTCTTTTCTTTTTGTGTGTGTGTGTTTTCTGTCTTTCTTTTCCGTTTTTTTTTTTTTTATTCAAAATATATTTAAACTCTAGAAAATATAATAAAATCTAATCTAATATATATATATATATATATACAATCGTTTACGAAAAGTAATTATACAATATTAAAAATTGATTTTATTTATTTATTTATTTATTATTATTATTATTATTATTATTATTATTATTTTTTTTGTGTGTGAACTACTTTAGAAATATGAAGGTTTTATCAATGGCAAGAATTTTTACATATTTTAATCTTCTGAATTTATTATATATTAATAATTTTTTAAAAACGTAGTAAAAGCCGAGCAACAGAAGATTTAAAACCCCTGAAACCACATAGACCAATAATAATAAAAACAATCGCATTTTAATTTATATTGAAAAATATTCCTTATGTAAACTTATGTCTAGAAATGACTGAATCTATGCTAAATAATAAAGTTTTATTTAAAAACATTATTTCTATCTTATGATAAATTAGAATTTATTTTCTTATCAAAGAGAAAAAATATGATTGATTTTTTATTGCATTATTTTAATGCATTCTCCCTGAATCGTATTAAAAATGAAATTTTATTCGCTTATCAATAATACAAGTTTTATGTAATTAATCAAATCAAAATTGAAGTGCAACTCTTTTAAATTTTAACATTAATCTGAATTTTTAGTTTTTAGCTATAGTGTAGCTATAAAATGATGGTGCTAAGGAAAGTGATATTCTTAGTATAAAGTAATTATGGAAAAAAATCACGTCGTCTTTCACATAAGTAAATATAGTCGCGCACCTTCTTAAAAATAAACAAGTAATATAAAAATTTTTAACGTCAATTCCTAATTACAAACACTATCAAAAAAGTTTTTTTTTTTTTTTTTTTTTTATTAATAATTTTGACTAAGGAAATAAAAAGCGCGCGTGCAAAATGAAATAAAAATAATTATAGGACTAAAAAATAAAATTTATATACAATGTTTTAAGTCTTCTGATGAATCATAGAGCTCGTATCAATATGCATAAAATTTTTAAAGTGATAACGACGTCAATTTTTGTGACATGCATAATTTAACTTTTTATAATTTTTTAATGTTCACGTTTTATTAAATGTATTTATTTTTATATCGAAAAAAAAAACGAACTCGTTTTTTTTTTTTTTTTTTTTTTTTTCTTGGGGGGGGGGGGGGGGGGAGGCGCAACAATGAAATTATAGCTAATATTTTAATGGCTATTTTAACGCTATTAGGATGTTATTATTTTCATATTTTAATTAATTTTAAGAAAACTAATAAAAAAAGTCGAAAATCGGACTTCGAAGTATTGTGTTGTCACCGTGTTCTGAACAATCTTGAAAGTTTGAAATTTCTAGCTAGTCGGGAAGTTAGTTAAAAATCGATTGCAAGATTTGTACAAGATATATATAGGGAGAGTGTGAACTAATAGTAGGAACTGAAAAACATGTAACTTTTCATGAATTAAAAGAAAAGAAGAAGTACGGGGAAAAAAAGCACATGCTTAAAATCGCAAAAGGTTTTTTTCTCCGCTTATACAGTCGATATCCATTTAACATGTTTTTGTATACCGTGTTATTTTTTGTCATGTAATGTTTTGAAAAATATTTATTCCATATGTATCTTATTGTAGTTTGGATTTTTAATTTATAGTGAGAGTATACTAGTAAAAGTGTTTTTGAATAATTGGAAAAAAAAAATCTGTCTGATATTTTCAAACAAGATTAAAATACAAACTACAAACAAACCTTTTTTTCTTTTTAACTTATACATAAACTTAAGAGACTATTCATAAAAAATATCTACATATTTATATTATCATACATTAATAACTAATAATCAATAAAAACGTGTGTGTCAGTGTTCAGCGCTATTTGAACAGCACTGCAATAATTTTATTTAAACAAGACAATGATAATAATCAGTAAGTGCCTGCTGCTACAGAAAAATATGTTTATATCATATGATTGTCAACCGCAGTAGTTACTTCTACACAGTTTTAATAAATTATTATTAATTAAATTTTAGTTTTAATTAATTCTTTAATTGAATGTAAAAAACCCAAAACTGTATAATTAATAGACAGTATTCAATTAAGTAACAGATTTCCATCTTATTATATATCAATGGCATTATATTTAACTCGTTTATAGTTTAGGAAAAATATATCTGAATATATTGAGAAAGAATATACTTCCGATAAAAACTACGTCTTGTTTTAAATATGATAAACTTTTTAATTCCTAAATTCATAACATTTTACTGTGGCAGACAATTTTTTTCCTTAATGTTTTATATCACATAACTAACAAAACACGGAATGCTTTCACTAAAGTTTTTGAACGTGACGAAATATTTAAATGATCGAATATATGATAATGTCATATACTAGAGGTCTGCACGGGCCTAATTTTTTAATTTGCTCTCGGGTCGGGCCGGACTCGGGCTTAAAATTTTTTTTGCAGACTCGGGCTCAATTTTTTTGTGTATATTCGGGCCGGGCCGGGCCTGAATGAAATTTTTGTCGGGCCGTGAATTTTTTTCTAGTTTCCTCGTTAATCAACGAAAAAAGAAAATGATAAAGTATTTCTTCAGTCATTTATTTTACATAATTTTACAGGCTGCTATGTCATATAAAAATTTATTTTGTTAAAAAATGTCTATAACTTCAATTTAATTGTTTATGAGTTTGTCTGTTCGCAATCTGATTTTCCACAAATATTTTTAGCATGTCTCGAAATTAATATATTTTATTTAAAGTCATACTAGATGGTTTCCTATTCAAAACAGTATGCATGTCACTGCCATTTTGCGCACAGGTAGAAACAAAATAAATTAGATACGTTACTGTGTATAAGGCTTTGTTTCCTATGATCTGTAGAGTTTAGGTGGTATGAAGGCGATAAAAATCCTTCCGCTGTAACTTTTTCTCTAAGGATCCTTTTTCTTTTCTCCAGTTCGTTGGATGAAAGTGGCATCATTTTTAGCTTGTACAAAAGCATCTTTTCTATTGAATATGGTTGGATTAGCATTGAAGTTTTGTTTACCGGATCACATGAAAGATTCGGATACATTACGGTATATAAGAAGAAATTGCTGAAAGTGCATTTTGAGTTGTATAAACCATTTTAAATAACTTCCTATATTGTTTGATGATTATTAATATTTTCGATTTGACTTTCTGTCAGTCTTTGTGCTTTGTCTCTAATAATGAATTTCTGTTTATATATAATTATCTTGTAAAATTTCAGCTGCTTTTTTAAAGAACATTCTATTGTTTGACTATGTAAAACCTATGCAAACATATACTAAAACTCCTTTTCATAGAAAGGCATGCGATTTTTCTTTTTACATTTTTTTGAATTGGACCAGGACGGGCCCGGGCTGAATTTTTCGATTTTCTACCGGGCAGGGCCGGGTATGTAAAGCCTTCGTACGGGCCGGGCCTCAAAATTTCGAACCGTGCAGACCCTCTACTTCCTTATTTTGGGACTGTCTCCCACTCCCCCTTATTCTCATACATTTCTCCCTTATTCTGAACATTTTAAAGTTTTTTATATAATTTATCAAAAACTTACACAAATATTCAATTTTCTCAGCAAGATTATTGCTTTTGCTGAAAAAAGTTCACTTTCATCTCAATAGATAGCACTATTTTAATTAATAATTACATACTAGACTTTTTTTTTTTTTTTTTTTTTATAATTAAATTACATTACGAATGACAATTTTTGACAATTGACGCGATGGATTATATTGTTAAATTTTGTTATATGTTGAAAACATGTCACGGTTGGCTAGGTCTGAAAATGGTACTTATAGAATCTCCTTTATTTTGATCTTTCAATGTCGGTAGGTATGCAAAATTATATTAAATTAACGGAAAAAGAACACATATAAAGTATGTCTTTCACCGGGGTTTGAAATTCTTTCAGTAAATAAATAAATATCAAAGAATTTCTGCCTCATTCTTTAAATTGATTTCCCTTAAAACGATAAAAATAAATTTCGAGTTGTAAATATCTGATCACTTTTAATAATCTCTTTTTTTATAGAAATAATAACTGAAATATATTACTTGACTGTGTGATGAGACCGGAAAGAAATGTGTTTTTTAATGTTGCATTGAAACATTTCTAAGAAACATGTAATGTAAAGGGGATTTTATTAGTTTCAGTTCAGATAAACTTGTTTACAAAGTATGATAAATTAAAGACATGTGTTCAATTTATGACAGACATAATGCGATTTTACTCAGTAGCGTTATTTCATTTTAGGAATAAATCATAAATTTTAGTTCATAGTTTTCGGCTACATATTTCTTTATTGCTCTTTGTTTATAAATTATACAGGCCTGAGAAACTGAAGTTTTTGAAAAGTACAAGTGAGGTTTTTGCTGATTTTATGTTATTTGGTGTGCTGATTTCGAAAATGATCCTCATTTTTCCCACCACGTTAGGGATTTTTGTAATATATATATATATATATATATATATATATATATATATATATATATTATATTCCCTCGAACAATATTGCATTGATTTTTCGGCAATCGAATTAATTTCTATCGATTTAAATGGATGAAAACTACTGTTGCTAGATCGCATGAGCCCCCTCTGGTCGAGAGAATAAAGAAAAGTTCCCTTGGGTACTCTTTACATCAAATAATGGTGCGGTTTCTAAAAGAAAATCACCAACATAGTATTATATTTGTTTTTATCAAGGTAACTTACATAAAACAGACGACGAACCAAGAAGAGCAAATATTATGTATGTGTTTAAAATCGAAGTAAAATTGAATTTTTCAAGGAAAAGTGACGTGATAGAAATTTTTCGTTATACTTTTTTTAAATCAGCACACAAAAATACACAAATTTCAGCTATTAATTTCCTTGTATTTTTTTTTTTTTTTTTTTTTTCATCACAGGCCTGTGTTTCTTTTAAAACTGAATTCCAACTGTCTGTTTCTATATAACCGTTAATAATTTTCAAACATTTTAATCCTTTGAGGGGCAAAGTAACTCAGTTCATGTAATATTAGAAGCCACCAGAATTTACGAACCAAAATTAGTACCAAAGTAATAAATGAATATACAGTAAAGCACAGTTTATATGCCTCACGTTTACGTCTTCTACATTTATACGTCTTTTTAGTAAAGTCTTGATTCATTCGTATTCATTTCATTGCAAGAATTCTTCGTTTATACGCCGCTAATATCGGTTATACGTCTTTTCCACTTTACTAAAATTTTCAAAATTTCTCGACCTGTCATTATTTTCCGTTCTAAATAAGACGGATTTTTCCTAGAAAGCATCTTAAATGGAGGAACACAGGAAAGATCGAAGAATACCGATCAAAAAATTAATTGAATTCACAGTAGAATTTTTAATACTCATACACAAGCAGTAAATCAGACGAATATTACAGATTTTTAACGTTATTAAATGACTATCTGTATGGACATAAACCGTATGCTTATTATTAAAGATCCGCAAAATATATAATTAATATTCAAAATGTGTTCATATAGTTCTTAAGGAATGCGATATAATACTATATGATATGTGTAATTAGTACGTAGTCATGCATTAATAGTGGCATTTTTCTCACTTTTTGAAATAAATCCTTTTTTTTTTTTTTAATTATTAATTATTGTTTTTAAGAAAGTATAATATACATTTACTAACTTAAGAAACTTTATTAAATAGTATTTTCATATAAATTTTGCTGAAGTGTCATTAAATTTGTAGTAATCAAAGTGTTGTTATTAAAATTTCGATTATACGTCTTTTCGTTTATACGTCCTTTTACGTCAATCCCTTGAAAGACGTAGAAACGGTGCTTTACTGTATATATATACAGTCGAACCTCGTTAACATGAATTACTTTTAACACGAGCTGTTTCCACAATCCCCGTCAAAATGGAGATTAGTTTAGTTATACGAAGATTAGTTACTGATAGCATGAACTACTGACAACACGAACAAATTTTTTATCCCCTTTGAGATTCACATTAACGAGGTGTATATATATGTTACCGTTAAAGCTCGAAATCCGTTAATGTGCAGATTACCTAGCTAATCTGCAGATTAACTGATTTCTGCACTTTAGCGGTAACATATGTTTATGTATATATATATATATTGCTGCTAAGTTATGAAAAAAAAAATGTATTAAAGAGAATTTCCAGGATTATTTTTTTTGTAAATAGGAATTAAAATTAGGTGATGCATATATGATGACATCTCCACCCTTCAAGAAGTGAAACATTAAATGTTTATTTCTGTATTCTTCGATCATTCTTTTTTATAGACTGTTTATTTCAAAATTTATTTCGGTATAAATTCTCAATTTATTCAAATATTTTCGTTATATCCTTTTCATTAATATTATAATTTTTCTTGAAATTTTAGATATTTATTACCTATTAGTAAATAAAAGCATTTCAATTAATTCACTTTAGTACATTATAGACATAAATTAGGGAATTCTCACAGCAACAGTTTGTATTGAATTACATTCTTGTTCATTTTATATTATTTTATTTTTATTCAAAATGAGTTTTTGCTAATCTCATATTATGTAAGCTAAATGCTTAAAGGTGTTTATAAATTAAATCTTTGAATGTACAGTTAGTCGTGAATAGAATATTTGATGTCATTAAAAAATCAAGTCGCATTCCATCAAAAGTAATTTTAAAAACCTGATATGTCACGCTAATAAAACGTGTGCTATTCCCGTGAAATGAAAGGAAGAAAGAAGTAAAATAATAATTTATTATAATAAAAAAAATCTGGAGTGACTCCACTCGACTTTCCGAACATTGAGTAACTAACAGTTTTGTAGATAAAATAAAGAAAGAGGAATTGCTAAACAAACAAAAGAGAGAAAACCATAATAGAGTGTTTTTTTCTCCATATATCACACGAGGTTTTATTTAACGCTACTGAACTTTGAGCCCTTAGATCATAATGATAAAGAATTTTTCGTTTTGTCCCTGTAAAAATCTATAGATGCTAGATTCACCAAAATGCTTATAGTTAGTGCAACAGTGATTTATAATATTCATACAAATTTTCAGCTCAATTGAATAAGGCGTTTAGATGCTATCGCACTTTTAAAAATTTGGTCTCATAGGCCATAATGATAAAGAATTTTTCTTTGTGTCCCTGTAAAAAAACTGTAGTGCTAGATTCACCAAAATCTATACAGTTGGTGCAAATGCGACCTATAACATGTGTACAATTTTTTTGCTCAGATTAATAAGGCGTTTAGACGCTATCACACTTTTAAAAATTTGGCCCCATTGGCCTTAATGATAAAGAGTTTTTCTTTGTGTCCCTGTAAAAAAACTATAAGTGCTAGATTCTCCAAAATCTATACAGATTGAGTATCTGTGACCTATAATATGGGTATAAAATTTTTGCTCAATTGAATAAGGCGTTTAGATGCTATCGCACTTTTAAGATTTTGGTCCCATAGGCCATAATGATAAAGAATTTTTCTTTGTGTCCCTGTAAAAAAACTATAAGTGCTAGATTCACCAAAATCTATAGGGTTCGTACTATGGTGACTTACAATATACGTACCAACTTTCAGGTTAATCGAACAAAGCCTTTAGACGCTAGCGTGTTCACAAACATACACACATACACACATACACACACACATACATACATCATCGTAAAAATAGTGAAAACGGACTCAGGGGACCTCAAAACGTATAGAAACATCAAAATCTCGAATTCGGATTTTTGACATGATTACAATACTTTCCTCACTATAGTGTTCGGAAAGTAAAAATAAAATAGGCAGTAAATGAGCGCGTAATATTTAATGAAAAGTTTTGTTTGAAATTTTCTTTTTGTTTTTTAATGGAAAAATTTTGAAACAAATCATAAAGAATAAAATGATTTAATTTGTTAATTTATTTAGTATGTAATTTATTAATGCAAATTAAACAAATGTAAAATAGAAATGTGCATTTTGTTTTGAACGTTAATGCTCATTTAAAATAACTTGCATCTTTTTTTTAATAATAAAATAATGAAATACGAAGATAGCAAGACGACCGGGGATTGTTCGTATGTTACTTTTTGAAGTGAAAACTTCTTTAGGCGCGTTGAGCACTTTTGGGTGAAGAAAAATTCTTGATTTTCCGTCATCGTCAGCTGACGCTTTCCATCCTTGTATGATACAAATAATCTTATATATATTATAAATGTGAATGTCCGTGAATTTATTTAACTGAGTTTCACGCCAAAACTGCTCGACGGATTTCGATGAAATTTGTAATGGAGATAGCTTATACCCTAACTTACAAAGTTGGCTGCCTTTTGTTCCGAAAAAATCTTTGTTTTTGTTATTTTTATGCATAAAATAGCAATTTTGTAAGCTAATAATAGCAAGAAATTAGCCATTTAAATTTTATTTGTAATTTAATTGTTGCCAAAAAAAAATACGAGTTTTATTTATTTTTTTTTCTAACAGGAAAATAAATACATTTATCTAAACGTGAACAATAAAAAATAAATAAAATAAAAATAAATTATGCATCTCACGAAAATTGACGTCGTTTTTAATTTTAAATTTATTTTACACATTGATAAAGTGCTAATATGCTAGTCTAATAGCTGGACGGTACAATTCACAAGTTACTTAGTTTTCACTTCTATCGGCAGTCCCCAAAGACTGCTTCGATTTTTTTTTTTTAACTTCTTATATCAATGAATAAGCTCAGTAAATAAATAAATAATAATAATAATAAATAAATAAAATAAATTTGTTTAGCAAATTAAATTGTGTCATGATTCTTGTGGTGAGAAAGTAAAAATCAATAAAAAATGCAAATAGTCGTGTCGTAACACATAATGTTATTGAAGTACTATCAAATAAAGAGAAACCGTGGTTTAAGTGGCCTTTCATAAAATCACTCTTTTCTGAAATTACTTCCAAATAAAAATAAATTACTCCCCCTCCCACATAAAAAAAAAAAAAGTGAACCGCCCGTATTTTTCTAATACTATTTCGCATATTAATGCAAATGGCTATTCCGTATGTTTAAAAAATGTATGCAAGTCTTTTATTTATGTATTTATTTTTTCTGTTTTTAAATTTTAACTTAATCATTTCTAAATGGCAGTTGCAAAATGTTAATATAATTCTAAATGCTATTTATGTTAGAGAAAAGTCATATTTAACAAAGAAGTGAAAAAGGTCTGATTTTTGAAAATTTAAATAAGAACAAAGATGCAATAAAAATTTGGCCATTCCCCTTAATAAATAAATAAATAAAATAAAATAAATAAACAAGTATTAAAAAAAAAATGTAAAATATAATAATATCAGGTTGAGAAATGCAGCGTCGTGTATTTTAAATTTGTTAGTTGAATTAATTTCGTCAAGTTAGGATAGGTAAATCATTAATTTAAACACAAAATTCGAAATCCGTGGAAGGCGATTTTTTGTTCTCCAGGGTGTAAAGCTTTATGCTCACTTTTAGAATTTCTTATTGAACTTACAGGACAAGTAAAGTTGTATCACTATTTAAAAAGAAAATGTTTCATTGACTGATATCAAAAAACTTTCTGTGCTTAAAAAAAAAAAAAAAAAAAAAAAAAAATATTATATATATATATTTCTAACAAAATCAAACACAGCTACTAAAATATGGAAAAACAAAATAAAAATATTTAACATAATTAAAAACTTAAAAGAAGTGAATATTGACTACAATAAGTATTTGCATTGGACTACAAATATTATTTATAATTAACTGTTACAAACTGTAAATATTAAAAGCAAACGGGCATTTTTAAAATTAAGGTTATATTGATGTAGTGATGCAACGAATAGTGATTTCGCCGAATACCGAATACCGAATATTCGGTCAAGTTCAATGCCGAATATTCGGTATTCGGTCGCCGAATAGTGAATTCTTTTTAATTAAAGTAAAATATCATAAATTTTCTACTGACAATTATTGCTTTATAGTTAAAATGCACTGTTTTCTTTTACAAGAATCAAATTTATGGAAGTTTTACTTTTTTAAAAGCATTAATTCATATATATATATATATATGAGCTAATTTTTCTAAAAAGAAGCCCTTCTTTCCCTCAAACTCCCTTCAAAACAAAATATTTTATGTAAGCTTTTACATAATTTATTTGTTTTACAAGATTATATGTGTATATATATATATATATATATATCTTGGAATTTAAAAGACAAATTGAGAAAGAATCAAGAGTAATATTTAATTTTAAAAATTTTAATTTAATTTTAATTTAAAATATCATACAGAACTTTATATTAATATAATCATTAGAATTTTATTTGTTATCAATGTTTAAATGCAAATCTTTAAGTTTCAAGTCAAAGAATAACCACAGATTTAGAATCAGATTGATGAATTTGCACATGATTGCAAACAATAATTTAATTACATGTAACTTATTTTTCAATTAACAAAATACTCAAAAATTCCCTCTTTTTTTTTTAAAGTGTAATATTTTGCAATTAAAGAAAATTCACATCATATTCAGGTAGTATTCATTTAGGTATTTTTAATTTATTAATAGAGGGTAAAAATATTCAATATCTATATTGAACTTTATTTTCATTGCTATTTAAATGTGAGTCTTTAAGAAACTGCATATGTACAACCTACATAAAGTCCTTTTTAGATAAAAATGTCATGAAATATATATATATATATATATATATATATAACAATACATAAATATTAAATTAAAAGATTTTTTTTTAAATTTGCAATGTATTTTAATTGATTCCATTAATCATTTAAAAATTATTAATATGAATTTTTTGAAAAGTTATGTGTAAATTAATATTATATTTGTTTTTAATACTTACAATTATGAATTAAATTCTAATAGTACTATTCGGCCGAATACTAAGTTTGATATTCGGCCGAATCCGAATATTCGGTCAAAGCGCCGAATACGCCGAATACCGAATAGTGACCGAATATTCGTTGCATCACTATATTGATGTACTGTTGAACCTCTCATTTCGTGAATATATAAAATTATTATTATTGAAAATATTAATAATAATAATAAAGTAAGAATTAAAAACAAATGAGAAACAGCGATAGTTTTAATTTTAAGAGACTATTTATGTTATCTAACATCAAGTGCAAGTTTTAATGTTGGTTTATTTATTCGGTATGCAAAATGAATTTTGATTGCACAAAAATGGACAAAAGAACTCAATATTAATAAATAATAATAACAATAACAATAACATTCATAATTGCAGTATTACTACTAATAAAATATTATATTATTTTCCTTTATTTATTTATTTATTTTTAACATTAAGAAGACCTGTTGCATTCTGTTCGTCCTTGCTTCTTGTATCAACTAGATGTAAATCCAATTTTAAAGAAACAAGACAACCCGTATTAAAAAGAAGGACATATTCATCGCTGTCGTGTACAGGGTTCCAAGTTCAAACCACCATGGACACATGAAGGTGAATGTATCTTCTGAATGGGTTTTAAATAAAAGCTGTTTTGACTTGACGCTCGGCTTTAAGTAAGATAACTCGAGAGGAAAATAAAAACAAAATAACCTTTCAGAAATTTCTTGGAATACGAGAAAGAAGTAAATTACTCGAAGTTGTTTTGCTGGGATTTTCAGCGGTGATGGTATACATTGAACTTCAAACGATATTTATGAGAAAATTAACTATTTTTCTATTGTTAGAGAATATTTAATTATTTATACAGGACTTTGGATTAGTAAGGAGTTAGAGTTGTAAAATTTTGGCATATTAGTTTAGGTTTCTTACTGAATCATTTAATTTACACTTTAGATAATGTAGAAAATGCAGAGAGTTGTATTATTTAGTAAATTTGATTAAGGGGAGTTATAAAGTTATTGGTTCAACAATAAGCTTTTTTTAATGAAGTGTAATTTACAATAAATATAACCAGTATTAAGTCAATTTTAATAATAATAATAATAATGATAAAAACAATCGTAATGAAAGAACTACTATAGGTTAAAACAAAGTAGAATTCTCGCCATTTTTTTTTCTTACTTTATTGATATGATTTATAATTTTAGTCTTAAACATTTTAACCCATATTAATGAACTGTATGAAATTATCCATATATGATAGCATTTTGTACAAAATTTATGTATTTTTATGAATTTATCTGCGTCACTAAACAAATTACTTGATCAAGCCAAAAACATCAATGAAACCTTATTATTATTATTTTGTTTTACAGTGTGTGCATGTACATAATATATTGGCATAAAAAAGAGAAAAAAATGTTTATTTTTCTAATTTCAAAAGCTGAATTCTAAGATATCATAATTGATAATAATACTTTCATTGCTTGAAAAATTATAGCTTTTGAATTTATTTTCTTATTTATCCTTCATTTGTTGATGTCTGCCAACCAAGTTTATTAAAATTAATATTGTGGTACACAATTGAGTGTGTCACCAAGCCACATGAAAATGTAATAAGTTTGTGTGAATATATCATGATGAATATGTTTTATTGATTTTCATGTTTTCTTTTTAAATCTAACATCACTAATGATATAATGTCATAATTAAAGGGTAACAGATCATTCTGCTCTTACAGTTATAATAGATCCAATTGAAAACTATTTAAAGAACAGTTCAGTCATAAAGAACAGAGTTGTTAATAATGAGATAAAATGTTATAAATGCATGAAGTTGCTATCATGTATTCAAAATATGGCAATGTGAATCAAGGTTGTGTTTTTAACTAAATCAGATAAAATTTATAATTCATCACAAAACAAATAAATATTTCTAATTTTTGCATATGATTCCGTTGCTTATCTACGTTTAAATATTTAAAACTAACTGGATATCTTTAAATCGTCCGTTACAACATTGCTTCATATCGTAAATTTACCTTTTATCCGATAAAATATAACAGATGTAAAAATAAAATAATGATAATAGTATGCAAATTAAAAAAAAAAAAAAACAGTTTTGTAACCTGATGTGTCAAGAGATAATTAAAATAATATGACTTTTAAAAATTACTTTTTGTTGAATTTTAATTATGTAAAAAAACCAATGGAATTTGAGAAGATAAGCATCTGTAAACATTTACTGTACGAAACATAATCGAAAAAGGCTATTTTACGAAATAAATAAATAAATAAAAACAATAACATGTTTCCATAATTTATAGCACAACATGATGAGTTTAGTGCAAAGATGTAATTTGTACTGAGTTCTTTCATAAATGTGCTAAAACTACCACGTAACACACCAGACATATCTTTTTCCCGCCAGTAAATATCCTTTGTTTTAATCGTTTTCTTTAGACTTGCTGTATTTTGGGGTGTATAGAGAGAAATGTTATAAATTGATTTGTATGATAAATTTAAGAAACATAGAAAAGGTTAAACTTATCGTTTTCTGTCTCTGTTAATATCTATTCTTCTTTTCATCTAATTTCCTCTCCTCTTCTATTAGCATCAGCTTTCTTGCAACGATGATTTTCCATTGCATATATATATTCTAATCAGTTTGATGAGATTATTTTTGTCAATAAATAAATAAATAAATAAAAATACTGGAATTTAAAATTGACGATAGCTTTTCTCAGATCATTGAAACTTACAATTTGTTTCTTTATATTCACACTATACAGAATTTTCCTCAGAGAGTTTCAGGAGAATGCCGTGCTGTACCTTGCCTTTTGTTTAAAAAAATTACCCGCTTCTTGCCCATCATACAAAAAATTTGCACTCTTCTTATCCCTTATCCAAAAAAAAAAAAAAAGCACCCATATTACTGCTTTTTGTAGAAAATAGCTTTCAGACTGAAAATAAATTGTATAAATATAAACAACATTATTGCATATAACGATCAACATTAATAACGAACACAAAATTAAAACGTTAAAAAAAAAAAAAAAAAAAATTGGAGAAACTCGGATTTATATTTTGATTCTTTATTTATATGCTAACTTTAACTTATCATGAAATTGTGAACATAAAGCACATTTTCAACATGATCTCATATTTCCAATTTTTTATTATTTGACACATGTCGTATATGTATATATATATATGCATTCATATCCATTCAATATTTTCAAGTTTTTATGTTACACCAACTTGTTTTTTTTCTTTTTGTGTCTCAGACTTAATTATAAATGACATTTTTCAGTGAAAATGTGGTAATAGGTGCGGATATATTTCCCGTATACATGTGGTGTTTTTAAAGCAGGGAAACGTGGTGACTGCTTATCGTGTTACTATATTTTGTCATTTTGACAGTTGTTATCTTTTCAAATATTTATTGCTTAGATAACAAAAGACGACAATTGCATCGCTGGAAATCTGTTTACTATTATGATATAAAACAATATAAATTCGAATTGTGGAAAGAATCCATCCAAATTGAATTTTCTAGAAAGGAGCTCGTGTGATTTATGTTTTATTTAATAAAAGTCATAAATTTAATTTGTGTAAAGTTTTCTTTCTTTCTTTCTTTTTTTTTTTTTTTTAAATGGCAGCTCTTTATTTTTATATTTATTATTTTTTGAAAGTTATATGTAAGAAAACTGCATCACTAAAAATAAATAATGAATTGCAGTGTTTAATTAACCGATTAAAATAAAATTTTCAAAAATGCAAATCAGAGTTTGCCAATTATTTGTCTGTGGACCCTCCCGTGAGAAAAGGTAGGTGTTCAAAAATCTTATCATTATTTGTAATTTTTATACATTAAAAGAAATCACATTGGCTGTTTATGTAAAATTTCCTGTAACTGCCATACTTCTTATCCAGTCAGACATGTTACTTTTCAGCCTTTTGGCTGAATTCAGCCTTTTTAAGCTTGAAAATTATTATTCTTGGGATTAATGCAAATCTGCATTAAAACTTTTTGGACATGTGTGTGTGTGGGGGGGGGGGGGGGTGTCAGCCTGAATTTGTGCAATATATTATTACCAATTTCTATGTGATTGGCACTCAAGAAATGTTAAATTCAAACTTGGAGAAAATGAAAAAGAAATAGCACTTCAGCTGCATTTTACTAATGAACTTGAACTGCATTATTTTGCTAATCAATTGTCCCAGCAAACAATGCTTCTATAGAATAAACTTATTTTCTAGTATATGTAATAATTTTGTCTGTTTTTTAAGCACTTACAACTATTTTAATTATAATTAATATGCTATTTATTGTAAGATTTATTGTTCTGATTTTGTTCATTGTGTGTACATGTATGCAATCAGATTTAACATTATTTTTATTATTGAAAAATTTATATTGTGTCAGTTGCCTGATACCACTTTTGAGAGGGAGGAGGGGGGGGGGGGCATGAAAAGTTCAGACTTTTTTTCTGTAAGCTTGTACCATGTCTGTCCAGTGTTGGGCATAATTGATCAAAAAGTAATTGAATTACAATTGAATTACAATTAAATTGCAATTATAATTATTTTATTGTCAATAAATTAACAAATAATTGATTGCAAATAAATTGAATTACTTATTCAATTTATTTGTAATCAATTACTTGTTAATCAATTGACAAAAAAAAAAAAAAAAAAAAATGTTATTGTAATTCAATTGTAATTCAATTACTTTTTAATCAATTATGCCCAACACTGCTCGTATCACGGTTTTCGTTAATTTAATAAATTTCAAAGATTGATAAGATTGATTTTGTTTCAAAACACTACATATAGTGAATATATATTAATTAACACGGGTAGATCAAATTAAAAATCATTGGAACAAAATCCTTTCTCCATCTTATAGTAACATCAGTAGAGGAGTCAAAGTTTGATGAACTGATTATAAAGAAGTAAAGTTATTAATGTATGAAACATTTAAATAAGCTGAAAATGTTTATGACAATTAAGACAACTTTAATTGTTTTATCCCGATTTTTTTTTAACATTAAATAGATTTGTTTCATATTTATCAATATATTCTGATCATTATTCAAGAAATATATTTGTGTTCCGAAAAAGCGGACAGTACCTATCCTCGCCGACAACCAAAAAACATGCTATGGAAAAATTTGTTTCCATAATTACTCATTATCTTTTTTTATTTTTTTTTATTCCGTTTCCACACTCAGAAAATTCGCAATCGTTAAATTGGTACTCGCTTTTTAAAATTTTATTTATTTTATTTTTGAGCTAAACAAATAATTACGTGCTTTTTTCGCATTTTTTTAACCCTTTATCTACTGCATTATGATAGACAAAAATTGTGTTTGAAACATATATTTTTAGCTACTAAAGTGCATTATTTAAAGATATATATGTTAAAAATTATGCATATCACCTCATCATAATAATTAATGAGAATTTTGTGAGGTCGTACTTTAATGTACCACTGGTACATAGAGGTCGAAATCATTATTTCGACATGAAAAAAGTGTAGAGAAATATTTACTCTTTATGTTCCTCATACTTTTTCTAAGATTAGTGGGATAGTCTTGAAATAATATAGGAATTAATTATAACACGTATGAAAATCGTGAAATGTATCAAGCAAAAACAGCAAGCACACTCCATACAATCTCTTGTGGAACAAAACTGGCTCTATGTATCGTCTAATGCTTTGTTGTGAGATTAAAGGGAGGTACATCTGTTCCCTTCTTATAAATATCGTTGACATTTCTTCTACAAATTCGATTTTATACTCGTTTTAAAGTAATGGTACTTTAAAGTACCGTCAGTAGATAAAGGGTTAATCTAGAATATGAAATATAAAGTATGTGAAAAGTCAAATTTTTGAAAACGAGTATGTACTAATTTAATGGTTGGGAACTTTTGAGTGTGAAAACGGAATTAAAAAATAAAAATACAACTTTAAGTAAAGAGTAATTGTGGAAACAAATTTTCTCATGAAATAGTATGCGCCTTGAGAGTCGGCAAGATTAGGTATTGTACAATCTTAATATAACATAGTCATTTAAATTATAAATTCATTGATTCGTAAAGTGAAAAAAAATTGGTGATTTGTAACGAAAGTTGGTTAGAATTCACATGCATTTAAAAAAAAAAAAAAAAAAAAAAAAAAAGAGAGAGAAAGAATTTGATGAAAATATGGTAAAATAAAAGCGATATGTGTTCTACATACGACTGCAAAGCTAAACAAGTATGTTTTCTATTTTTTCTATTATTTTCCCATTGCTATTAAAAATTCTTAGATTCTTCTTATTACTTTACTCTTTTTTATTTTTAATTTTATTTTTAATTTATAATATTTTTATTTTTAATAAGACCGCATTTATCTTTAAAGTGACTATTATTATTGTTGTTGTTGGTATATTGTGATGCATTTAATGTCAATTCTACAAACAGTCAGCAAATTGAAATGAACGCACTGCTGACACGTTTTCAGAACTGTAGTTACACTGCAGATTTATAAAGTGCTTAATCATTGTTATTCAGCCAGTACTATCTCGTGTATTTCCATTTCCAAAAATAGTTACCTCTTTACGCGGCTGTTTTTTTTTTTTTTTTTTTTTTCCACAACAGAGTTCAGTCTTTGCTTTCTACTTCATATTTTTCAAAAACATACAATTGTGTTTTCGAGTGTACTGTATTTTATCATGAGGTAAATAAAATGCAAAAGTAAAAAAAAAAAAAAAAAATCTTTCTGTTTTTACGAAAATTATGATTTACTTTCTTTCCTATTCTTTCTTTCGAAATAGTCACTAATATTCTTATCCTTCTTTAAAAAATTAAATTTGTTTTAGAAAAGAGAGAGAAAAACAAATGCGGTTTCAGATATTAGTGATAAATAGATATATTTTTAACTTTATGTCTGTCTTCAGCAAACAGAAATTAGTAATTAGAGAATTTAATTTTTCAAAACTACAGATACACTGTACATTGCACAATATTTCGTATGTTGTTATTATTTGTACGATATTAATTATACGTTTCTATATTAGAAAATTGTTATCATTTTAAACTTCTGTTGTATTTTCTGACTTTAACATAATTGATACTTTTCAGTTATGTCTTTTTAATTTTACTTTTTTAATCTTATAAGTTTGAAATTTTAATGATACTTAGTTCATATATATATATATATAATATATTATTATAATATATTTTTAAATTGTAACACACTGCCACGACTCAGTCAGTTGGTAGAGCACGATATTATTTTTAAAACACGCGAAGAAATATATTTGAAATTGAATTTCTTGATTTACAAAGGGTTAAACGTTAAACAAGCACATCGTGAGCATAATTTTACATTTATGCTTGATAATTCTTACTGTAGCACTAATAACATAGTTTAATATTTTCCAGTTCTTTTACTTTCAATTTCATATTATACAAAAGAGATTCAACTCTGTTTTATAGTTTTATGTATATTCGAAATTTCGTAGCATATTTTCTTATCAAAAATGCATTTTTAAAGCATCGTTAACAATTATATGAATAAAAATTATTAATATATTATCTAAGGGAAAAAAATAATGATTTTATTTTTGTCCATCTTTTCACATTTATTGTTTAGAACTTTTTGGGAACATATTTTTTCTGTTTTTTATAAATTATCAAGAAGAACAACTTTAACTTAAAACTAATTTATTATATATTTTTTAATAGTATAATGATGGTATAATAAATGAAGAGTTTTTTCTATTTAGTTTTTCAAAATTATACATTGAAATTTTTGTCAAGTGTGCACTTTTTAATCGAATATCAAATCTTTTGTTAGCTTTTTACAGACTTTATCATCTGCTCCTAAAATGGTCCGATTCCTAACAGATTAAGGAATTTTTTCACAAAAATTCAAAATAAATATTATATTTTTCTATATACCCGGTGTTCTTTGGGATAATCAAGAGATTTCCAAAATAAAATAGCTATACATCAAATAATTTAAATAACTCGACAATCAAAGTAAAAGTGACTTTGTGCATCACGTACAATGCAGTTAATATCGCAATTTTTATAACAGGGTCCGTTGGGTTTCACACACATAAATTATTAATATGTATGCTCATGACTATAATTTTATTCAGTGGCTTAAATCGTTTAATTACTCTCGTTATAACGGGAAAGATAAAGCGTTTGTATTCATGCATCGGTAAAATTTCACATTCACAAACCTTGACAACTAAAAACAGGGAAACAATAATTACTAAAACTGGATACATTTTAATGTAACCTTGTACGTTTTGCGGCCATGTATTGCGTACAACGACACTCCACCATGGGTGTTGGATTTAATCGAAAATATTAGATAATTTGATCTAATTAAATCTTTCTAAGGGTGCCCCAACTTGTATTCATGCTAGTTTCATAACTCCAAGGAGGAGTCAGTTGTTCGCTGAATTATTCAAATAACCCTCATTTTAGCGAAATAGTTTGTCTTTTACTTATTCTATTCTGAATGAAAGGAATATTCAATCTCTGAATGTTTGTCACCTCAGCAAAATTCAGTAGATGTATTTTATAATAATTTATGTTATTACATTTAGTGTCACAGAAGACCCCATTGTAAAATGTGTTTTTTATACTCCGCGTTAAAGCACCTAAAACTAAAATAATAAAGGTGTGTTTTACTCGCTCTGAATAGTGAATTCACGTACATTGTTTTAGGTGCGGAAATTTTATCTGTAATTTAAATAATTTGCATTTTTGTGTGGTAAATGATACTTAGTTACGATTTCAATATTTTTTATATTTATGCGTTGTTTTTAAATGTAGATGAAATGATATTGAAATACATAAAGTATTTTGATTACCAAACACGTATGTTTTCGTATGTATAATTCAATTTGCATATTAATAGTATTTGAATGGAAAACAACAACATATGTCGTCAATGGATTTATTCTCGCATTATTAAAAAAAAAAAAAAAAAAAGTTGCTTTGTACAAAGCAATTTCTATAAACACGCACACACATATTATATGTGTGTGTATGTGTGTAGAAACTACTTTTTCAAGGCGTTCGGAAATTCGTAGCCTTTCATTTTAAGCGCTTTGAATGGTCTTGGTAGGAGGTAATTTTACGTGTAATTCCATTAAAAAGTTGGAGGGGGGGGGGATAGATAAAACACACTCTAACTGCTCACACTTTTTTTTGTTTTCTTCTCTTACATTTTCCTCCAGAATTGAAATTTTTAGAACAATGTTGTACTTTAACTTACTAAGGCGGACTCTTACATCCCTCCCAGAGAGAGTCAATAAATGTTTTAACCCTTTATAGGGCCATTTTTTTCCCTAGTAATGTTATGTTAAAATATTTTTGGGATTGAGATTGATTTTTAAAAGAAATTCATTTAACTTATTACCTAAAATTAATTTGATTTTTAAGACCATTTTTTTTTTTATTGCATTATATATTTTTTGTAAAGTTGGCATATGGTCACCAACTTTAGTCAATCGTGTACGTCATCTGGAACAATTTTCTTGCTGCTCAGGAAACTTACAGGCCGTCCTTTGCATTTATGACTTGAAAATCCAGAAATCAGTTGTCCTGCTAGCCGAAGTAGAAAATTTAATTGGCCTCTAAGTCCTGAATCTCTTCTACTTACTTTCCAGAGAATGAAGGCAGGCCTTATAAAGGGTTAAAAAGTTCCTTTTATTAATTCCACTTAATTGTTCGTACGATTTTGATGGGGTTAAATAGATAAAAGTTATATCTGGTGTTTTTATTATTATTATTATTACTATTTGAAATTTTACAAACTATGCAATAAATCGATAATTTAGTTTCGAAAAGTTGCAGCTTCAGTTTTTACTCATTTATATTAAAAACGGAATTTGTTTAATTTTAAAGGTTATATGGTGAAAAGCTTAATTTATATTAACTGACATAAATAATTTTACAAAAAGTTCCATTTTAAACAGGGTTGGGTTTCTTCCGGAAGAAACCAGTTTCTTCCAGGACAGTGGAAAAAAACCGGAAGAAACTGGAAGAAATGGAAAAAAACCAACAAAAAGACAAAACAGATGTTCAAAATTGAAACACATTAACTGTATATTAACTCAAAGCATAATATAGTGTCAAATCAAAACTATAATTCAATTAATATTAAAAATATTATTTTTAGAAAAATAACTTTAAATATGTACAGGTGATGTGTTCTTATTACTTTATCGGTTGGGTAATTTTTGACAATTTCTACCATTTCTGATAAAAAGAAATCCCTACAAGTTTTTTTAAGTATAAAAATGTGTTATTTTATATGTGGAGAAAAAAAAAATGTAATTAATTAAAGATTAGCTATTTTCTATATGTACTAGCATTCATATTTCAATGCTAAATTTTAAAGACTGATATTTTTAGAATTTTTTGCATATATACTATCTCATATTATTATACTCTGACAATAAAGTTCGGTGAATAGTCCTGTAATATTAACGTAGATGAAATATTAACGAAAGTTACCTTACTGTCCTTCGAAATAGTCCCCTCCTATAACTATGCACCGCTGAAATCTGCTATACATGTCCTGGAAACTTTACAAGATGTCTTCTTTTGGGATGGTGTTCAAAAGCCTCGTCACGTGTCGTTGGATGTTAGGAATATCATCAAATCTGTTTTCTTTCAAAACGAGTTTGAGTCGTGGGAATAGGAAGAAGTCTGGAGGATTGAGATCTGGCAAATATAGTGGATGTTCAATTTGCACCACCCTCTAAACGTGCCTGCTTCTGATCATCAGTCAAGTGATGTGGCACAAGAAGACAACACGTTTTTCTCATCCCTAAATTCTGGGTAACGATTTGTTGCACGGATTCACGGTTATCTGCAGTTCATCATCTATCATGCGCACAGTTAATCGACGATCTTTCGTGATTAATTTCATCACTTTCACAATGTTTTCGTCACTGACGGAGGTCGCCGGTCTTCTGCTACGGGAGTTGTCAGAAACACTTTCCCGGCCCTCTCGAAAACGTGTAAACAGCTCGTATACACACTTCATGGACTGTGCTTGATCTTCATAAACACGTACCAGCATCACATGGGTCTCTTTCGGTGTCTCGCCAAGCTTAAAGCAAAACTTTAAATTGATCTTTTCATTTACCAGTTCCCAGCTAGGAACCACCACACTAAACAAGCACTTTGTAAAACAAGTCTTACACGGAACACAAACGACGCTCAACTGAACAACGGTGGGGGCAGATGGTCAATACCTGCCACTATACAGGTGCAGCGTTTTGTTTCGCCAGTGTTGCCAGATCGGCCGTTCTGACTTCATTCACCGAACTTTATTGTCAGAGGTTGTATATTATATGTTCAAGTAGTACAAGTGATAATACTTATGGAATTTAGACAAAATATTTATTCACTTAAAAAAAAAAAAAAAAAAAAAAAAACTTTGTATGGCCTCTAAGCTGGTAACCAATGGATTGTATCAATAAGTCCAAATACCTTTAAACTCCTCTGCAAGTTCTCCAGGATAAAAAAAAAAAAAAAAAAAAAAAAAAAAGAAAATTTCTATATTTTCTATTCATCTTATTCTAAGTTGAGAAACAGATTGCAGTATTGATCTGCTAAAAAACTTTTCATTTGTTATACTGTATCTATGGCAATAAAGAAAATGAGTTTTTTTTTATGACATTTTGTGATACAATTAATTATTGCATACCCGTTCCCTTAATTAACTGAATGTTAATTAAAAAAAAAGCTCTTTTATTAGAAAGTAAACAAGTGATCCTTACTATTTACTACCAGTTAAAGAAACAAAATTGTTTAAATTATAAAACTTTATTCTGATTAAATTGAAATTGATATCTTTAACGGATTTTGAGTATTTAAGAGAGCGATCTGATCTTGGCTAAAAATCTCATGTAATTACTAATTTAGTATATATAATTAATAATTAGATTTTTATAGGCAAAATAAAGTTTGCTTTAAGTTGTTTATATAAAAAATGCATCCATTGTATCTTACAAAGCTGCAACTTATTACTATATGATAATTTTTAAAGAAAAAGTTTCTTCCATTTCTTCCACTTGGAAGAAACCTATTTCTTCCGGCCGGTTTTTTCCATGGTTTTTTCCGCGGTTTTTTCCACCTTGGAAGAAACTTGCCAACCCTGATTTTAAAAGTTTCTTTTTATTGCATAAATAATAAGTTATATTTAACATTTAAAAAAGAAAGTAACGAACTTCACTTACTAATTCCTTTTTGTATTTTTTAGGGAATAAACTTTTCCCCTTTAGTAATTGCTTGTCCTTCAACCATGATAACTAAACAGTTATAAAGTAAAATTTAAAAGGAAAAAAAAAAGTTAATTGGTAAAGTTAAAGGTTGCACTCATGTTTTTAATTAGCTTTCCTATAAGGTCATTTTATTATGGTTCACTAAAAGGAATGCTAAAATATAATTAAACTGGATTTGAACTTAATTTTTATCTGAAAAACCATTTCACCAACAATATTCTATCTGTCTATCCATCTATATATGATTTATTTATTTTATTTTATTATTTTTATTATTATATAATTTTTATTATAATATTTCAATTTTATTATTATCATTATTATTATTGTTTTTGATAATTTGGACAATTGAAATATATTGAAACTGGATTTGATCTTCGTTTTGCTTTTCTAACTGAGAAATTATTTCACCATATGAACCTTTTCAAAATCATTTTTTGGTTTCAGGTTTTTATCTTTCAAAGTTTTGATCTTCCATTTATTTATTTATTTATTATTATTTTTTTTTCAGTTTTTAATATTTTATTCTTTTCTATAATACAGGGCTTCCCATAAGTCTGTAGACATTTTACAAATTTAGAATTATTGAAGGAATTGATAAAATTAAACGCGGTTTGCAAAAAAAAAAAAAATCCGATTTTTTTTTTTTTTTTTTTTTTTTTTTTTTGTAAGGAAAAAAAATAGTTAAATTTTTTGTCGACGATAGTTAGACAAATAGTTAAATTTTTCGCACGAATGTGAAAAAAAAAAAAAAAAATGCAAATGAAAGTTCTATAAGTTGCATAATTTTGCGATCAGAACAGCTTATTTCTTATTTTGCCTCCTACTTGTGCATACATAAGTTTTAACTGCGATGATGACTTGGTGGATAAAGCGTTATGGGTGAACATGTTTTACCTCAGGTAAGAACCCCGACTGAAGTTGCCGTTAGCAGTGTTATAACTCGTTTGCAAACTGTAATTTGTGGTGACGACGGACACGTAGAATAGGATTTGTATGCCTGTAAACATTTGCATGCGAATAAGTACAGTTTTTCATGAAATTGTGTGATCTGGTCACGCACAGCGCCCTCTATCGACAAATAGCTTAATTATTATTTTTTTCTTTACAAAAAAAAAAAAAAAAAAAAAAAATCCCCCTTCACGAGAATGATTTTCCGCGTTCAATTTTATCAATTCATTCAACAGTTATGATTTTTTAAAATGTCTACAGACGTATGGGATGTCCTGTATTCACAGAATAACGTTTTATTAATATAATAACTTTTTTAAACGTAACTTATTTAGCAATTTTTTTTCATCCGTTTCAAACATATTAGTTAAAATCTTCTTTACTTCTTACATATATATATCTATATATTTCTTCTGAATCTTTAAATGACAAACATTATGTATTCAGGAAAAAAATAAAGGGGCAAACATTCAATAACACAGGTCTAAAAAAATGAAGTTGTCAAAATTTTATTTGATGATTTTAGCTGATCTTTATGTTTGTTGATGTGCTGAAACCGAAAATACAGCCCATTTTTCTCTATCACGTATAGATTTTTGTCAATTCAGGGTGTTTACCGACACAATTTCTTACATATACCATCATAACAATAGGTTAGTTGGTTGGTATGGTTTTACTTCGTACTTGTGCTGCGCTATTACAACAATAGGTATCCATGATTAATTAACCATGGAAATATTCTATAAAATGTACCACATAATTATACTGGGGGAAGAGTAATGGAAGAAATTGTGTAGGTAGGTACCCTGTATTGACAAAAATCTATGCGTGATAGAAAAAAGCCGGCTTGATTTTCGGTTTCAGCACATCAAAAAACATAAAGATCAGCTGAAATTATAAAATCAAAATTTTACGTGTCGACATGTGTAATTTGTAACATTTTAACTACTAAAATTTTAATCCATTATGTTCTATCGAAATCTATGCAATTTTCATTCCTAAAATTAAATATTTCTTTTTATTACTCGTGGTATTTATCCGGCTTTACTATTAGTTTATTTTCTACAGAAAAATATCATTTACAATACAAAATGCTGAGTCACGGTTTATTTCCTCTAATTTATTTGTAACACCCACTGCGATTGTTAAATTCTTGTTACGTCATCACAATATGGCGTCATTATGTTTGCATATATTGTTCAAAACAGAATATGAAAGGCACGTAAAAGTGCGCTTGGTGAGTGAATCGTGACTCAGGCTCTAACACAATTATCTTTTATGAAAACGCAACTCAGATCTTATTATGGCTTTCGAAATTTCACATTTGGTCGACTAGCGATAATGTGAGCATTTGTGTCGATTACAAGTTTTTTGGGGAATATACTTGTGTACCAGAAATGTGGTAGAATCCTTTCTCATACATAAATATAAATAAATAAAAAGATAAATAAGTATAATAAATAATAAGCAAAAAAACTAAAAAAAAGAAAAAGAAAATCCTCACACATACATTGAGCCTCCAAAAGTCAAGGTACAAGTACAACATGTTTTCTCGTTTTCTTCTTTTGCGCATAATATTGAAACAAATGAACCTATAAATATAAAAATTTGGATGGCACATTCGTTATCAAATTATTAATCGAATTTTATACAAAAAGGGGTGTTAAAGGTGCGTTACAGGTAAGTGAAGGTACACATGCCTCCAAATGTTAAATTAAAACCGAATTTTTCTTACTGTATTCCCTTTTCTTTTTCCTTCATAAGGAGCTTTTTGGAAAAATATAATTATTAATTTGTAAACATTGAGCATCGTCATAATTATAAAAACGTCAAGAAATAATTTTTAAAATGAACGACTTATCCAATTTTCATGTTCGAATGTTTATTTATTTATTTATTTATTTTTAAGTTATTCCCATACTGAAAAAGAAGAAAAGAGAAAACACAGAAAAGTGAATACAGGAAGAGAAATCTGGTTTATAAACGAGAAAACAGGTTGTACCATCGTCAAAGTTATAAAAATGTCATTAAATAATTTTAAAATGATGAACTCATCCATTTTTCATGTTCGAATGTTTATTTATTTTTTTAAGTTATTCCCTTACTAAAAAAGAAGAGAAGAGAAAACACAGAAAAGTGAATACGGGAAGAGAAATCTGGTTTATAATCTAACATTTGGATGTCTGTGTACTTTCATCTATCTATAATGCGCACCTTTGACACCCTTTCTTATTTAGTTTCTTTGCTAACATTGTTTCGTTGAATGTTTATTTATTATTATTATTATTTTATTGAAGTTATGGTAGTTTAAAAATTATTACTTGTGTAAAAGTTATGTAAAATTCGATTAATAATTTGATAACGGATGTGCCATCCAAATTTTATATTTATATGTTCATTTCTTTCAAAATTATGCGAAAAAAGAAGAAAACGAGAAAACAGGTTGTACCATAACTTTTGGAGGTTTAGTGTGAACACAAATAAGTAAAAGTAAAAAGTAAAAGATAAATAAGTTTATAATAAATAAATAAAATAATCTGGCGTGGCATTCACCTGACTTTCTTTTAAACCTGCACTTCAGTACTATATAAAGACTGATTGCAGATTAAACGATAAGATAACAAATATGTATATGAGCCTACGTTAAAAAGAACTCAAACTAAGTTTAGAAACAGTTTTATTTGACGCATAGTATTGTGTATTATTTTTTTTATTATTAAATATTATTTTATTCCAAATAATTCAAGCAATTTTCGACTTTGAAATTTATCAATCTTCATGAAACTTTTCAAGTAGCATAGCACCCTAATACACACTTCTAAATACAGCATTTGATTTGCCTGCAATTATTTGTTTTTAATTTATTAATATAATAATTTACCGGGCATTTTCACTAATCTCTATTTTATTTCCACGAAGAAACCTATGCACAAGTAAATGCCTGTTTTAATTTTCATACGCTCAGAAATACACAGTATAATGGGCAGAAAATATTGATAGAAGGTGGCAGGTTGTAAGTAAAAAGGTGAGGCAGTAATGCCCTTGCCCTTTTGAGAGTAAGTTTCCCTATTTATTGAGCTTTTTTGGCGGCATTTTTGTAATAGAATCATGCACTTATTATGTCCGATCAACGCGATTTGTTATTATTATTATTATTATTATTATGTTTTGATTACAAAACATCATTTAATACGTTATAAAACTGAAGAAATTTGACAAACATTGAAAGGATATATCAATGCTCAAACTAAATCATCTACTTGTATTAGATACAACAAGAGCTAATGCACTACAAATGAAAGTTCAGAAAAAAATTGGAATAGGACTTGATATATACATAGGGGGGTCAGCCCCAGTATGTAAAAGTTATGTAAAATTCGATTAATAATTTGATAACCGATGTGCCATCCAAATTTTATATTTATATGTTCATTTCTTTCAAAATTATGCGAAAAAAGAAGAAAACGAGAAAACAGGTTGTACCATAACTTTTGGAGGTTTAGTGTGAACACAAATAAGTAAAAGTAAAAAGTAAAAGATAAATAAGTTTATAATAAATAAATAAAATAATCTGGCGTGGCATTCACCTGACTTTCTCTTAAACCTGCACTTCAGTACTATATAAAGACTGATTGCAGATTAAACGATAAGATAACAAATATGTATATGAGCCTACGTTAAAAAGAACTCAAACTAAGTTTAGAAACAGTTTTATTTGACGCATAGTATTGTGTATTATTTTTTTTATTATTAAATATTATTTTATTCCAAATAATTCAAGCAATTTTCGACTTTGAAATTTATCAATCTTCATGAAACTTTTCAAGTAGCATAGCACCCTAATACACACTTCTAAATACAGCATTTGATTTGCCTGCAATTATTTGTTTTTAATTTATTAATATAATAATTTACCGGGCATTTTCACTAATCTCTATTTTATTTCCACGAAGAAACCTATGCACAAGTAAATGCCTGTTTTAATTTTCATACGCTCAGAAATACACAGTATAATGGGCAGAAAATATTGATAGAAGGTGGCAGGTTGTAAGTAAAAAGGTGAGGCAGTAATGCCCTTGCCCTTTTGAGAGTAAGTTTCCCTATTTATTGAGCTTTTTTGGCGGCATTTTTGTAATAGAATCATGCACTTATTATGTCCGATCAACGCGATTTGTTATTATTATTATTATTATTATTATGTTTTGATTACAAAACATCATTTAATACGTTATAAAACTGAAGAAATTTGACAAACATTGAAAGGATATATCAATGCTCAAACTAAATCATCTACTTGTATTAGATACAACAAGAGCTAATGCACTACAAATGAAAGTTCAGAAAAAAATTGGAATAGGACTTGATATATACATAGGGGGGTCAGCCCCAGTAGCAAAAACAATGCAGCATGGTAGCTAGCGTTGCAGATTGTGTAAAGCCATATGATTATTTTTAACAGCTTAAAAAGAAATGACGAATTTGAAAATACTTAAATATAATTTGTATTATGTTTGTACTGTTTATGTTTCTTTCTTTTTTATATTATAAATTTTACGTATTTATTAATTGCTATACTTTTTTTTTTCTGATATCTGACTTCATAAGACATTTTTGGATCGCAGATAAATTTTGTTTTGCTGCAAATAGATACAGAAATTTATGCTAATGGATCAGATTTCAGAAGCTAAATATTCATTTTAGGTCTAATTATCAATTGAAATTTATACAAAACAAAGGAGAGAGCTTAAAAAACAATATTATTGTTTTGTTTCTATTTATAAATTTTCATAATAATTAAATAGTTTAAAATTAACGTAAATACATGAAATTAGTAATGGTGTGTTGGGATGTGTACGTCTGATAATATTAATTTGTAGATTAAAAAAAAAAAAAAAAAAATGTGAAAAGAAAAAAACTTACCTAATTTTACCTGCTTTGAAGTTATTTGTGACTATTTATGAAATTTAAATTCATTCCTCCCCTTCAAATTTTTTTTTTATTTAAAAAATAAACAAATAAAATAAAAAATAAAAAAAACATCTTAAATGAAGTAACACCTTTGACGATACTTTATTATTATTTAATGAAAGAGGATTATGAGCTTGGATAGAAGGAAGAAAAAACAATTTTTGCATTTTGGTAGAAATTGTTCTTGGTAATTCTTTCATCGGTTTCTATATTCGGCTCATTATTACAGGTTTCTTTTTAAAATGTTTTATTCAGTGATTTTAGGTCTCTATACTTCAATATTTTGGTACATGAGAGGAGGCTGTAAAATTTTTAAGATCATTAGTAAAATATTTTTCATTTATTTACTTCTGAAATTTTAAAATTTCGAAATATTTATGTAATTCTCAAAATCCTGCTTTTATGTAAGGATCCGTTTGCAAACATTAAGAGGGGACAATACCTAATCTCGCCGGCAGCCTTCGCCCATGTTATTCTATGGGAAAATTTGTTGCTACAATTACACATTACCTAATGAATATTTTTAAATTCTGTTTTCGCAGTCAGAAAATTCATAACCGTTAAATGAGTACTCATTTTTGAAAAATTCATTTTTTTAAATTTTTACATTTTAATTTTGAGTTCAAAAATGCGATTTTTCACAAAATGCATTTTTCTCATTTTCTAATCGCAAAATGAAATACTAAAATTTTAAAAAATCAATTTTTGGAAAACAAGTACTAATTTAACGCTTATGAATTTTCTAAAGATGAAAACAGAATTGAAAAATATTCATTAGGTAATGAGTAATTATGTAAACAAATTTTCCCATAGACTAACATGGGCGAAGGCTGCCGGCGAGATTAGGTATTGTCCGCTCTTAAATTCATCGTGATTAAAATCTCTTGAAATCCAGTAGCAGAAACAGTGCAGCATGGCAGCGAGCCCTGCAGTCAGACTTTTTAAAGCTCTGCAGATCATTTTAGCAGCTCAAGGGGGAAAAAAAGCGCCATCCTTAAAAATGCTAAATGAATTTTTATTATGCTTCTAAATTACCGTATTTGTTCGTTGTATTTTTTTTTTCTTTGCACGTGGAAATTTTCTATATTTTATGAATTGTTAATACTTCTTGTGATACCAGAGCTGGGCAGGCATTTTTGGAATACAGATAAATTTAATTTTTCTGCAGATAGATACAGAAAATTCTGCTGTTGTGTCTGGAAATAGTTTTGAGAATAATATAGATGCGTACATTTTTTGCTTATTAATCATGTAAATTATAGGCAGCTTTTTTCCCTTTTTCAAACAATAGCATGTAAATGCGTCTTGACTGAGAATGATATAAATATTATTGGCGATTACGTTTGTCAAATTTTAAATGTTCGTTCGTAGATGTGAGTACAATAAATAAACCAAAAAAAGACAATTGAGACACGGAAAAATGTATTTGTTAAGGATCCTTAGTTCAATAATTTATTGCTACAAAAAAATAATGTATGGAAATTAGTTTCAGTATCGAAAGTAAACACGACTCTTTATGATAAAGGAAAATATCTATGTAATTTTTAAGTAAGCAGTAACAATATGTCTGGTGTAAGATTTTTATTTTTAGCGTGAACAGCTATAAATAAAATACATTATTGCGGACAATTTTTGTACAGAATTAAATTTTTCACTTTTTACTTTAAATTATTTTATTAAAATATTAGGTTTTTTTTTTGTTTTTTTTTTTATCTCTCTACTTCTATGGTACACACAGAATCTAGTACTTATTTAGTATACATCTTCTTTTTAATTGTATTCACATTAACAATACATTAATAATGCTTAAATTTGAAAACGTTATTAGTATCTTTTTCCCTTATTTCTCATGATGTTTGTTGACTATTCCATGATACAATTTTTCGTGTTTAACAAACTTTTGTTTCTGTGACCTGTTTCTATTTCTAACAAACATTTATGTATTTAAATATAAATTTTCACCTTATTTTTATACCTGGCTGTTATTACGTGAATTGGAACTCATGATATTTCAAAAAGAATTCGTTCTTTTTCTTTCCTTTCTCTCTTTTTTGGTCTAATGTAATAATTCTCAAAGCATAATTTTAACAATTAGAGTTGTCATAAAATTTTATTAATTTTTTTCTTAATTTGGATGTGAAGCTTAACAGTCAATTTAGTTTTTTTTTTTTTTTTTTCTTTTCCTTCTTTGATTCTGACAAGCAATTTATCTTCGTATATTTTACACAATTACAATGGTTAAAAAAGAAAAAGAAAACCAATTTTATTTAGTTTAATTTCTTGCAATCTAATAAAAAAAAAAACCTTTTCCGGTGATTAATTTAAACAAGCGTTGTCGCAGGTCATAATTTTTTCAAATTCACTTTTTCAAATTCGTTTTTCTTGTTCAACCGTTATTACTCTAAACTGCAATTTCATTATTCATATATTCAGAAATTTGTCATTCGTCCTCATTTTCCAAATTTTCTTCTTCTTCTGTGAACTCCTATGACAGAACGTCTTTATATTTTGTACGACAAGCCTCATTGATGCAAATTTTTCTGTAATACAATAAAGTCTGTCATTCCATGATGGACAAACTTAATATTTTCAAAAAATTAAGGCAAATATTTTGCTTATTTTACTTAGAATTCAATTAACTGTAGAGTCGCGGTAGCCCTGTCGGTAGAGTGCTGAGAGAGTTATTGGAAGATTGCGGGTTCGATGCTCGAGATGGCCAAAGACCGTCGTCAACACTAATGGTGGCTGGTGCACGTAAAATCCGCTGTGGTTTCAATGTCCTCCATGTTTTCATTATACCTCTAAGGGTCACTGAAGCGCAGGAGCCATCCCCTCTGTGGAGAATAAAAATTGTGGTGGCACGTCTCCAGACCATCCTATGGGGTGCATCACAGGCCGTCGCCAATTACCCATAGTGCAGTACAAGTGCGAAATTAACCCTTTAACGTTCATTGGTTTCGCAGCGAAACCAAACATTTGGCATAATTTAACAATTTTTATGCAGCAGTTTTTTAACATTTCCCCATTGTTTTAATCAGGTTTTAAACTTTTGTTCCTTTTTCTGTTCGGTAGATTGCAGCACTATTCTAAAATTATGCTTCAAATGAAGCTAAATACATGTCACTTGAAGTTTCTTAGTGTGCGCGAGTGTGGACTACTAGTTTGATGATGCACTCATATCTAGTTTTTTTCGTTTAATGAAGAGCTGAACTATTATTTTCTCCTGAAACAATTTTTACGAGTTTGTGTAGTCGATAATGTTAACTTACAAAGTATTTTATTTATTAAATTTAATATTATTTGAATTTAATAAGGCTAACTTACAGATGTTTCAAACCAAAAATTTCTCGAAAAGGAACAATGCTAATGTTTTATTTTTTAAATATTTATGATCAGCTATGTGTCTAAAAGCCATTTTTAAAATTAGTTTAGTATTTTTTAAAATAAATTAGGTAGTGAACGTTAAAGGGTTAAACCCAACCATCCAACCATAAATCAGCATTTTATTGAAAGTTTTTATTATTATTATTATTTTATATGTTCAGAAATAATAATAATAATAATAATAAGGAATTGTGGATATTAACTCATTAAACGCCGCTACATAAATCCTACTGAAAATCTTTGAATTTTCAGTGAGATGATTCAGTAGGACATTATTTGGGTTTTAATGTGCATTTCTAATCATATGTAGTTTAAATAATGAAATAGATATATATAGATATATATTGTTAGAAGATATGATATGTTTTCAAAATGGGAGATTTGACAACTGATTAGGGTAGAATAGAACAGATGTTGAAAATCTGCAAAACTATTTTAAATTAGTTTTCTTAATCCCTGATTGTTATAATTTAAGAAAAAAACTGTTTTATTTCCTATCCATTGTTTTAAACCCCTAGCCATTTGATGATCTAGTCAGATTTATTATTTTTTTTTTTTTAAGTAAGTAAAATATAAATGATTTTAAATCTATTTTATTATTAAATTACAAATTTTGATTTAACTCAGCAAATTGTTTATTTATTTATTTATTTTTAAATGCATATTAATACTAACATAGGAATATATCTGTCGTTGTATTATTTTTTGCTTTATATGAATCGCTTTCTCGGGAGAAAAATGCATAATAGCGAAGAAAAAAAAAAAAAAGAAAGAAAGAAAGTGAGAAATAACACGAGAAATATTACTACAGTAAAGCACCGTTTATACGTCTCTCGTTTATACGTCCTTTTAGTGAAGTCCCGATTCATTCTAAAGTAAAAAGTTCTTCATTCATACGTCTCTAATATCGGTTACATGTCTTTTCCACTTTGCTAAAATTTGCAGAATTTCTCGGATTTTAATTATTTTCCATTCTAAATAAGACAGATTTTTCCCAGAAAGCATTTTAAATGGAGGAACACAGGAAAGATCAAAGAATACTGATCAAAGAATTAATTGAATTCACAGTAGAATTTTTAATACTCATACACAAGCAGGAAATCAGCCGAATATTAAAGTTTTTTAATGTTATTAAATAACTATCTGTATAGACATAAATCGTATGCTTAATATTAAAGATACGCAATATATATAATTAATATTCAAAATGTGTTCATATAGTTCTTAAGAAATGTAATACTCACTATATTATATGTGTAATTAGTACCCAGTCATGCATTAATAGTATGATTTTTCTCCCTTTTTATAATCTTTGGTTTGTTATCATTGTCTTAAAAAATGTATAATATACATTTACTAACTTAAGAAACTTTATTAATTAGCATTTTCATATAAATTTTGCTTAAGTGTCATTAAATTTTTAGTAATCAAAGTGCTATTATTAAAATTTCGATTATACGTCTTTTCATTTATTCGTCCCTTTACGGCAGTCCCTTGAAAAACGTATAAACGGTGCTTTACTGTATATGTATATAAATTTTTGAAATATATTCAAGGCGATAAATCTGTTCTGGTGATTCAAAAAAACGAATATTGAGGTTGGGACATTAAATTATCCGCTTAATAATTCGTTTTTCCTCGTTCGACCGTTATTACGCAGAATTACAGTTCATTTATTCAAAAAAAACTTTTTTTTATATTCACTCTCCTGTTGTAGGAAAAATAAATAAATAAATAACAATAATTACAATATGCTAGCCTCGGACAGGAAAGACTTTTTCGCAAATTTAGTCATTTCTTCAAAATCCTCCATGCGCGCTGAGGCAAAAAGTAAGTATTCAACGACCATTTTCATGCGCCTAGTGACTGTCCTGCTTTTCTTGCAGTCTTTGAAATGTGACCTGTTCACTAGAAACCTTTTGTGATTGCCCGCTATACCGTGACCCAATGAAAAAGTAAACATTCCTGTATGAATCGCGATTTAAATTATTTTAACTTAAAATGACCGAATGAAAAATGTTTGAACTTTTATTACATTGCAAAATAATTGTATTTTTCTATATCAATAATGTTCATTGTTATTAGTGTAAACTGAGATTATGTTCTGCCAAGCTTTTGAAGAACTGTTGAGATATCTTTAAAATAGACGTCTTCCTTTAATTCATATATGTCCTTCATAATTAAGCCTAAAAAACTAAACTAAACAATGATTATAATAAGGAATCGATCACAAAATTTTGTTTTATAAATCATACCTTCAAAAATTTTTCAAGGCTTAACAACGTTTTCAATATTATATAAAATTATATCTTATACTATGATTCAACGAAAAATTATATGATTTATATTAAATATATATCTTGATATTAAAATAAAACAATTAGACACTGTTAAAATCAAAGGTTTTACACGTTTATTTATTTAATTATTATTATTTTCTACAAACAATTAGTAGAAATTTCCATGTGAGCATGGAGTCCAAATATTAAATTCTGAATCGACCTTTGGCGAAATTGTTGTGTATTTTTCAATTAAAAAAAAAAAAAAAAAAACACTTTCTTTGTTTCTTTCAAATACTTTTTTACTTCCATTACCCTACTACCGTAGGTAATGGAAGTATTGTATTCGGTCTGAAAATTCGATATCGGGTTTTCACCTGATTTACACGTTTTAAGGTCCCCTGAGTCCAAAAAAGTGGTTTTTGGCAATTGGTCAGTGTGTATGTATGTGTGTATGTTTGTGTGTATGTATGTGGAGAATCTTCTGGCTATTATAGCTCAGAAACTAATAAAGATATAGCTACGAAACTTTAGAATTCAAATACGTCTGGCTTACAGATGAAATTTCCAAATTTTGGTGAAAATTGAAAAACCGGAAGTGGGACATCGGAAACCGGAAGTTGGACCGTAAGTCCGTATCTCAAAAACGGCTCTAACGATTTTCTTCAAACTTGCTATATAAACACTCTATTAGATGTCCTTTCGAATGATATAGTTGGTTAGTTCAAGAAAATTGATAGGCGTCCTGTATAAATAGCTCAATTTCAGGCCTCCCAAGGGCGTTCCTTTAAAAACGGTTGTACGGATTTTTTTCAAACTCGCCATTTTAACTCAATTTTAAATATGCTTTTGTATGTAATTATTTTTTTCCTGTCAATAATTGAGTTTAACCGGAAATGGGACATCGGAAACCGGAAGTGGGACCGTAAGTCCGTATCTCAAAAACGGCTCTAACGATTTTCTTCAAATTTGCTATATAAACACTCTATCAGATATCCTTTCGAATGATATAGTTGGTTAGTTCATGAAAATTGATAGGCGTCCTGTATAAATAGCTCAATTTCAGGCCTCGCAAAGGCGTTCCTTTAAAAACGGTTGTACGGATTTTTTTCAAACTCGCCATTTTAACTCACTTTTAAATATGCTTTTGTATGTAATTATTGTTTTCCGGTCAATAATTGATTTTTTGTGAAAGTTGGTATCTCAAAAACGGCTCTAATGATTTTCTTTTTTGGTCACTTTTATGTTTTCTGATCACATTATCTCTCAAAAATGCATATAATACATGTAATAGCGGGTAATGGAAGTCGTGTGGTTGTTTCACACCAGATTTTTTTTTTTTTTTTTAACCAACAAATGAACAATCAATTGCATTATTCAATGGTTGCATTGAAACTTAAATGGAATTGCAAAATAGATGTTTGAGTTACATTTTTTTTTTCCTAACATAAAACAAATATCTTTTAAACAGCAAATGTGATGACTAAATAAAATTATATAATACATAAAAAAAAAAAAAAATCATTCTTTTTTTTTTTTTTTTTTTAAATGCTATCACAATCAGGTGACCAGCTTTTTCCTTTTCAAATTTGTTTTTATATCTATATGAATTCACAAATAAACCTGACATGTATTTACTACTTTTGTATTGATTAAAAAAAGCTGTTAATAATTAGTGCTTTGATAAGTTTAATACCATAACTAACTGACCAGCATTTCTGTTTTTCTATGTTTACAACTCGGAGCAAAATACACTACGGAACAGTACTGCGTGGTTCACAAAAAGTATAAAATATTTATTATCCGTTCTATATATTGTTAAATTAACATCTGAATAGATTAAACTATTGCTAAGCACATCCAATAAGTTTGTTTAATATATATATATATATATATATATATATATATATATATATATATATATATATATATGTATATGTATATATGCTAAAATACATTTTATTTATTTATTTTTTATTACTATACGCAGCTTCTTTAATTCGAAATTTGTTTAAGTAAAAATTATTTAAAATGTATTTCATTTCATGATGTGTGTATTTGGCTCTGAATGCTCTTTTACAGTGTATACATATTATGGAAACATGCTTAAATTACACAAAAAAATATGCAACCTTTTATGTGCGTGCGATTGCATAGTAGCTTTTTAAATGAAAGATTTCGATTCCTTTAAGCACGGAATTTTAACATAAGCCATCAAATGCGCAAATCTCGTCAAAACACGTACGTAATATTCTCATCTTAGCATGCCAGAAACGTCAGAGAATTATGAAATGCTGCTATATACAAAGGAATGTTGCTCCAGAAGAACCTTTAAAGGGGATGGGGCTTCTCTAAATAAATGGTCTTTGAGAGAACAGGGTCTCGGAAAAGGCCGGAAATTCCTTTACTCCTGCATAAATCGAAGGCGCCGGAATATGAAATTCCCCTTTTTTATCGCGAGAAGCACTTGAAATGCCTGCCACATACCGTTAGCAGATTATGCACACCTATGTGAAAATATCTAAGGACCTATTACATTTTCCTTTTCGTAAATGAACTTATTGTTGTAAAAATTGTAAGATGGCTTTTCTTACACATACAGAAATTTTAAAGATTGCTGCAGTTCATCTTATAAAAGTACATTTATTTTAATAATAACAAATTATGTTATTTCAAATATTAAAAGTCAATAAGGAGCGTAAAAAAATGCATTCGTATATATATATATATATCTTACTTGTTTTCAATTAGTAAACATATATATATATATCATATGTATATATATATATAGGGGAGTTTGGGGCACAGTGGACCATCCCTATTTAAATATCTTAATATTTAACTCTTATAGTTTATATTGAGACTCATAGATGGAAGCATGGTACTACTTCTATACATCTAAAAAAACCCATGATAAATGCTATGGTAGCCATTTTATACAATTTTTATGTTTTGAGCTGCTCAAAGTAATTTTTCAAGTTTGAAGTTTTTTTTATTTTATCCGGACTGAACTACTGACTACAAATATTCGATAGTTGTTAAGAAAAGCTAAGATATTGTTGTTTTTAAATTTATAAAAATTATTAGCATATTTATAGTCTATATGGAATTTTAGTATTATTATTTGTTTTGTTTGGACATGGGGCACAGTGGACCACATTCCAATGTGCCTAAAACTCCAAATTATATTTAATACATTATTTATTTTAGTTGAATTTACATATACAAATATAATGTGACTCAAAATACTTAATAAAAAAATAATAATCTTAATATCATAATAAAATAAATTTCTGAAAAGGGAAAATAGTTGAATAGTAGTATAATAATTATGAATATCTAAATTTAATAACTATTTGAATTGTTTAATATTAAAAAAAAAAAAAAAAATGATTATGTGATATAATAAATAGTAGGTTATATAAATTTATTGTTGTTTTTAGGAATAACATGTAAAAGATAAAAGTAGAATAATTTTAGTTAAACCTATCTCACAATTATAATGTAAAGTATTAATATCTCAATAATTATATATTTCATAATTTTTATAACTATATAACATTAATAAACGAATTAAAAATATATCTTATTGATTTTAGTGATGGCACGTAAAAGACAAAGGAAATCTGATATAGAATTCTTACTCTAATTTGATTTCTTTCTTTTTTTTTTTTTTTTTTTTTTTTTCTGTATTCCTTTAAATTTTGGTAATTTTATTTCATGAAAATGTTCGAATTATGTTATTTAGACTAGAATTGCATAAGAAACTAATTTTAGAAAAAAAAATGAGTAATTTATATTAATTAAACATTAACAGCTGAGGTTGGTCCACTGTACCCCGGGTTGTGGACCACCGGGGTCCACTTTTTGAGTGCACACAATTTATTTTTTTTATTCGTAATGTATTAGACGTATTGTTATAAAAAAAATTAGAACATGTCAAGAAAGGTTTAAAGAATGTTTCCTAATTTTTTCAGGTACCTTGCTTGTTTATTTTTGGTGAAAAAAAAAATAATTAAAAGTGTAAAAGTGGTCCACTGTGCCCCAGTCTCCCCTATGTATAGATATATAGATTTAATATAAACGAAAATCACTCTATAAAATAATCTTTATATTTTAAAAAACTTAAAAAAAAATAAAATAAAATAAGAACGAAACAAAATAATAATAATATTTTAATAGTAATCTTTTTTAAACTTTGAATTTGTCTAAAAAATAAACCAAAAGATTTCAAAAAGCTTTTAATCTTAGAAAATTGACTCATGCAAATGAAACATTCACGCAGTAAAATAATTAGTGGCTAATCAGCAGTGTAACATCGATAAACGCTACTTTAAAGAAAATTTATAAAATTAGGAAAGCTGCAAACATAAAAAGCAAAAATCGCAGATATATTTCTATTTTTATTTATTTATTTATTTATTTTTCAATTTTTATTCTCGGTATCGTAAATGAGCACACATCATTAATGTTTTTTAACCGAATTCTCACCCACTGATGTACTTATATGTATAATTTTTATTTTGGAAGATAAAACTATCCTAATAAAAGGTCATGTTAAAATGTAACGCCATTCGTTTGAAAAATTTTACAGTTTCAACATCTGTATTTAGCATCCTCATTTCTAAATTCATTAAGTCAAAAATATTATAACGTTTTTTCTTTTCTTTTCTTTTCTTTCTTTTTTTTTTTTTTTTTTTAAGGTATAAATTAAATTCCCCCTGTTGGAAGAAACACATTATACACAATGAATCTTTAACAAATAAATAAGATTGCATGAGCTGAAGAAGTAAGTCTTGCAGAAATAGATGTCCGAAAATCAACTAAAACAGTTCCGTTAAATTTATTGTGGGTCAAAACACATGGCTTGTTTACGTCAAGTTATTTTTTTTCCGTGATTGTTTTTATCCATTCTCAAAATAACTCAGTTATTTGTTAATATACACTTTGTTTTTAAACCTAAACGCAAGAAAGTTACATTCTGAATCCTCTTGTTTACGGTGCTTGAATTGTCAAATTTGAAATATTCGATGTTTTGAAAAATGTGACTTTCAGCCATTAAAGATAGCGTTTTAGTACTATATAATTTTCCAACCATTTATCCTATAAATTCATATTGTTGGTTTTCTTTTAGATTTCCGAAGGGAATGATTTTAACATCATTAAATTTCAAGACTTTTTATATTTTGAGTTTTTGTTTTTATGCCTTTGTGTATCAACTGAAGGGTGTGCATTGAATATAACCATTGCCTGTTCCTGTTGATGTCATCATGCAACAGGAAGTCACCCAACAATAATTGGGGAATGATTTTATCCGTAACGGTAACCAGACACGATACTGAAAATCATTCAACAATGCAATCCTGAAAAGTTAAATAGATGCTATTACATTGTATTTCTATATTTTCCAGTTGTATTGTATTGTATTACATTATACTTCTATAAAGAAATATATCCTGTTAATAATTATAAAAACAGTAATAAAATATACTTTCAGCATATCACACGATTTTAAAATATCTTTATTCCGACGTTTCGGTTAATATTCCATCTTCAACCATTTCAGGGAAATGATGTTCAAAAACTATAAACATAAACAATTTAAGCCATTCTTGGATACTATAAGTACAATTCACAAAGAAATTAATACGTGACTACATAAATTATATAAGTATATAGAATGTTTTTTATATAATTTATGTAATCACGTATTAATTTCTTTGTGAATTGTATTTATAGTATCCAAGTATGGCTTAAATTGTTTATGTTTATAGTTTTTGAACATCATTTCCCTGAAGATGGTTAAAGATGGAATATTAACCGAAACGTCGGAACAAAGATATTTTAAAATCGTGTGATATGCTGAAAGTATATTTTATTACTGTTTTTATACTTCTATAATGTAATAATATATATTATATTGTAGAAATATATAATATCTTTAGTAATATAAATCTTCCAGTTGTATTGTATTACATTATACATGCGTCATTCCATGTCAAATCAACACAAAAAAAACCAGCATTTTTAACCTGACCCCCTCGGATTTTTATGAAACTGGGCTCATTTATTTGTTCTATTGAGAAATGAATGTATACCAATTAATAGGTTCCTGTCACTTTTAGTTTTTGATATACAGGGCTGCAAAAATGGGTAAAAAATGAAAATTTCCGAAATTCTTCTACTACAAATGTACCCATATTTTCTTTCCGAATTAACTTACAGATAAAAGATTGGTATCATTAGAAATGTTATAATACAGGCTTTCTAGTGATATGTCACAAGTATATAGTTTTATTTATTTATTTATTTTTTTTTTTTTTCACTTTAAGGTCAAACATTTTGACTTTTGGCCTCTAATTTCTCTAAAAGTACTCATTTAATTTTCTTTTAAAAATTATATGTTATTTTTACATTTATTATCTATAACTATCGCAAATTTCAACATGGGACGGAGAGGTGATGCTGAATTATAAATTAATATGAAACACTATATTAGTATTTTGACATAATCGTAAGTTTTCCCCATATTTTGTTCCATAATTAACTTGATTCATATCATTAGGAAGCTTATAATACTACAGGCTTTTAAATGATATATCACATGTATACTTTTTTAAAAAGCTTTCATTTTAAGGTAAAACTTTTTTACCTTTAAACTTTAATATCTCAAAAAGTATACATTTAATTTTCATTTAAAAATTATATGTTATTATTACGTTTATTATCTATAATTATTTTAAGTTTCAACATGGGGCTGCCATTTTTTTTTTTTTTGTAAAACGTACGTTATATTAAAATGGAAATACTGGTATAGTTCCTTTTTAATTTATAACTCAGTATCCCATGGCTATACCATATTGAAACTTACAGTAATTATAGATAATAAACGTAAGAATAACATATAAGTTTTAAAAGAAAATTAAATCGTACTTTTTGAGATATTGCAGGTCAAAGGTCAAAATAATTGGCTTTAAAAGGAAAGAAAAATGTATACATGTGATATATCATTTAAAACCTGTATTATAAGCTTTCTAATGATACCAATCTTATGTCTCTAAGTTAATTAGGAAACAAATATGGAAAAAACTTACGTTTTGTTAGTATGAAATACACTGATTTAGGGTTGGATATTAATTTATAACTCAGCATCACATGGCCGTCCCATTTTGAAATTTGCTATAGTTATAGATAATAAATGTAAAAATAACATATAATTTTTAAAAAGAAAATTAAATGTGTACTTTTTGAGATATTGGAGGTCAAAGGTCGAAATGTTTGACCTTAAAGTGAAAAAATTTAAAAATATAAAGCCTGTATTATAAGCTTTTTAATGATACCAATCTGTTATCTCTAAGTCAATTAGGAAAGAAATTCTGGGTACATTTGTAGTAGAAGAATTTCGGAAATTTGCATTTTTCACCCATTTTTGCAGCCCAGTATATCAAAAACTAAAAGTGATAGGGACTTATTAATTGGTATACATTCATTTCTCAGCAGGACAAATAAATAAGTCCAATTTCATGAAAGTCTGAGCTGGTCAGGTTTTTAGTTGTGTTGATTTGATATGGAAATTTTTCTATAAAATAATTAATTCTATTTAACATATCTTATTATAATATTCAAATAAATCACTTATCTTTCAAAATGAAAAACCATTAAAATATTGAGGTTATCCGTATTAAAAACATTAATTTAAAATCCCCAAAATAAAGAAAAAAAATTACAGCCAAAAAAATTTAATTAAACACTATATATATATATTTTAATTTGCTGCAAATTTTGCTTCATTAAGAAAATAAGCATAACTTCTCTTCATAGCAATTTGAAATTAAATTTTTATTGTATGTAGAAATTAAAATGTTGTCAAGATTTTTATCAGATAATATGAGGATTGAATTTCAACCTCTCTCTCTCTCTCTCTCTCTCTCTCTCTCTCTCTTTTTTTTTTTTTTTTTTAAATCTGCCTGAAAATATGTTCACAATTTTATACCTGCCAACAGAAAATCAAGTACAGTTTTGCTCAGAATCTTAAATTAACTACAAATTTATGCATATATAAGTTTATAATTTGGATTAATAAATAATTAGATTTACATAGAAAAGCATTATTACACCCCTACCCCCCACCACCCCCAAACCTTAAAGGAAAAAAAAATCTTCTGCAAATATATTTTTCCATACATTTAGAAAGTTGCCAAATTTTAGGTTTTTTTTTTTTTTTTTTTTTTTTTTTTTCATGTTACTGAAACAGTAGAATTTTAACAAAATCCAGTAAACCAATAGAAATAGCCAAAAACCAGTAGGCTACTGGTAAAAACAAGTAGACTTCCCATGTATGTTGTATGATTATATTTCTATATTTTCCAGTTATGTCAAAACTTCTGGATATATAATTATTAATATGGATATATTTCACTTCTGGATATATTTTATTAATAATTTTATTTTCTAATTTATATTTTAACATTGTTAGTGCCCAACCTTCTTTTTTCACCCCACTTTTTTTAAAAACTAATTTTCTTCGTATATAATCATATAAGAGAAAATTATTCTTCACAAAAAGTGGTGTTAAAAAAAAAAAAAAAAAAAAAAAAAAAAAAAAAAAAAAGGAATATTAACACTGCTCCAGAATAAGTTAGAATTGGTGGCTTATGTATATTTTATGAATATTTAAATCTGCTATTAAAGTATTCGTTTTATTTTATTTTATTTTATTTTTATCCGAAACGCATAAATTTTTTAACTAACTCTACATTTACAATAATATCGGTTCGGGTTTTAAACGTTTCGATGATAAATTTCAAGTTTATCTCGCATTTTGATAACCCTTATAAAGGGTAAAATTTCATTGTCATTTTCACTGCACGGTTTTTACAGTGTATATAAAGGTTACTTGAACTTGAGGTAAAAAGTTTAAGATACGATAGGATAAGATTAGATAAGCATTTGTAAATAAACCTTATAACTATAATGTATAACCTTCCCACTTAAAAAATAAGCTAAAAATTTATAATTATGCAAATTTTTATTATATCATGGAAAAGATAATAGCTCCGTGAACAGATATATCTTGTCCTTGGAGTCAAAAGGCTAGACTTTGTTAATATCAATACAATTTTTTAATATTATAGTTCGTATATAATGTACGAATGCCTTATTAAAAATACAATATATAATGATCTTAAAAAATACCACTGACTAAATCTTCAAAATGGACATAATTGTTCGTTTATATACAATTTTCGTAATTGTGAACGAAAAGAAAATTTGAATTGGTAAGAAGTTTATATAGTCTATAAAGGTTTTAAGCTTTACAGAATCTAATATCCTTATTTCATTTTTGGGATTCCTTATGATCTAAATTGAATAAATTTTGTCTAAAACATGGTTTTCACTTTATATACTACTGTGGTGGCAATTATATTAGTATTAGTGAAATGATGCTTTTAAAAATGAAACATGCATTATAACTAAGTAAATAAATGTTTTTTCATACTCTTCGTGTGTGTGTGAGTGGACGCGTATATTAGAGTTTTAACTTTTGAGCTTTTCTCTCTCTCTCTCTCTCTTTTTTTTTTTTTTTTAATGTTGCAATATTTTTTGTGGTATACAAATAGATCCTTATTATCTTTATCTTTCCCTAATAATATGAGCACAAAATTTCTCTCTCTCTATTTTTATTTTATTTTATTGACACTCTGTAAATAATAATAATAATAACTGGTTAGTTGCGTAATAGCTGCGATAATTCGTTATTAATTTACTAGATCTACGTATAATTATTGTGAAATTTATATTTATTATTTGAAATACGTATTTTTTTACAGTGTCTTCTGAACGGAACTAGCCATTATCATTGGAATTCAGAAGATTAAAAATAAAATAAAATAAAATAAAATAAAATGAAATAAAATGAGGTAGTGAATACACGAATGCTTTGCCAGCTTCGCTGGTCACTATATTTAAAGGGGACTAATGTGCAAGTTGTACCTCAAGGGACTAATGTGAAAGTTGTACCACGGGACTAATGTGCAAGTTGCACCGAACGAACAAACTATTTCTTTCAACGAAAATGCCTACTAACCCTGGACGATAGGTCTAATATATCGTATCATATTATGTATCGTATTTATCGTAATATAACTCAATACTTATTTCGCTTCCTTCTTCGACTCGTTTTAATACGCATTTTTTATATGCATGAGCAGCCCCCGAAAAACAAAAACATTAAATCATTAAATTCATTTTTTTTTACTTATTTTTATTTCATATTATTTCGCGCGCACTTTTTATTTCCTAATTCAAAATTATTAAAAAAAACTTTTTCGATATCGTTTGTAACGATACTGATTATTATTAATTTTCTTTTCTTTTTCTTTCAATAATAATAATAATAATAATAATAATAATAAAAGATTTTGATGAAATTCTGGCAAAAGCAGAATTTAGTTTAGGACGGAGGACTGTTTTTTTTTTTTTTTTTTTTTTTTTTTCTTTTTTCAAATTATAACATCGCTTTCAAATTATTCAATTATATTTTCGATAAATTTTAGATTTCGACAAATGTCCAACTACCGAAATCGACAACGCAAAAATCCCATATTGAGACTAATAGGCCCCCAGTCCTAAAAATGTTTTAAATCATTTCATAGCGAAAAAAAGAAAGCGAACATATCTAATGCATGGATTTAACTGAATCACTTTACAACTAGTAATTTTCTTTTTCAAGGTTACTTTGGGAAACTGGTAATATAACAACTAATTATTATTCTGAGACCGTGAACAACAATTCAAACTTGCTTAAGTAATACAATACTCCATTGTTGATAGAACTTTAAAAAAGAAAAGAAAAAAAAATCTCCGGTATTGCAAGGACCTTATAAGATAAAATATTTTACTAAAGTTAAAGGACCTTCCCAAGCATCTCGACCAACCAAATAACTGCCCCTTCTTAATTCTTTGAATGTAAAAGACAAGAGGGTGTGGTTTAGTTGATAGTACTTTAAATCCCTCTCGTGCAGTGAGAAAAGACAATAGAACTAAAAATAGTATATTAGTGACTATTACACTGAGAAAAATTCTGTAACTGACATCTAGAATCTAAGTTGTGGCTCTAGAAAAAATAGTTCCATGCCATCCTTATAAATTCTAGTCCCCTTGGAAAGCGAGTTCTAGAAGACCCTATTAGAATTCTAGAGCGTTTGCCTATATTCTCGAGGGCAAAGTTATTTAAAAATCTCTGCAAATAAATGAGACTACAAGAGGCGGGTTTCAGCAACTATAATCTTGGTTTATTACCCAATTCTAAAAAATCAAGCGAGAATTTCTCGCAATACAAATGATTCAGAATATTTAGAGTATTCAGAATATTGTTTCACCATCTAGAAATGTGTATTGGCGTGCCTTACGCACATAGCTCAGAAATCTATATTTCTACTTAAGGGATTTAGAAAATGGCCCCTTATTCATTGTAGAGGAAGGCGGTGCATTTTTTTTCTCAGTGTACCTTGTTTTGTAGTCTTTCAATATATTTTATTTTCTGTATTTGTATAAAATATTGCGTTTTAAAAAGATATACAATGAAACCTTCTTTAGAGGGCCACTACTGTCCAAAGCAATGAACTCTATAAATTAAATGGTCTTAATTTGCATAATTTGTCTATATATAGCTTGCTAATAAACATCCCAGTTGCAGAAAAAGTTAAGCACGGCAGGGAATGCTGCAGATTTTTTAAGGTTATATACATTAATTTTACAGCTCAAAACGAAATTCTTGGCTTAAAAATACAAATACAATTTTCATTACTTCTCCAGATTACTGATCTTGTTGTACTATTCCCTTAATGTATTTTCTTTGTGGTTACAAATTTTACATATTTTACAAATTGCTGTTACCTTTTGTGATACCAGCATTGATCCGGAATTCCTAAAACGCAGATAAATTGTCTTTTTCAGCAGACAGATACAGAAAATTTTGTTGCTGGAACAATCATTAATATTAATTTTGTTTTAATTCTGAAAGCTTTCTGGCAATAACTTTTCCAAAAATTCTTTTAAATACCAGGTTGAATTATTCAGCTTAGCATCATTTCTGTGTGAGGAAGAGGTGTCTGTTGATGTATAAATTTTCACTAGTTTCCTGGTAGGAGATACTAATCTTAGCTTTTAATTTTTAATCTTTAGTTACGTTTAATTTAATTTGTCATTTAAAGTTAACATATTATCTATTTAGCAGACATTGCATTAAAATTTAGCTACTCAGGGGTTGATCCAGGTTTTAATTTTTGGGGCCCATTTTTGTGAAAAACAAATTATTTTTGTGAAATTTTTATTTATTTTTGTGAAAATCTAAATATTTTTGTGAAAAAAAAAGAATTGTCGCTAAAAACCTTTCATTATAGCAATTATTCTATCTAATGTTTAATATCAAGTTAATAGCATTTTATTAAACAAATATAATATAGACACTCATTAAAAATAATACTGTAAACATGAAAAAAATTTACAAACGTATATTATTTTTATAAAACAAAATTTTGTGAAAGGGCTGTTTTTATAAATCTGAATTTTGTGAAGGGGCCCATTTTCTGAATTTGAATTTTGTGAAGGGGCTCATTTTAGAGATTTGAATTTTGTGAAGCGGCAGAAAAAGGGTCCCAATTTTTGCCTGGATCGACTCCTGGCTACTAATTTATAGTATGATACATAAATCTGTTTTTCTAGGGTAAGTTTCATCTTAAAATCTCCGTATGGAAAAATGTGAAATTTTCTTTTCTCTCCATACAGATCTCTACTTACAGATTACCCCGTTATACTACTGGCCAAAAATATTGCATGATTGAAAGTTTTTTTAAACCTAACTTTTTTTTTTTTTTTTTAAACCTAAAAAAAAAAACGCCCGGATTAAATTTTATTAAAAATTTATGGAGTATGATTGGCAGGAAAATGTCGCAAAATCATCCCACCCTAAAACAAAGCCAGAACTTCGAAAGGCCATAATTAAAGTTTTGGTACAATGAAATGCCGAAAAATCTGTTACTTGTTGTTTCTATGCCAAAAAGAGTGGCAGCTGTGATCAAAGCCAGATGCAGTTCAACAACATAGGTAAACTCTTTTAGAGTTAAATTGCACCCACTTGCTATATTTTCTGCTCAGAACTTCGGTAAACTTTTAAATTTTTTGTTTATTTCTTTTTACTTACCGGGGTATCATAATGAATGCTAATTTCTGATAATTTGCAAATTAATTGCATGCTATTTTTTTCATTATAAAAATTATTATTATTATTATTATTTTGTTTAGTAAATTACTCAAATCTTGTCTTTAACCTAATTTAACGCATTGACATTAAAACAAAATTAATTAAATTTAAAAATATTAATTGAATTATTAAATTTTTTAACAAGCTAATGTTAGAGTAAATGTTTGAATTCTCAATCTTGCAATACATTTGACCAAAAGTGTATATGATGTTGAACTCACAGGAAAAATAAAATTGCTCACTCTATCACATGCACGGGCCTTTAGTAAAGGTAAATTAGTATCAACTACTTTGGGGGAAATTTGGCATCAGGAAAAACGGGCTTATATGATAAGTGCACTTTTAGAGAGGTTTAACCATATTTAAACAGGCTCTTTGTATATCAAGCCATATTAATTTTAAAACCAATTTAAAAATGAAAAAATCAGATTCAGTTTTCCTGTTAATGTGGTTACATCGACTGAAGGTCAGTGTCTTTACTCAGATTATATATATATATATATATATATATATATATACTTAATAGTAACTTATTTTTTCCACGTTAGATGGCGCGCTCATACGTTGTGTCGAACGTATGCCCTACAGTGAAAATCGTATTGATCTACATTATACTTAAATTTCCCTCTAGAATATTCTTTATTTATGATTTCAGCTTTTAAATTTTAAGAACAATAATTATCACTTCATGCTTACATTTATTTCATTTCAGAAACTATTTCGTTTAATCGATTCTCTACTTTTAATCATTTCTTTTCAGTTTGTTCGTTTTGGCAACCGCCCGGACTTTTATCTACTTATTCGATTTGGATTTGATTTACATGTGGCCATCACCTTTCACGAATACCAATTTTCATTATGGTTAAGTTATTTTATATGCAAATTTCCTTTTATCTTTCTATTTTTTTGCAAGATTGAAACTAGTGTTGTATATTGCTGAAATAGCTATACAATATTCAGAAATCTTGCATTCCATGCTGACAGTACTGCTAGTTTCCTGATGAGATCTGTACTGGGTTTCAGCATTTATAACTCTATTTTTCCTTCATGCATTCCTTTTTATTTCAATAGTATTTTTGGTTAATTTCTTTCAATTTTTATCTTGTGTTGCATGAATTTCCTGGATTAATGGATTATGAAAACTATCTCATAGTTTAGGCTTAAGTGATATATACGTCATTTCTCTTCTGCGTAAGTACTTTAACATGTTTTTACTAATCAGTGAATTTTAATTAAATGGTAATTGTGACAATAACTTTATACGTAATACATCTAACTTTTAATTTCATTGTTGGTATTTTCATCTTTCTCTCATTTGCTGAGTATTGTAAAGGAATTAAATTATTTATTTTATATATATATATATATATATATATATATATATACATAAGAAACAAGTTTTTTTTTTTTTTTTTTAAATAAATATGACATCATTTTACAATTATAATTTGACTTTTATAATGCCTTCAACTAAATTTGAATGATAAATTGTATGTTTACAGTGAATACAAGAATATAATATATTTTAAAAAGGAAAAAAAAAAAAAAAAAATCAAAAAACTTTTTGAGAAAGTATACGCATTTTCAAACTTTTGAACTGAAGAGCTATTTTTGTCGTTAAGGTTACGTGCAATAGTTTTTCATTTTTCATCGTTGTTTAAAATGAAAAGCTCTCTGTACATAACTGACAGAAATAAATGATAAACTACTGATAGAATCGTGTTAACACAATTTATCATCATGTGTTCTTATTTCAGCTTCATACTCTCCTAAATCGTGTATCGAAAATATGTAATTAATATTTTACAAAATAGGTTAAGTAAGTTTTTCGTAAAAATAAGGAAGTTTTGAGCGGTAGGTGATGAGCATTTGATTTCTCACGCAGTGAAAATGTCGAAAATAAACTATTTAAAATGCATTTATATGTATGCACTACACTACGAAAATACCGCTTTCACCTAGAACGAATAGGTGGTGGTGGTGCTTTTCTGAATCCCTAAACTAGAAATGTAGGTTTCCGAGCTATGAGTATAAGGCACGCCAATACACTGAGAAAAAAATACTGTAACTGACATCTAGAATCTAAATTGTGGCTCTAGAAAAAATAGTTCCATGTCATCCTTATAAATTTCTTATAAAAAATTTTCTAGTCCCCTTCGAAAACGAATCCTAGGGACCTCTATTAGAATTCTTGAGCGTTTGCCTATACTATCGAGGACAAACCTATTTGAAAATATCTCCAAATAAATGAGAATACAAGAAGCGGGTTTCAGCAGCTATAATCTTGGTTTATGACCCAATTCTAGAAAATTAAGCGAGAATTTCTCGTAATACAAAAGATTCAGAATATTGTTTCACAATCTAGAAATGTGTAGACTAGAAATTCTCGACCATTTCGTCTGTTCAGTTTATTGGCGTGCCTTATGCGCATAGCTTGGAAATCTATATTTATAGTTTAAGGATTTAGAAAATGACCATTTATTCATTCCAGATGAAGGCGGTATATATATATATATATTTACACTGTATTTTTAATTTATATTTTGAAATTAATTTTATGTATAATTAATGCGTATTTTCTTTCTCTTTTTCTTTAGGTCATTCAAGTTTTGTATAAAGAAAGGTCTTCCTGGATTTTTTTTAGTGCAGTTATCTTGTTGGTTAAATAATGGAAGTGTTTTAGCTATTACCATTTTGTAAATTCTGTTCTGTGAAAAACGACTAAGTGGTGTGCTAAGCGCTATGGAACGTTACGGCACGCGGCAACCTGTCTATCAAACTTACAAAAATGTTAACAACGTCAAGGACTACGAAGACAAACCAGAACAAATTTATTCTGATCCAGAAATTGTGACCAAAAAGTGCAGCACCGAAAAAGACGCAGTGAAATACATAATGGAAAAATATGACTCGTTGCGTTGTTTAAATAGCCAAATAGACAATATCCACATATCATCAGATTCGGGAGACTCCATCAAAAAAGTTCCTATCGATGACTATCCTGTAGAACCAGAGGAAGATTACGATGAAAACGATAATGATGGCGGAGAACTCACAGAACAAGACATTGTTCAAGTCGAAATATTTTTCCGTAGCCATAAGACTTACGTTTCTGTGTGTAAGTGTTTAGCTAATTTATATTTTGCCCCGGCAGATAATAGCCAAGAGAAAGTGTGGAAATTAGCGCGAACAGGCATCCCTGTACTTTTGCTAGATAAAGGAGAAACGCGCGCCAGGGACAAAAGAATGCTTCAAATAGTGTTAGCTGAGAAAGGCTCTGGATTTGTGTTATGGAAAGACGTTATAGACAATCTCTCAAATTATTCGGCGGAAGAAAGCAGCACGTTCCATACCATGTATTTATCGAGCGATCACAGACAAATGGCTGGATTAAGCTTCGACAATCTGGAAGCTGCGGAGAGCTTTTTAAAAGAAATTGAGCAGCTAACATCCGATCCTTTAAATATATCCCTCTCTGTACCGAAACAAAAGAAGAAAAAACAAAAAGCTGCAAAGAAAGAGAAGGTATATTCCTAGATTTTTCATTTTTTTAGTTTAGAAATGCATTTTTTTTTTTTTTTTTTTTTTTTTCTTAAGAATACATTTTTCCTTTTGTGCTATGACTCATTAATATGAAATGCATAGTATAAATTAATAACATCTGCACTATTTTCTTTTAATAATCAAGTCAAAAATAAAATCCGATTCATTAAAAAATTTAGCTTTTCAAATTCTCGTTTTTAAATTATAATTCAAACAGAAAACGACAATAATCTAGTTAAATATATTTGGAGTACTATACAGGATTCGTACTATACATAGTTTCTTTTCCCCCCGAGTCTTCCTTCACTAACTTTAAGTAGCAATTTTAAAAAAATAAAATTATAAGTTTAAGATGATGGTATTTTTTTTGTAAATAATGGTGGAAGACTCAGGAAAACAAGGCGTGCCCGAACAAACTCTGTTACATAAGTCTTTTTTTTTTTTTTTTTTTTTTTTTTACACGATGTTATTTAAAAAATATTCACATTACATTTGTTTTTATATTGTTTTGTACTGTTCGACCGAGATAAGAACGACTCTGGAACTGACGAAGGCACTGTCCAGTTGCCAGGGTAACCGATCAGTCGACTTAATTTGAAGGATGTCTGGTATTTTCTTTTCGCGCCAACACTGGAATTTCTCACCACATTTCTCTCGTTCAGTAATTGACTTATCGCATTTCCTATTGTCAAATCGTTCAGACAGATTGTATTTAAATAAATAAATAAAGTTTATTATTAAATATTTGTAGATGTTTAATCATTTTGAAGTTCATGAATGCATGAATAAAAATGAAAATTGAGAAAACACAATTTTAAGATTTCAAAACTGTAAAATATACATCAAAAACCGTAAGAACTGTTGCCTGAATATATATTTTATTGAACAAAACTATTATAGTTCAATTTACAAATATTAAAGTAAATGTAAGCTTTGATATGAAACCTACTTCAGTACTGGCGGCAGTGTTGCCAAATACCTTTGAACTTACGCGGGTCAAATTATTCATATTAAAAATAAATAAATAAATAAATAAATATAGTTATTTAATAATCTATTTAGACTTTTATACATTCTCGTGGAAATTTAATCATATGTTTATTTTTTGCTTTCCGTTTCTTTTTGTTACTGATATAAATATCTTACTTAAACATAACCATAATAAAATTAAGTTCGTAAAATCTAAATATGCTATGTATATCAAGTGAAATGGTAATATGAAAGAAATGTTATGTCATTTTTAAATAACATCTTGATTAATATTTAAAAAAAAACAAGTGAAGTTTCAAGATAACTGATAATGTTTATTTTAGTAAAAATAAATAATATTTTCTATTATCTATGGATTTTCAAGAGAATGCTAACTGAATAAATATTATTATTATTTTAACTAATATTTCTGTGTGGAAATGCTGTTATGAGTGTATCTTGTATATAAGTGCTAAACAGCTTCCTAAACCGGTATACAAGATTTTAAAAAATGCGGGAAAGGGACAAGAAAACTTTGATAACTGCGCCAAATATGACAACATTTCTCCTACACGTAAAACTTGTTCTCCGTTTGTACATTACGTTTAGAATATATTAGTTAAACGTAATTTTCATTAAAAACTTTTTCAAAAAGCTTTAATTATTACCTTTCAAATAATTTACTTTTATTCATTCATTTAATTATTTTGTTTACTTATCCAGTTATTTATTTTTAAATAAATGACGGACATCGCCTTATTTTGATAAAATGAACAATACAAATCATTATACTTACTCTTCATCTTCTTCTATAATGTTTTTTAAACTGTAATCGATTTTATTTGCTCTCTTAACAATTTCATAGCTTTTTCTTGTCATACACTGAGAAAAAATTATGTAGCTGATATCTAGAATCTAAATTGTGGCTCTATAAAAGATAGTTCCATGTCATCCTTATAAATTCTAGTCTTCTTTGAAAGTGAGTTCTAGAAACCCCTATTAGAATTCTAGAGTGTTTGCCTATATTCTCGAGGGAAAATTTATTTTTTAAAAAATCTGCAAATAAATGCGAATACAAGAGGCGGGCTTCAAAAGCTATAATCTTATTATATGACCCAATTCTAGAAAATCAAGCGAAAATTTCTCGCAATACAAAAGATTCAGAATATTTAGATTATTGTTTCACCATCTAGAAATATGTAAACTAGAAATTCTCGATCATTTCGTCTATTCAGTTTATTGGCGTGCCTTATGCGCATAGCTCGTAAATCTATATTTCTAGTTAAGGGATTTAGAAAATGACCACTTATTTATTCTAGATGAAGGCGGTATATTTTTTTTTTCTCAGTGTATAAAAATAAAGTTGTTAAAAATTACAATAATATAATTAATAACAAACATGCAGATTTTGAAGTTTCAGCTTTCAAATAATTTTTCTACTTTTAAGAGGTCTAAGGAGTTTTGCCTGACTCATTGTGATACAATTTTATCATGAAGAGACTAGTAACTATTATTATATTACTTTGAACCTACGAGACTATATACCAATTATTATATTTTACGTTTACGTACTATAAAACGTACCATATAATTATATTGGTGGAAGAGTAATGGAAGAAATTTTATAGGTAGGCACCCTGTATTGACAAAAATCTATACGTGATAGAAAAAAAACTGGCTTCATTTTTGGTTTCAGCACACCAAAAAACATAAAGATCAGCCAAAATTATAAAATCAAAATTTTACATGTCGTACTGTGTAATAGATGTATTATTTATTTTTCTCTTAGAAATATCGTGATTTGATTTACGATTCTCGTTTCAATATTTTACAATGTATTTTTTTTTTCCTATACGCTCTTTACAGCATACAAATGTGTTGTCACAGATAGAAGATTGTTATTTCTTAGCTGTTGTTTTTCCTGTTTAAGTCATTATAGTTGTTTAGTACATAAATGTAACTTCTTGGAAATGTTTAAACTGTTTTTCCTTATCTATTTCAGGTAAAACAGCCACGTAAATGCGACATATCGATTCCGTGTTGTTTCCAGCATGTCACAAATGTCGCACTGGACGACAAGAAAAAACTGTTTTCTATGGCCACTCTTGTGTCACCAGGAGAGAGAGTGACCTCTTAATCCTTCCTCCTACCGTCCTCATTTATTTGTGTGCTGCTTTATTTTCAGTGAAGAACTTTTGCTTGTCGTAATTAAAAGTCTTGTCCGCTGTGTTGTAATATTTTGTGAAATACAGTGTCTTGATTTTTAGTTATTTAAAACCAGTATTAGATTTTTGATTTATCATCAGAACTCATGAAGATTTTTTTTAGAATCTTTTTATTTTTGATAAGCTTCAACGAAAATCAACGAAATCATCTCCAACAAGACTCTGAAGATATGGATGATGATTATTGTGATATTACTTGTTGATTTAGAGCCTATACCAATATTTTGTAACGTGACGTAACGAACTGCATTCATTGCTCCTTCTGAAAGTTCAATAATGTGGAAGGCGTAACTTTTATTGGACAATCCAATCTCACATTTCAAAACACTTCTTTGATGTTTATGCGAAATCTCAACAATATTTCATTTGATTTTTTTTTTTTTTTTTTTTTTTTAATGAATTATTTTGTGTTAGAGAATCTCTAGAATAATTCCAACATATTCATTTATAATTGATATAATTTAAATATTGTTAATGATTTTTAAAAGCAATTTTATGGAGCAAAATTGTGTTCCGAAGTGTAAATGAATTTACAGACGAGTAATTATTTTCATGATGTAGTAGTAATGTTTACTCTTTGATATTTTGGTAAGATATTTAAATTTAAACGCTTTCCTATCAAACATTAACTAAAACTGACTTTTTGGTAGCTTTAATGTTACTTTTGTCATCTATTTTATTTATTTATTTTTTAAATATAAATAAAATTTCTTATACTAAAGTAAAAAAAAAAAAAAAATCTAAAGTACATAAAATTAGTAAAAGGAAAAAAAGTATTAATTGCTAACTGGATTTTAAAAAATTATTACAAACCTAACTAGCAGTATTTCGTAAAATATATCGTTTAATTATTAATATATTATGTATTATTACGCGTAATAATAATTGGTGTTTTATTGCATTTTTAAAAGTAAATAATTAAATTGAAAATGTAAAAAATTGCAATGTCGTAATAAACTAATAAAAGCTGAAAATTAAAGCATTATATACTTTTCTGCAATGCTAATTAAACATACAAATATATATATATATATATATATATATATATATATATATATAAATGAATATTTTCAAAAAAAAAAAAAAAATTTATAAATTAGGTGGTTTTTTTTTTTTTTCTGGAATTATGCGCTACTTAAATTTTAGTGGTAACTCTATACCAAAATCATATTTCGGAATATCAATGATATTTTATTTTCATCAATTTAGAAAATAGCTTTAGAAAGAAAGAAGAGGAAATTAAACATCATGAAAAAATATATCAATCATTACGTTTTTTAAGGAAAACGTTTCATTATTTTGAAAGACTTATATGATTAATCCTTTTATAATTTTTTAAATGAGTTACACAATCACAAAATTGTAGTATTTACATTATCATAAATATCCTTTTTCATTGTAATTTACAATTTACTTGTCAGCATTATATTGTCAAAATCAAAACACGTATTTTCCCCTATAATCTTCCTTAAATTAACCATTTATTAAGGATTATTATGAAGTAGATGAATTTAAACTTTCACAAGCAATAATAATTCTGTAAAAAAATTATATTACTTTAGGATTTGAGGTAGGGTATTGATATTATGATTAAGGACGATTGACTGCACTAGGGTCCTAGGCCTGATGGTGAGTGCCCAGTGATGCCAGATGGTCGAAAATTATTTCCCCAAACAGGTCTTCAAATTTCCCCAAATCAGGGTTTTTTTTTTTCGAAAAAATCCCCAAATTGATTTCTACTAAAAAAGGTAAATAAAAATTTTTTCAAAACAAAAATATCAAGCAGATTTAAGTGGATTTAAGCTCAGATTTATCCCCAAATGAAGGCAATTTTTGAAAAAAATCCCCAAATGACAATAAAGCTATTGAAAATCCCTGGTCGTAGGGATAAATTATTACGTTGCCAACATTGACAGTTGTCTCCAAAAATTTTAGAATTCCCCAAAAAAGTCCCCAGAAACATTTGTTCCCCAAAATTGTCCCCAGAAGCCTCAAAAATCCCCAAAATGGGGACAAAATCCCCAATCTGGCATCACTGTGAGTGCCCTCCGTGGGATCTTTCTGAGTAATCCTATCCCGCATTTACGCAAGTTTTGGAGAAAATCACGGAAAACTCCGAACAGCTAGGCCGACGAGTGTGACCTGGGAACGAACTCGGCACCTCACATCTACCAACTTTGAGTACAAAACCTCTCGGCCGCTTTTGGGTCTTTAGGGTATGGGAAAATAGTAATTTTTAAATCCCATGCTTTGTAGTAATTGTTTACAACGGGATAATGTTAAAGAAAATTTGTGAAATCCAGTATTTTTCAACCGTGTGATGACTGGAGAGTTAGAGCCCTCTGTCCTTCAGGTGCTGAGTTATGATCCCGTGAATGGCATCAAAGTTCATAAAGATTTGGAAACTGATTTAAGTGAAATTTCTACTAGCTATATTCGTGCGAAGAGATTTTTTATAAAGGTTGATTTACACTTGTAACCTAAATTATTCAATTCCGTAAACAAAAGGGAAATTAAATAAAACTACTTCAGTTTACTAACACATTTATTATTTAGTACTACTGATTGGAATAAAACAGGAATTTTTATGTATGTTAAAATCACATTAATTTTCTTTATACTGCATTTATTTACTTATACATTATTTCCCTCTTCTTCATGTAATCAAACAATATAATGTGATTATTATAAATAACGAATTTTGTTATTTAATGAAATTGCTACTTCGCGTAAAATGCATTAAATGTTTACCAAAAAAAGTTTTTCTGGGTGTCCCATAAACACATTTTAAAAATTCATAAAAGTTGAAGGAATTCGTAGAATTAAACGCAGTTTGCAATAAAGATATTCTCGTGAAGTTTTTTTTTTTTTTTTTTTTTAAGAAAAAAATAATAGTTAAAATTTTTGTCAATAGAGGGCGCTGTGTGTAAATCACACGTTTCCATGAAAAACTATATTCATTTTCCTGCAAATGCTCACAGGCATATAAATCCTATTCTATGTGTCCGCCATCACCACAAATTACAGTTTGCAAACGAGTTATAACACTGCAAACTGCAGCTTCAGTTGGTGGTTCTTACCTGAAGGAAAACAGCTTCACATAGCCCTTCAATAGCCCTTTATTCACCAAGTCAGCATCACAATTAAAACTTCTACTTCATGTAAGCGCAAGTAGGAGACAAAAGAAGAAAGGAATTATGTTAATCGTAAAACCATGCAATTTATAGGACTCTGATTTGCATAGTTCTCGTTACGCATAGGTACAGCGCCCTCTGTCGACGAAAAATGTAACTTTTTTTCTTAACGCCCCCCCCCCCCCCCCCAAAAAAAAAAAAAAAAAAAAAAAAAAACTTCTTTACGGGAATAACTTTTTTGTAAACCGATTTCAATTCTACCGATTCCTTCAGTTTTTATTAATTTTTTAAATATCTGCACACTTATGAAACACCCGATATTTAATTCAAATTTAGAGATTTCAAAGATTTTTATTATTATTATCATTTATTACAGGCAGCACTATCAAAATACAGCTCTATAATTATATATATATATATTTTTTTTTATGCCTGACAGATCTTGTATTAATTATTTTATTCCACCTTCATAACATTACAAGATAACTTTATTGTTAAAAAAAAAAAAAAAAAAAACATGAATCTATATTTTTATACAAAAATATTTAGAACATTAAAAATAATTTCTCAAGGCATTGTCATAGATTTTTTCGACACATAAAAGAAAGTGAATATTCCTACAATTGTTTGTATTTAGACATTTTTCTGTATTGAAGTGGAATTTAATACTGATCTGTATATACATGGTGCTATTTTCCATGATTCTAATGAGAAGTCGTAACAGTAGAAGTAAAACTGGAATGTGATATACTTAATATATATATATATATTACTTTTACTGACAATTATCTTTTTTATTACTGTCATTTTTAAGATGTCACTGTAAACTGGATTGCTGAATCTAATACTCCGCATTTATATATATTTTTTTATGAATCCTCGAGAAATGCAGTCTTTGTAAATAATTGAAAATCAATAAAATATGAATTAAAAAATATATATATATTTTTTGTTTTATTTGTTTTTGTATTTATTATTGTTAAAAACCCGATTTTTTTAGAAAAAGGCTTTACAAAATTTTTAACATGATTTTCTAAATTGTGAACTTCTCTAGAAAAAATTTAATTTCGTCAAAATCGACTTTAAAAAAATTAATACAGTCGAACCTCGTTGACGTGAATTTCAAGGGGACTAAAAACTTTGCTCATGTTATCAGTAGTTCATGCTATCAGTAACTGATCTTCATATAACTAAACTAATCTTCATTTTGACGGGGATTGTAGAAACAGTTCATGTTAAAAGTATTTCACGTTAACGAGGTTCCACTTGTAGAGGTTCGTAATTGTAATTCAAAGATGATTTTCTCTCTTTTTTCTTTTTCACATTTTTCTTGTCACATTTTTATCAAAAAAAAGAAAAAAAAAAAAGGGGGTGCATAAAAAATCGTAAAAAAGAATTTTTTCATAAACAGAAAATACAGAAGTTTTACAAAATAATAATAACGATAATAATAATAAAGAGATTCATTTAGAAAATAATTCAGTATACTCGAACTCGTTTATAGTACGAGATCGCATGCAATAAGAGTTTGATGGGTGGAATGAAACCAAATGTCTGGTTTTGTATCAGCGAATAACAATTTTAAGTACCTCTTATTTAAAAAGAAGAAGAAGAATCAATCTCTTTTAGGCTTTTCCTTAAGAAATAAAGGTATAAATATGCTCTTCTGAGATTCCTGCGTACAAAATTATTATTATTATTTATTTATTTATTTATTTATTTATTAGCACGACAGGTTGTACAATTTCTTTCAGACAGCGATTTTGCTTTGTCGCTTTTTATTGTATTGCACCTTGAATGAACGTGCAAACATTTTTTATTTTTTTCCAAATATATAAAGCTGAAAGTTTTTCATTGTATCTGTCCGGATTATTAGATTTTTTATCAAAAGATTTGGTACATTTATTAATCAGGAGAAAGTCTAGCTAAAGCCGTATTTTTTAATTCAACCACATATTGGTACAAAAGATATTAAATAAAAACCCTGTTTCATCTTTAAAATTGATAAATATTAAAAAATAAATAAATAAACAAGTTAATATATTTCTTTTTATGTCGAAAAAAAAAGTGAACGTGCAGTTTTTATTTATTTATTTATTTATTTATTTATTTTTTTTAATAATTGAATAAAATTGAGAAAAATCGTGCTAAAGGAATGATACAGCTAAAGAAATGTACAGAAAGGTATAGGTACTGGAAAGAAAGTAAAAGTTTCTAAAATAATGATGGCATTTTTTAGTAAATTAAAATAAAGGGAAAAGAATTGAAAATCTCTCAATATAAATAAATTTTGTAACATAAATATGACTATCAAAAATGAATTAATACTATAAAAACTACATATCGAAAGATATTCTATGATTCACGAATCAAACATAAAAAATTAAATAAGTAAAAAGTATATTTCTTTTCATGTCAAAAAATAAATAAATAATAAATGTGCATTTTTTTTTTTTTTAAATAACACTGATGGCATGAAAATTGTCCCCAAAAAATGGTGTCCCCCTATTTTTACCAGTTTTCGGTCATTTTATGGCTAAAATTTTAATTTATAGTGGAGAAAAGAAATATTTTAACTGTTAAATATCTTCTGGGGGATTTGCCACTGAAATTATAAGCTACATTTTTTTTTTTTTTTTTTTTTAAGGTTAAAATAATTATTTTCCATTCTCCAAATCAAATTCGTGGCCATAAAATTACCGAAGAGTGATAAAAATTGTGGGAGGAGATGACGTCCCTAGAAAACGGTGGGTGATGGAGCAAAACGGGTTGTCATATTCGGATTCAGGAGGTCATTTTACACAAGAATCAGCAGGAATGGTATCAGGGCTCGATTTTTTTTTTTTTTTTTTTTTTTTTCAGCGTAGTGCAATTAAAATAGATTGAGAAAAACTGTGCTAAAGAAATGAAACAGCTTCAGTATAAAACTGTTGGCGAAATGTAAACGGTGGGTGATGGGGCAAAATGGGAGTCATATTCGGATTCAGGAGGTCATTTTACACAAGAATCAGCAGGAATGGTATCAGGGCTCGATTTTTTTTTTTTTTTTTTTTTTTTTTTTTTTTTCAGCGTAGTGCAATTGAAATAGAATTAAGAAAAATGGTGCTAAAGAAATGAAACAGCTTTAGTATAAAACTCTTGGCGAAATTGGAAATTTTCCACCGAAATAGCTTAGTCGTTTCTCGTCAAAATCTTTACTTACGGGCGCAGTTACGATAGCCATTTTATATCATCCCCAAACTGACTACAAAAATTTAAGTGTATTACCATGGAGAAAAGTTGAAATAATATAACGGTAAGTATAGTTGTAATCTATGGAAACAATTTTCTTTCTTTTCTTTCTTTCTTTCTTCCTTTTTTTTTTTTTTTTAATTTATAAAAAAGGGTTTTCTGCTTTTCTCTAAGGCGCGACCCAATATACACTCTCCGATGCGGTATCAATATCGGCTGGTGATTTTTCACTCCAATGATTCCTCCCTAAGCCTCGGCTTATACGTCGTTTCCTGCCAGACGTCTTTATATGGAAACAGATGCTAAGGCACAGATGTGTACCGTCGCGCTGAAACCATACATAAGAGGCCGGGGGCTTGATACAGGGTGACTTCATGAAAAAAAAAAAAAAAAGAAAATTCTTGAAAAGTGTTTTAAAAGGAGTTTTTTTTTTTCAGACACCATTAAATTGACACATATGCTCAAAAGACATTTTTCTTTTTCTTTTTACATTACTATGTGCTTAATTTATGTGTTTTTGCACAGTTTTTTTTTTTTTTTTTTCCTTGAACTTAAAACAGGCTTTGAACTCAAGGAATTTTAGCTTTTAGTATTTTTTCTTTCAAACCCAAGAGTAACCTAAACGTAATAGCATGGTAATAGTTAAAAAAAAAAAAAATCTGGAGTGACTTCACTCGATTTTCCGAACATTGAGTAATTAACAGTTTTGTAGATAAAGTAAAGAAAGAGAAGTTGTTAAACGAACAAAAGAAAGAAAACCATAATAGAGTGTTTGAGTATTTTTCTCCATATAGTACACGATGTTTTATTTAGCTCTACTGAACTTTGAGCCCATAGATCATAACGATAAAGAAATTTTTGTTGTGTCCCTGTAAAAACCGACAAATGCTAGATTCACCAAAATGCTTATAATTAGTGCAACGGTGATTTATAATATTCATATAAATTTTCAGCTCAATTGAATAAGGCGTTTAGATGCTATCGCACTTTTAAAAATTGGGTCCCATAGGCCATTATGATAAAGAATTTTTCTTTGTGTCCCTGTAAAAGAACTGTAAGTTCTAAATTCACCAAAATCTATACAGTTCGTGCTAATGTGTCCTATAACATGTGTACATTTTTTTTGCTCAGATTAATAAAGCGTTTAGACGCTATCGCACTTTTAAAAATTTGGCCCCATAGGCTATAATGATAAAGAATTTTTCCTGGTGTCCCTGTAAAAAAACTATAAGTGCTAGATTCACCAAAATCTATAGGGTTCGTACTATGGTGACTTACAATATACGTACCAACATTCAGCTTATTCGAACAAAGCGTTTAGACGCTAGCGTGTTCACTCACAGACATACACACACACGTGCATATATCATCGTAAAAATAGTGAAAACGGACTCAGTTGACTTCGAAACGTATAGAAACATCAAAATCTCAAATTCGGATTTTTGACATGATTACAATACTTTCCCCACTATAGTGTTTGGAAAGTAAAAATAAAAAATATGGAGTGACTCTACTCGACTTTCCGAACATTAAGTAATTAACAGGATTGTATAAATAAATTAAAGTAAGACAAGTCGTTAAATAAAAAAAAGCGAAAAATATAATAAGGTGTTTGAGTATTTTTCCCTATTGTTTAATTTTACGCTATTGCGCTTCAAATAATTTGAGCCCATAGATCATAATGATACAGAATTTTTCGTTGTGACCCTGTAAAATCTATAAGGGATTCACTAAAATCTATACAATTCGTGCGATGGTAATCTTTAACTCGTGTATAAATTTTCAGCTCAGTCGAATAAATCGTTTAAACGCTATCGAACTTTAAAATATATGGGCTCATAGACTATATAATGATAAAGAATTGTTTTTTGTGTCCCCTGTAAAATACTGTAAATCACCAAAATCAATATACTTTGTCCGATGGTGATTTATAACATGTGTATAAACTTTTAGCTCAGACGAATAAGATGTTTAGACGCTATCGCACTTTAAAAATTTGGACCCTCAGTAAATGCGTCCCTGTAAAAAAAAATTATTTGTCCTAGATTCACCAAAATCCATAGGGTTCGTGCTATGGTGACCTATATATCCTACGTACGAACTTTCAGCTCATTCAAACAAAGCGTTTAGGCGCTATCGTGTTCACTCACACACACACATAGTATATCATCATAAAAATAGTAAAATTGAACTCAGGAGACCTCAAGACATATAGAAACACCAAAATCTCCAAGTCGGATTTTTGACATGATTACAATACTTTCCTTACTATGTATGTTCGGAAAGTAAAAAGTTATTTTTGATAATAGAAAAGGAAGAAAACACTACTTCAGTTAAAACTTCAAAAGGAATAAATACAAGTGTCGTCAGAAGGATGGGGGGGGGGGGGGGGGGGGGGAAGGAGTTATTCTACTTAACTTTCCGAAAATTAAGTAATTAACGGTTATATAAATAGTAAGAGAAGTTCTTAAATAAACAAAAGAGAAAATTCTTATAGGGTGTTTGAGCATTTTTTTCCATATAATATTTTGTTTAATTTAACAATATTGCACTTCAAAAAAATTTAGCCCATAGATCAGAATGATAAAGAAATGTTCGTTGTGTCCCTGTAAAAATCTATAAGTGCTAGGTGTACCAAACCTTATACAGTTCGTGCGATGGGGAACTATGGCATGTGTATAAATTTTCAGCGCAATCGAATAAGACGTTTAGATGCTATCTCACTTTAAAACATTTGGGCTCATAGACCCTAATGATGATAAAGAATTTTTCTTTGTATCTCTGTAAAAAAAAAAAAAAAAAAAAAAAAAAAAAACTACAACTGTTAGATTCTACAAAACCAATAAGATTCGTGCTACGGTGACCTATAACAAACGTATCGATTTTCAGTTAATTCTAATAAAGCGTTTAGACGCTGTTGTGTTCACTCGCATACATACACACATACATAAATCACAGTAAAAATTGCAGAAATGAATTCAAGTACTTTACTACATCTAGAAACACCAATATCTCAAAAAAGATTTTTTTTTGTAATGATTACAATACTTACTTTACGTATGTATGTAAAAATTTGGATTTTTAACTGCAGATAAAGATATCATGAATTATCCTGACCATCGAAACCACACTTTTAATGAAATATAAAATATTATTTAAATATTGCTCTTTTATATGCTAAAATTTTTAAACAAAAAAAAAATATATTTATTATATTAAAAATAATCTGGTGTGGTACTCACACGACTTTCTCTTACCCTGAAATTCAATACCATAAAAACAGATTGGACATTAAGGGATAAGGTACGAATACTGTTATACAAACCTTTGTTAAAAACACTTTAAAATAGGCTTTAGAAAAGCTAAAATTACAAAAAAAAAAAAAAAAAAAAAAAAAAAAAACATGCCTTTCTACGAAAAAGATTTTTAGTATGTGTTTTGCAGAGGTTTTATGTAGCTAAGCAATCAGTGGCGGATCCAGAACATGACTTTTGGGGGGGGGGGCTAAGATTTTTCGAAGTATTATTCTAGACCAATAAAAAATTTACAATTGCAATATTCAGTTGTGAATGTCAGTGTTTTTTTTTTTTTTTTTTGGGGGGGGGGGGCTTCAGCCCCCTAGCCCCCCCCCCTTAAATCCGCCACTGTAAGCAATAGAATGTTCTTTAACAAAACTGCTGAATGTTTACAAGATATTTATATATAAACGGTATTTCCTTATTACAGACGTACAGAAGGCGCAAAGACAGACAGAAAGTCAAATCGAAAATATTAGCATTCCTCAAACAATATGGGAAGGCAATTAAAATGGTTAATAATACTAAAAATACACTTTCAACCACTTCCTGTTATGTACCGTAATGTATCCAAATCTTTCATGTGATCCGGTAAACAAAACTTAAATGCTAATCCAACCATATTCAATAGAAAAAATGCTTTTGCACATGCTAAAATTGATGCTAGTTTCATCCAGTGCCCCAGAGAAAAGAAAAAGAAGTCTTAGAGGAAAAGTTACAGCGAAAGGATTTTTATAGCTTTCATACCACCTAAACACTACAGACCATAGAAAACAAAGCCTTATATACAGTAACGTATCTAATTTCTTTTGTTTGTTACATGTACGAAAACTGGTAGTAACATGCATATTATTTTGAATTAGACACCATCTAATATTACTTTAAATAAAATATATTAATTCCGAGACATGTTTAAAATATTTGCAAAAATCAGATCGCGAACAGTCAAGCTGATAGACAATTAAATTGTAGTTACAGACACCTTTTAACAAAATAAAATTTTATGTGACATACTAGAGTGTAAAATTATGTAAAATAAATGACTGAAAAAGTATTTTATCATTTTCCTTTTTCGTTGATTAACGAGGAATTTAGAAAAAGATTCGGGCCGGGCCGGGCCGGGCTTGGGTTTAAAATTTCTTCCAGGCCCGGCCCGGCTCGGCCCGAGTACATACCAAAAATATTGAGCTCGAGCCTACACAAAAATTTTAAGCCCGAGCCCGACCCGGTCCGAGAGCAAATTGAAAAATTCGGCCCGAACCCGGGCCGGGCTCGGGCTCGGGCCGAAAGCCCGGCCCGTGCAGACCTCTAGTGAAGTTGTTCCGCCTTTCAAAACCTTCACACCAAATGCACTTGCAGGAAGACATTCCCTTGCAAACGTATAAAACTTCATCCACCGAAAAATTTTGTACTTACATTTTTACCAGAAAAATGAGGAAACTAGTAAGAATTAGCCATTTATGTCTACTATGTCTGGCTCCATACACGCTTGTGAAACTTCATTTTCAAAAATGAATTTTTTTAAGAACAGATATCGTTCAAAATTAACGGTGACTTACTTTGAAGACAATCTTCGCATAAGCTGCTCCCCGCGTGAACCTAATTTAAAAAACTCTCTCAACATCTCAAATGTTATTTCTCTCATTTATATTATCTATTGTATTTCATATTATTTTAAGAGTGAAAATTAAAATAAAAAATTAGTAAGGAATATGAGTTTTTTTTTTTTTTTCCTGGACCTCGATAAAAATTTCAAAATTTTCCGGACCCCACCTAAAATTACTTGCCGACCCCTGTTATAGGTCACTGTCACACGAACTGTATAGATATTGATGAATCTAGCACGTATTGATTTTTACAGGGACACAACGAACATTTATTTATTATTATGATCTATGGGTTCAGATTATTTAAGCTGCAATAGCGGTAAATTAAAGAACATACTATACGGAGAAAAATATTGAAATACCCTATTATAATTTTCTTTTTTGTTTATTTAACGTATTCTCTTACTTTAATTTATGTATACAAACATTTATTACTTAATATTTGAAAAGTCGAGTGGAGTCATTCCAGATTTTTTTAACCTTCGAAACCCATGTAACCCCTAAACAGTGATGACAAATTGGGGATTTTGTCCCCAATTTGGGGGATTTTTGAGGCTTCTGGGGACAATTTTGGGGACCAAATGTTTGTGGAGACTTTTGTGGGGAATTCTAAAATTTTTGGGGACAAATTTGGGGAGTTCTTCAACTTTCTGTCAATGTTGGCTACGTAATGATTTATCCCTACGACTAGAGACTTTCAAACGCTCTATTGTTATTTGGGGATTTTTTTCAAAAATTGCCTTCGTTTGGGGAAAAATCTGAGCATAGAAAAATCTGCTTGATATATATATATATATATATATATATATATATTTTTGTTGAACAAGTTTTTATTTCCCCTTTTTAGTAGAAATCAAGTTGGAGATTTTTTCGAAAAAAAAACCCCTGATTTGGGGAAAATTGAAGACCAATTTGGGGAAATAATTTTCGACCATCTGGCATCACTGCCCCTTAACATGAATAAATATTTGATTCAACTCTTTTCCGATCATTTTATTTTTTATTTATTTTTTTTTTTTTTAACTCACAACTTTTCGTACATGATATGAACAGACCCCTTCTCCAATTCCCCCGTTCAATTTGTGACACATTTTAAATACTACAAGCACGACTTGCGGAAACGAAATTAAAACGATTTTTTTTTCAGCCATCGTGCGTTAAGTACGTAATTCCAGACTGCCGGAAGATTTCAGAGATACACCTGGAAATATATCCGGAGTTTGCCGGATTTAAGAAAATGATTCGTTATCTTCATAGGGCTGTGTACAGAATACGGTTCATTGGTTAGGATAAAAATACGAGATTTGAAAAGCGAAAAAAAAAAAAAAAAAAACAAAAAAAAAAAAAATGCGACAGCAAAATATTCATCATTAAAAAATACTGCCTGAATATGTAAAAGATTTCCTCTAGTAATTTGATAACAAGCAGCTTTTGCAGCAGTTATCTTAGTCAATGAATTTCCCACACACTGCAAACAAACAATGAAGCCAACATATTTGTATTAAATTACTTTTGAGTGCATTTTTTTTTTTTTTCTTTTGCTTCGTTCATACAGCTGATTGACGAATGATTAATTGGGGATTTGATCTTGAGATAGCAATATAATAATGGTATTTTTAGTTACAGCTGTTTATATATATATATATATATATATATATATTATATCGATAGCGATTAAAAAAAAAATATATATAAATTATACAAATATTAAAGAGTACGTTTACCTTTCTACACAGAATGACAGAATAGACTGCAAAATTTTAGATACGATCTCAACATCTTGAGGTATCAATCTAATAATGGTATTGCGACCGCTGATTATATTCTTTAATTTGCACATATAGATAAAAAAAAATATATATATACTGAAATCATTAAAAAATTTAAAAAATACGTTTAAAAAAATTCCTATAACTACTATTTAAGCATTAGATAAAACTTTTCAAATATTCTGCAAAATCATGAAAACTTTTTTTTTGTGTGTGTGTGTGTGTGTGTGTGTGCTATATATTTGCGCAATTTATAAGATAGCGTATTTTGAGTGTTCTAATATCAAATTTAAGATAGAAAATAGAAAATAGAAAAGAAATGGCTGTTGCAGCAGTTATCTTCGACAATGAATGTTTTATTACAATGCAAAGAATTAAATGAAGCCAGCATTTACGCATTAAATTATTTTTAAATTCAAAATTTCTTGTTGTTATTATTATTACTAGCCGCCTTCGGTGACCAGCTGGTTCGCGATCCCTGAAAAATCCGACTTTACGAAACTCCCGCTCGGTGGCGCCTGCGGCTCCTTTTTCCCGTTTCAGGTCTAATAACAGCTTATTGATATATCGTGAAAATAGCTTATTGAAATCGCAGTAAATTCCCGTGCGGTAGCGCCTTCGGCGCCCTCTTCCCTTTTCAATATCTCAAACAGCCTGTTCGCTCACCATGTTATGATCTTTCAAATTTCTGACTTTAGCTAAGTCCCGCACGGTGGCGCCTGCGGCGCCTTATCCCCGTTTTAGAACTTACAACACCTTCCTCGCTCATTAGAATTTCAAATATTGAAATTTTAAAATATTACAGCGCCATCTGGCGGTAGAAATTTCTGTAATATATTGTTCAATTCCAAATCAACAAAGCTTTCAAATAATGTATTACTTATGAAATTATTTTAATTAGTAGAAACAAAAGAAATACAAAAGTAGAATACAAAAGAAAACCTAATCAGGACACCTTAAAACGTGTAGATCAGGTGAAATCTCGAATTCCACTTGACAGACAGACAGACATCTTCTTTTATTATTATAGATTATTGTTATTCAGTCATTCATTTGTTAACCCGTTAATGCCCGAATTAATTTTTCAAAATATTATTAGCTGATTATTTCACTTCTAAATTAATATAGACAACTGGCAGTAAAATATATTAACTTAAAAAATTCTTTTGATAGTTTTAAATTTAAAGCCTATCCTTATTTATTGACGTTTAGTGTCTAGCGAGAAAACTTCGAGATAGAAAAACTTTGAAATAACTTATATGTTGACAAAGATCTCGAAAGTAAAGTATTATAATATATATTATTATTCAACTTGATTTAAGTTAGTATACCTGTGCAAAAAGCAAATATATGTGCGACGAATGAAAAATCATAAAATTACTATCCAAATTATGAAATAATAATTAATAGTGTGACGCTATAAACTGTCACTAAAAAGCATAAATCATTCCAAGTAACCACAAAAAATATACGTGCCGTTTTATGAGCTGTCCTCAAATGAGGACACTGGGCGCTAACGGGTTTATTGGCAAATAGTTAGAACTAGATCTTGAGATACCAATGTAATGATGGTATTTATACAAACAGCTCTTTACATTATTTGATATATAGATTACTGTTTATAGATTGAAATTACAGTTTTTTCGGCCACACAGCTATGAAACATTTTGAGAAAGCAGAAAAACAACATTCTGTTCTATAATTTAATGCAGTTTTAGGCTGCCCTATATTGGTATTTTTACTTTCCGAACACTATAGTGAGGAAAGTATTGTAATCATGTCAAAAATCCGAATTTGAGATTTCGATGATTCTATACGTTTCGAGGTCCCCTGAGTCCGTTTCCACTAATTTCGCGATGATGTATGTATGTGTGTGTATGTATATCTGTATGTATGTGTGTATGTATGTGAGTGAACACGCTAGCGTCTAAACGCTTTGTTCGAATAAGCTAAAAGTTGGTACGTATGTTGTAAGTCAGCATAGTACGAACCCTATAGAGTTTGGTGAATCTAGCAATTATAGTTTTTTTACAGGGACACCAGGAAAAATTCTTTATCATTACGGCCTATGAGACCAAAATCTTAAAAGTGCGGTAGCATCTAAAAGCCTTATTCAATTGAGCAAAAAATTTATACACATGTTATAGGTCATTGTTGCACGAACTGTATAGATTTTGGAGAATCTAGCACTTATAGGTTTTTTACAGGGACACAAAGGAAAATTCTTTATCATTATGGCTTATGGGGCCAAATTTTTAAAAGTGCGATAGCGTCTAAACGCCTCATTCAATTGAGCTGAAAATTTATATGAATATTATAAATCACTGTTGCACTAACTATAAGCATTTTGGTGAATCTAGCATTTATAGGTTTTTACAGGGTCACAATGAAAAATTCTTTATCATTATGATCTACGGGCTCAAAGTTCAGTAGCGTTAAATAAAACATCGTGTAATATAGGGAGACAAATACTCAAACGCTCTATTATGGTTTTCTCTCTTTTGTTTGTCTAACAACTCCTCTTTCTTTACTTTATCTACAAAACTGTTAATTACTGAATGTTCGGAAAGTCGAGTGGAGTCACTCCAGATTTTTTTTTAAAGCAACGTCATTTAGCTTTTTAGAAATCTTTCACAAAAATATCAATCTATCAAAATCTAGTTAAATGTTTTACGAATGTACTCAATTGAGTACACCTGAAATGGAAAAATTAAATGGTTTTATAAAATGATGTTCCTTTTTTCACTTAATGTATATTATTTTAATAACTGCTTCTTCTATACTAGATAAGATAACACTTTATTATTATTAATTTTTTTTAATGAAATTTATTAATTTTTAAGTACTGATACTCGTTAAATAAAAAGGTATCCAGTAGTTATAAATTATAACGGTTTTACATATGTCTGTTTACACAGAAAGAGTACCCTTTTCATCTACAAGAAAAAGAAAAAGCGGGAAAATAGGCTCAACGAACCGAATCTTGTTCCCACGCGATGTATAAAACCCATTTCCTGATATATGCAGACGTCAAGCCAAAGAATCCACCCCCAAGGGTGGGTTATCCCTTCTTTTTCATAATTTCTACTTTTTGACATAATAAACTGCGACAGGAAGATACTTTGATATATCCCATGGAATGGCTGTACTTTTTTTTTTTTCTTCTTTTTTTGAGACTTCAAAAAATAACATATTTAGAACGGGGCCGCTCCAGAGTTCACGCTATTTTTATTATACATTGTACAGGGAACTAACAACATTGCAACAGGGTTCATAAAGACTCGTTTTTTTTATGAAGACTCTTCCACCACTTTTGTTTACAAGAACGTTTTTCATAAATTTATAGGGTTTCTTCATCACAAAATTGCTACATAAATTTAGTGGCATGGAAAAGTACAGTCGGTAACAAAAGTATCGGAACACTAGCAAAAATTCCTATATAAAAAAAAGTAGAGTTAACACTGTTTTGTTAAATAAATTCGACAAGGATTTATTTAACAAAACAGTATTAACTCTACTTTTTTTATATAGGAATTTTCGCTAGTGTTCGGATACTTTTGTTACCGACTGTATGTACCGTACGCTTCGTGTAAAATTGTATGGATTATCTTAGTTACTCAGGAATTTACTTGCTTTATTTTAAAAACGCTTGTTTTGACATTTTGTCTGAATTTATAAAAGCAGGGAATAAATAAATAAAAATACGAAGAAATATTCCATAATTAGCATAAAAATAAAAATAGGAGAATTAGAATAAAAATAGAAATAGAAGAAATATTGCATATTGTTTTTGAATCAGAATTCTGTTTTCGATTTTAACACATACTCAGATTGCGAATCTGCGCAAGTGAACATACCTCTTAAGGACAAAGAAATAATAATCAGGAAAAAAAAAAAAATGCAGAGTAAAATTCAGTAAATATTTCTAAATGATAATAAATTCCTATACCGTACAATTAATTCTTTTAATTAAAATTTTTAAATATTATTAATGCACTTAGGGGTTGGGTTAAGTTGATTAACATCGTATTTGCATATTGGGCCATTGGCGAAAGTCTAGAATTCACTCCGAGAGTGGTCCGAAGACATCACAATTTCGGTTCCCCGCTGCAGTAACCCCAGAAATATTAATTTAAAAAAAAATCTGGAGTGACTCCACTCGACTTTCCGAACATTGAGTAATTAACAGTTTTGTAGATAAAGTAAAGAAAGAGGAGTTGTTAAACAAACAAAAGAGAGGAAACCATAATAGAGTGTTTGAGAATTTTTCTCCATATATTACACGACGTTTTATTTAACGCTACTGAATTTTGAGCCCATAGATCGTAATTATAAAGAATTTTTCGTTGTGTCCAATGTAAAAACCTATAAATGCTAGATTCACCAAAATGCTTATAGTTAGTGCAACAGTGATTTATAATATTCATATAAATTTTCAGCGCAATTGAATAGGGCGTTTAGATGCTATCGCACTTTTGTCCCATAGGCCATAATGATAAAGAATTTTTCTTTGTGTCCCTGTAATAAACTGTAAGTACTAGATTCACCAAAATCTATACAGTTGGTGCAACTGTGACCTATAATATGTGTACAAAATTTTTGCTCAGATTAATAAGGCGTTCAGACGCTATTACACTTTTAAAAATTTGCCCCATAGGCCATAATGATAAAGAATTTTTCTTTGTGTCCCTGTAAAAAAACTATAAGGGCTAGATTCTCCAAAATCAATACAGATTGAGCATCTGTGACCTATAATATGTGTATAAATTATTTGCTCAATTGAATAAGGCGTTTAGATGCTATCGCACTTTTAAGATTTTGATCCCATAGGCCATAATGATAAAGAATTTTTCTTTGTGTCCCTGTAAAAAAACTATAAGTGCTAGATTCACCAAAATCTATAGGGTTCGTACTATGGTGACTTACAATATACGTACCAACTTTCAGCTTATTCGAACAAAGCGTTTAGACGCTAGCGTGTTCACTCACAGACATACACACATACATACACACATACATACACACATACATACACACACACATACATACATCATCGCCAAAATAGTGTAAACGGACTCATTGGACCTCGAAACGTATAGAAACATCGAAATCTCAAATTCGGATTTTTGACATGATTACAATACTTTCCTCACTATAGTGTTCGGAAAGTAAAAAAAGGGAGGACATTGCAACCACGACTGATTTTATGAGCACCAACCACCATTAGCATAAATAGTAAATATTTTTTATTATTAAACACAAAGTAGATATTACATTTGTTGACAATGTTACCGAAAATTGTGGAATATTATTTCAGAAAAACCCCTGAAATTAGATAGGATGCTTGTTCTTTAAGGTTTCATCCTAGTGTACGATACCCCCGCCAAAGGTGGCGATGACACGTTGCGCCTGGCGAATAATGTAAATGATGAATAATGTAAGTGTTTTTAAATGTTTTATTCAGATTTAAATTTAATTTCATTAATAAAAAAAAAAAAAAAAAAAAAAAAAAAAAAGAGTGGTTGCTGCATTGCAGATTTTCATGCATTTTCTGATTCATGAATTACGAATTAGGAGTATCCAGTGATGTTTCTCTTTTGGTTTTAATGCTCGCGAAGCGATCAAACAGCAAAAAAAAAAAAAAATAGTGACCGCCGCTCCATTAGTTTTCATGCTTTTACTGATTCATGCCCTATGCCCTACGAATTAGGGGTATCCAGTGATGTTTTTTTTTTTTTTTTTTTTTTTTAATGCTCGCGAAGCGATCAAACACAAACAGCAGCCAAGTGCAACAGTCGCCAAAAAGTGGCAAGGGGTACCATACAATAGGATTTCACCGTTCTTTAAAGTAGTATTCACCTCCGCACTTTGCTGAATGTATTTTATTTATTCATATTCATTCGTGGGTTACAAGTCTCCAAATATATGAATGTAGAATGCATAACAGAAAACACGTATATTTAAAAATTAATGTGTAATTATGTAAAAAGAGTGCACGTACATTTTAAAATTAATATTGTAACGCGCTGGGTTCAAACACCTAGGAGTACGTTAAATAGCGTACTAATATTGAGCCATCTTCCCTAATTTCTAAAATAATATAGAGGGCGCTGTCGCCATTCTTGGCAAAATATCTAATGATATTTTGCCAATCCATAAGCTGAAGTAAAAACATTTTACTTTCAGAAGTTAGCCAGTTGTTGCTGCGAGATGTAGCTACGGCGTGTGATGAGAAGATGTAGCATGTAGATGACGGATGCAGTCTAAAACTACTATGTTCTTTTTACTGCGCGTATTGTAAATATGTCACACAGCCACTTACAGCCATAAGACATCTATGAACACGTATAAAAGTTTTAAAATGATCCATTAAACTTCTATAAATATCCTACAGATATCTATTAGCACGACCAATGTCACTCTTTTTTATATCCATTAGATGCCTGTTACATATATAGTAAAACTTCAAATGTCCAACACTCGGGCTTGTTAGATCTACTAGATATCGAAAATATCTAAATCCTGTTTTGATCTTACATGTTACATCTATTAGACATCGAAAAAGGCACGTCTACATTTAAACATCTAATAGATATCTATAATTAGTACAGGATATCCAGGTCTTATAACGGACATTCTTTAGATATTTTGCACCTTTTATGGATGATTGGATGTCATTTAGATGTCTAATGGATATCAGTGGCTGCATGGGATGTGAATAGTTATACATAAATTTGTATTGTCGTACGGTGATTTTCATTAAAACTTTTGTGTATTGAGCCAAATGTAATTATTTATTCTAGCTGGCTCCTGATTCTCTACAATATTTAAATAAATAAAGTAATGTCTATATGCATGTATAACAGGTAAAATACAGGAGGTCGTTCACATTTTATAGAAACAATTTTAGAGTTGAGTTTTATGTATAAATGCCGTATTTTTTGCGTCAGTTTGCTTCTATCTGAAAGTCATGTTTCTTAGCAATAGCTCTAGCTTAAATTTTCTATGGAAGTAAACTTTTTCTTAGTATACTGTCATGTCAATTTTATCCCATTCTTCTTGTACCGTTTTGCAATATCCGTTCAATGTTATGGGATGCCGTTTTCCTAAAAATCGTTTTAATAAACCAAAAGCGCAAAAGTCCACTGGAGAAGCATCAGGTGATTTTACAGGTATTTCATTAAATGAAATAAATTTAACACCTGTTTCTGATTGTTTCTTTGCTAAATTTGATTTAGACGTGTGGCTAGAGATGAAGCTTAAATTTACTAATGTGGCCATATGAAGCTTAAATTTACCAATGACGTGTGGCCATATGAAGCTTAAATTTACCCATATCCTTTCCATATAAGACTGAAATTTCTTCTTAAAAAATTGGTTCTAAAATATTCTGCTGATAGTAGAGTGAATTAATTTTGGCTTTATTTGAGACTTCTTTTTTTTTTTTTTTTTTTTTTTTTTTTTTATTATTTCCCGTTGTAATAAAATCCTGCAACGATAATAAACCTCTTTGGGAAATTTTCTGTCCACTGACGAAGTCATTTCGTACGACCATTCCCGTCAGCTGAGCATAAGAAAATTGGTCTTTTTCTATGTTCATACCTCATCGAGTGTTACTACGAATTTCGATTTTTCAGCAGCTATATGTTTTTCATATAATTATATATATATATCTGTATATATATGTATGTATATTCAGCAATATGCCTTGGCAAAAGCAGATGAACTTCAGGTTTAAATTTCTTTTTTAACTTCAAATCATATATGAATGATTTTACTTACAGTGCCAAAAAACATTCCTAGTTACGATGCAATGGGTCTTCGAGTCGGCAGATTTGCTTTTAGGTTCGTTGGTTGGGTTTAAAATCGCACTAGTACTGTGCTATGGGCAGTGATGCCAGATTGGGGATTTTGTCCAAATTTTGGGGATTTTCGAGGCTTCTGGGGACAATTTTGGCAACCAAATGTTTGTGGGGACTTTTTGGGGGAATTCTAAAATGTTTGAGAACAAATCAGGGGAGTTCTTCAACTTTCTGTCAATGTTGGCAAACGTAATGATTTATCCCTACGACTAGGGACTTTCAATAGCTTTATTGTTATTTTGGGATTTTTTTTTTCAAAAATTGCCTTAATTTTGGGGAAAATCGGAGCTTAAATTTTCTTGGTAAATAAAGAGTTTTTTCTTTTTTTTTAATTTTATTTTCCCTTTTTAGTAGAAATCAAGTTGGGGATTTTTTTTTTTTAAATAAACCCTGATTTGGGGAAATTTGAAGACCTGTTTGGGGAAATAATTTTCGACTATCTGGCATCACTGGCTATGGGTAATTGGCGATGATTTGGGACGCACCCTCTAAGGATGGTCCAGAGACATGCCATTACAATTTTGATCCTGCACGGAAGGGATGGTTTTATGAAGTTACGCGGTCATGGTTTTATTTTTTACTTTCACTTAGACGTTTTTTTCCTTTCAAATTTAATAAATTCCTTATGAATACAATAACTGCGGTTTTTACATCACTTTATAATTTAGTGAAACGAATATTTCTCCTCGGAAAGTGCGGTTACGTAATCTTCGAACCATCTATCAATTTTAGGAACCACTTTCAAAAAAAAAAAAAAGGCTTTTATTTTTACATTTTACTTAAAAAACAGAAAGTAAAAAGGTAAAAGACGATTATTCTAAATATACACAAACATCAATGCACTTTTTTCCTAGTTCACTATTACTATTATCACTATTTATCATTAATTTCACAATCATACGTTAAAAATAATTCTAATTATGTACAGAATAGTACTCTACAGTGTCACATTAAAAATTAGGAAAAAAATCTGGTGTGTAACAGCCACACGACTTCCATTACCCAGTACTACACACATTATAAACATTTTATATACATTTTTGATTTAAATATGTAACAAAATTGCTCTTACAAAAGCATATTTAAACGTGAGTTAAAATGGCAAGTTTGAAAAAAATACGTACAGCTGTTTTTAAAGGAACGCCCTTGGGAGACCTGAAATTGAGCTATTTATACAGGACACCTATCAATTTACCTGAACTAACCAACTATATCATTCGAAAGGACATCTAATAGAGTGTTTATATAGCAAATTTGAAGAAAATCGTTAGAGCCGTTTTTGAGATACGGACTTACGGTCCCACTTCCGATTTCCGATGTCCCACTTCCGGTTAAACTCAATCATTGACTGGAAAACAATAATTACATACAAAAGCATATTTAAAAGTGAGTTAAAATGGCAAGTTTGAAAAAAATCCGTACAACCGTTTTTAAAGGAACGCCTTTGCGAGGCCTGAAATTGAGCTATTTATACAGGACGTCTATCAATTTTCCTGAACTAACCAACTATATCATTCGAAAGGACATCTAATAGAGCGTTTATATAGCAAGTTTGAAGAAAATCGTTAGAGTCGTTTTTGAGATACGGACTTACGGTCCCACTTCCGGTTTTTCAATTTTCACCAAAATTTGGAAATTTCATCTGTACACCAGACGTATATCAATTCTAAAGTTTCGTAGCTCTATCTTTATAAGTTTCTGAGCTATAATAGCCAGAAGATTCTCCACATACATACATACACACACTCACACATACATACATACATACACACTGACCAATTGCCAAAAACCACTTTTTTGGACTCAGGGGACCTTAAAACGTGTAAATCAGGTGAAAACCCGATATCGAATTTTCAGACCGAATACAATACTTTCATTACCTACGGTAGGTAATGGAAGTAAAAATGGGTTAACAGCGCCACATGCTGAACGATTGATTCCCAAATGTAATCATAATCAATTTCGGTTAAGGTCCAATTAAATATCAAGTTTTGTTAAATTTTGTTTATAGGTTTGTGAAATACAACATCCACAAAAGTTTGGTCACACACACAAAAACGCGTACACACAGGCAGATATTTTCTAAAAATGGCCATATCGTGTACAGAACATTTTAAAACGTGTAAATCCGTCGAAAACCGGTGGTAAAAATGTTCAAGAATCCAGTACTTGTAAAGTAATACTAATAAAAATATAATTCTGGCTATGGCTTTGTCTCTTAGATTTAGTTATGTTGAAAGGATCCATGGGATAAAACTGCAATCAACATTAAGAAACGATTTGAATGAAATTTAGTTATCAAGTGACAAAAGAAGTGCTTTTATTAAAATTCACTCCGAACAAAACTTGATCATGTGAAAAGTTACGTAAACAAGAAACATATGTATTTTCAGAAAAAAAAAAAAAAAAAACTGATTTAATTCACACTGTGGATATTTATGAGTCAATGCATGACATCATTACTCAGGAAATTATATTGACCTTCGTAAAGCTGATGTTTCACGCAATCATAAATCTTAAAGAACTATAACACAAAAATGCTATTCACAAAACAAGCATTCGTGAATATGGATTTTATGAGTAGAAGGAAAAAAATAAATAAATTTAAGTAAGAAACGAATAAGAAAAACAAAAAGTATCCTGACACATACTAGCCATGTATACATAATAGGTATAACTAGAAAAGCATTTGAAAAATATTTCCCTGTGAAACAAAACTGGCATGTTGTGGCCATCACAAAACTATCTTCTGTGTCATTCTAAGCAACAGCACCGCCTGCGCCTGCCTGTAAACATAAATAAATATTTAATCTTATCTTCAATGCAGTTTGGTACAATATAAACCAACAAAAATACGGAGAAGTAGACCTACTCCGTAAAATCACAGAAATTGAGAGCTACTTCTCGATTGAGAGCGACTTCTCGGCCGATATACACCCAAATTAAGTTAGCATGCTTTTACACAATGCCCATCTCACTTATGAAGTGTGGTGCCTTTATACGCTATAAAAGAAGAGATATAGTTTTCCGTTACATGGAGAAGAAACTGTAGTATAGCCATAGACCTATTATAAGAGTGGACGGGACAATGGCAAGTGGCAAAGATAACTCATAAAAAGTCATGTGATTGTTGATCTACAGGAAGCCAAACTGGCCAATATTGAAATTTACTTGCTATGCTCTAAACTCTGCTTTTTGTTAAGCAAACGATATTTCTCCTTTTTCTTTCAAAGTTCATTTTAAAATTTTTATTTCACTTTAAAAGTTAGATTGTTTTGCATTTAAAAAGAATTTTATAGCAAGAAATAGTAATTAGGTGTACTTTAGAAGCCCTAGAAGTTATGTAAAATAAGGATTTTATTTCACAGGTAAGATTCTTTTTAATATTTTATTATTTCGTTCTTTTTAAGTAATTATTTTTATAAAAAGTTTATAATTTCTATACTTAATTTTCTTAACTGAATTCGTTTAAACATATTATACCTTATATGATTTCAAAACTGTCCATGATTATCTATGAGAGTTAAAGCGAGTATAGACAAACCGAAGCTATAAAAACTTTTGAAATTTGTTGGAAAGTGTTAATAACAAGGTAAAAATAAATTTCAGCAACTGTTTCGTTTTACACAAGTTTTTCTTGCTTACATTTTAATAACAATAATAATATTTATATTCAGAACAAAAAATCGCCGATAACGCGATAAATGCCAAAAAAGGTGACCTTTTTCAACAGTAACGTGGTTTCATCTTTGCACCTTTTCTTATATTCCCTTAATAATGGAATGCTCCGTCCACTTTTATAATAGGTCTATGAGTATAGCAAAGCCACTTGTCGGTCTATATCACCCAAATTAAATCAAGATTGTGTTTCATTATGGCACTTTCATTTACCAAGTTTAGGTAATTATACACAATAAAAGCTGAGTTACACTTTTCAATAAATAAGAAAGATCTCAGCATAGCACCGGCAGCTATTGGATGGTTAGCACTAAAAGTTTATAGACACACCAATATATGTCAAGAAGTAACTAGATATAAACTTATATCAAATTACGTGCATTAATTCTTGAGCTAAAAATGCCATAAAAATTTTATACAGACACACACAGACATACAGACATTTTCTAAAAAGGGTCAATCGTGTTCAGGACATCTAAAACATATAAAATCCATCGAACACCAGAAGTCGAAAATTTTACGAATCCGTTTACTTTCTTATATTGAATATACATTCCTGCTCAAAAGTTTAGCAAGATTTGCAAGCGATCAGTGTTTACTTTCTCTTACCCATAGGGTCGAGAAAGTATTGTTTTAGGGTCAAATTTTCGAACGTGAGTTTTTGTTATATTTACATGTTCTCAGGTCCCCTGAATACGAAAATCATGTTTTTAGCGAATGGTCTGTGTGTCTGTGTGTTATCAGCATATCTCAAGAACAAATAGTAGCAGAAATTCCAAACTCGGTATTCTAAATGTGTATCATATAGGGATGCTACACTAAGGTTTTCGCTGAGATGAAGCAAATGGTTCGTGTACAGGGACACTCAAAAATATTCAAATACATTACGTCTATAGGGGAAATTGCAGGTAAGTAGAGTTTAACATCTATAGACTGCACTAAACCAAATGAAACGAATATACATTTTGTGTAATAGAGATAGTCAACTGGGAAAGAAATTTTGTGTACGTAGGAGCCTCGCCTCCCACCTGGGGGGGGGGGGAAGTAAATTTTCATGATGGGTATCTTGAAAAAGAGCTCGCCAATACCTTTAAAACGAACGGCTGAACCGTCGATCTGCAATAATTTAAAATAAAGTTATCGATTTTTTTTTTTTTTTCATTTTTAACAAAAAAAAAAAAAAAAAAAAAAAATGTAACATTGAGAATAAAAATACTTTCAGAATAAAAATACTTTTTTTTGGATATTTGTTCTCTAATATAGAAACCGTGTGCATTATCATGGAAGATATTTTTTTTAATAATAATTTTAATAAATTATTTTTACTGAGTGAATTTGTATAGGAAAATATAGAAGAAAGTCGCGTGGTGGCCACAACACACTGGTTATTTGTTGTTAGTGGGTGTACTTTACCATATTTTACCATTTCTAGGAAAGCTGTTCGGGAATTGAAATAAAATCCTCATAGAGATATGGTAAATAATGTATATTTCAAGCTAAATATTCATCGCTTGTTTTTTGTACATTAATGAAACGGGGGGTTGAGGGGGCGGCAGCCCCCTCACACAGAACTAATTAGCATATAAAACTCTTCCTTAGCCTAATTGGAATTGTTTAACATAGGTTAACATAGGTTTACATAACAGTACTCGTTATCTTACCTCTTAATCTCCAACCTGTATTTATAGTATTAAATTTCAGGGTAAGAGAAAGTAGTGTGAATGACACACCAGATTATTTTCAATTTAAAAACTTATCTCTCGATGAAATGTTTTTAAACATTGGGCATTTAAAGAACTGGATCCGTCTCATGTTTTTCAGTGAAGATTGATTTAAGACAACATTTAGGGGGTCAGTAACAAAGCGCACAAAATCAATAATATTTGTGATAACCCTGTATCATTAAATGAACAAAATGATCTATCGCTTTTTTTATAATGTAAATTCGTCTTAATTAAATATATTTTTTTGACATTATAGGCATTTTCGTGTTACATATATGTTTAAGCACTGAATGAATAAGTTAAATTTTTTGGAAGTTTTAGCTTATTAAAATATTTTTCTTAACCTACAAATTATGAAGCTTAAATAATTATCGAGCAAATGAAACACAACAAGCCATAATTTCTAAGCCTTCCGATTCATAACACCACAATTTACGAATAATAGTAATTCATATCAATTTCCTAAAATTAAATGTTTTGGAAGTTACTGTTAGAAAATAGTGTTACTAGTATTATAAATTACTTCCAGATTGAATGGAAAAGAAACTATGAACAAGAATAGCAAAATCTTTCATCAAATCTCACAAGATTCACAATAATCATAGTTCTTTGATATCTCAAATATAATTCTTTTTTTCTTTTCCTTCAAAATGTCCTTAATCTTGGAAACCTTGCGTTGAGTTTGGTACTGTAGTAGCTCCAAATAGGAAAAAGAGTTAAACTAGGCCATTACATGATAGGTATCCTCACACATAAAAAAAGGAAAAAATCACGCAAATGGGATTAAAAGAATTATATGATGTGTTGTAGTAAATTTTTTTTGCCTTGATTAATAAAGTCATAAAAAAAAATTAAGCGTTTTTTCATAGGTTGTCAATAAAATCAAGTGATTAAAAGAAAGAGCAAGAAGAAAACTGTCACTATAATAGACTTTATTTATGCAAAAGTGGCTAAAATTAATAACTAAATAAGTTTTTTCTTTTGTTTTTTTTTTCATTTCATTAGAGATATATTACTAGTTTCTGGCTGTAGTGAGAAAGCAGAATAATGTAATGTCTTTTATAGATTATCTCTTATTTGTTTTACGTGAATTTTCCACGCCCCTTTCTTTCCCTAATCGATGGGTGTTTTATTTTTATTTTTATTTTTTATTTTTATACGCCCCGTGATTATTATTATTATTATTTTTTTTTTTTTATCATAAGTCTAAAGACATTTTTATTAGTGCTTACTCTTCAATTAATAAGCATCGGGTTCGAATCCCCATTCTGGCCTGAATGATGGTATTTACTTGAAAGGTTTTGATTTATGTCTTACAAGGAAACATTCAAAAGGTGTCATCTTCAAAAAGTATTGAAAAAAATATATGTGATTCTATTCTTCATAAAACACCAGAAAATGAAAAAATTATCGGCTGAAACTAATTACAGCGACCAGAAAAAATTATAAAAATTAAGCATATTTGGCGATTTCACACTACTAGGCGATTAATTTTGAGTACTTGGCGGAAAAGCAAAACACGGCTCTGTTCGTACACGGCAATCTCGGTGCTAGCAAACGTATCGCCTAACAGCGCTAAATCGCCAAATATGCTTAATTTTGATAATTTTTTGTGGTCGCTGTAATTAATTTCAGCCGATAATTTTTTCATTTTCTGGTGTTTTATGAAGAGCAGAATCACATTTTTTTTTTTTCAATACTTTTTGAAGATGACACCTTTTGAATGTTTCCTTGTTAGATTGCAAAAAAATGTCCGTACACAGAAAGTGATCTTGCGAAACAAACATTTTTATAAATGACTAAAGCAAAGTTAGCCAGATGATAAATAAATAAATATATATATATATATAGAGAGAGAGAGAGGCATACTCAAAGAAATCAGAAACATGAGGATTATAACTTGTACCTCATGAATATTTAATGGAATGCATGGAACTGGCGTAAAAAATGTGGCGTACAGTACATACATTGAAAGTTTTTATGCTTTTGTGGGGGTTTACAGAAGAAGATTTTTCTATTTTTTAGTATCCTTATTTATGAAAATGCTGAAATTATTCACCAAGAATCTTGCCTCTCATGATGCTATAGATAAATTTCGTGCCGCTGCTTGGAGAGGAATTCTTTTCTACATGCTTGTAGACGGGAGATAATGAGTTCAAACCCAGGTCGCATTCATCTGCCTAGTTGTTCGAGATTTTTCATGTTTTTCTGCGAAATGCGCTTGAATTAGGTCTAGCACCCCTTAGAACGAACTCCATATAGGCATCTTACGTCTCTAAATCGGATAATCGATTCTAAACCAAACATCTCAAGCTTAGGCCCACTGTAAAGTACTTTTTCAGTTAAAAATTATATTTTCAATGTGGTCTTTAAAGGAAAAGCGAAAGCAGCCAAATGATTGTGCAGAGGTAAGGCATTTTTTCGATTGTTTTCAATAGGTGAGAGACACCACTGAATGACAATGCTTAGGAATTCCACATACCTTCGTGCAGTTGAGATAGGCGGTAGTCCTCATCACGCAAAACTATACATCAAATAACTGCGTTCCTAAAGCCATTTTCAGCTGATTTGAAATCACGTTCGTGTGCAGTTAGTTGTACACTATTTGTTATTTCCACCTTAGTCTCTAATCTGTCGTTATAGAATTGAAATGCAAAGTAAGAGAAAATATTGTGGGTGCATTGTTGCCAGATTAGAGATTTTGTCCCCATTTCGGAGATTTTTTGTGCTTCAGGGGACTTTTTTAGGGACCGAATGTTTGTGGGGAATTTCATGGGGATTTTCAAAATTTTTGGGGAGCAATCTGGGGAATGTTTCAACTCTTTTGGTTACCTGATAAATTTACGTTGTCAATTGTAGAGATTTGTCCTTACATGTAGGGGCTTTTAACAGTTTTCTTTAGCATGTAGGATCTTTTTGAAGATACCCCTTCTTCCCAGGACGTCCTCAGGATAACCTTTGGATGAAAGTAAATCCTATGTACATTCTCAGCACTAAATTACTTTACGCAAATTTAAAATTTTCCAAAAGAACTAGTGTGCATTTTTTTTTCTTTTTGTGTATGGGGATTTTTTTTTTC